>QUSF01000059.1:1842766-2003588 GCA_003676055.1 Chloebia gouldiae
GCTGAAATCACTGAGGGCTGAATTTACCAGGGCTGAAATCACTGAGGCTGAGCTCTCAGGGCTGAAATCCCTGCAGAGCTGCTCACTGAGCTGCCCCTGGCTGGGAGCTGAGCCGAGGGGCCCAGGCAGGCTGAGCCCGAGAGCCCAGCGCTGTCGGGACACCCACGGCAGCGGCAGCTGGGGTCGGAGGACCCCGAGCCCCAGGCTGCATTAAGAACTCACCATTTTTCAAACAAAGTGATGCCATATACCCATCTATATGCACTTTTATATGCAAATACAGAACATTAGCTATTTGTGAGCTTTCATACATGCTTCATATTCAAGGAATTTGCTATTTAGGATTAGATTTTTAAAGTAAATTAGCCATGCAAACATTCTTCATGTAAAGATATAGTTGCATGCTGGCACAAACAAACAATTTCACTATTTGCAGATATAAAATTCTGTGTAGAGCTCTGGCATTTTTACAGACAGTAAGTACGAAACTGGAGAGCCTAACTCATTTGATAATACAGTCCCTATATCCATTTTTATCTGTAACAGGCTGCTCTTTCAAAATTGTAGATAGATCAGTTTGCTTTCAAAAAATGACCCTTAAATTATATAATACACCACACAATAACAAATACAAATTCAGTCATATAAAAACAAAAACTATTGTCAAAAAATGATTCCATAGTTTGTTGGCCACACCACTGAAATCTGCTGAGAGATGGAAGGTGTACAGGGTCCATTGCTTCAGACTCACATGAAATCAGTTCTAGAAATCTCCCTTGACAGTAAGGTACTTGATCTAACCTCAAAGAATAGTTACAAAGAATAACTACCTCAAGAAAAGGTACTTGATCTAACCTCAAAGTTTTTAGGCAAAACCAAGAAGGGTACTTTGCACTCTCAGAATTCTTCTCACTTGTTCCTAAAATTTAGTTATCTCTTTACCCTACCAAGCTTTGAACACGTGCTCCTGTTTTTTAAGTCCACCAAATTCAGAAAGGTTATTCACAACACAAGTGAAAACAATCTAAGCAAAGGCATGCAACAGCAGGGTCCTGGATTTTAAAGTTTATGAACTCTCCAAGTAACAACAGTGTCTGTGCTTTGCTGGATATCTCTATTTGTACAGAGAGAATGCACTTGGGAGGAACAAAGGACAAGCATCCATCATGTCTGTGTCAGGTAGTGCAGAAACCTTAAAATCAGAATAGCACTGCTTTTGATTTTTGCTTCATTTTTATTACATGTAAGTTCATTAGCTGATGCTAATATATCATGATCACAATATTGTATCTCAAGTAAAACTACATTGTGAATGTAATAAGTATCCTCAAATATTATATACTGTTTCTTCCTTGACTGCAAAATGAACCAGTAATAGCAGCTGTTATGTAGACTGGTCACCCAACATGAACAAGCACCAAAATATGCTTAAACTTTACCTATGAAGTTCCTAATTTCTTTTGCAGATTCTTGCAAAATAACAGTTTACATATGAGAGGAGAAAAATTATCCATTTCTATACTCTATTACTGAAAATCCTTAAACATGTAGCCTCAAATAACCACAACCTAACACAAACACAATCTTTCTGAAATCTTTCCAAAGCTGCTGTAAACTTCCTTTATTCAAACCTTAACTACAATTTGCCTTAGAGATTTTATTCTTTTAGTTATCACTGCAGACCTACTGCCATTAACTGGTTACAGAATTTTACCTACTCTGCTTTCAGATCATAAGCATGAATCACCAAATTAATTCAAGGAAAAAAACAATCCTTCTGTGTTTTCTGCAGAATCTCAGAATACAGTAGGTTATGCTTTCACATTTGTATGGACTGGAAGACTTGATGGACTTTTTTCTTTCTGCTTTTTCTTTCTACACCGGTGCCCATGCTGACACCGGACATCAAAGCCCAAGACAGGGCTATGAGCCAGCTTGTTTCCATATGACACAGCCACTGGGATTTACTGCCCAGCTACAGCAGGGGGCTCCTGCAGCTGCCTCACATCTGGAATGGAGCAGGTGAACCTTGCCAATGCAGGACTCAGGCAGACTGAGATGCCCTGCCACAGCACAGGGTACTTGGGTAGTGCCTGTCAGAGCAGTGACTCATGGAGGAACAACAGTGTATTTAGAAATCAAACAGGTTAAGAATGCCCAAAGAGCACCATCAGTTGACTTCTTCCCATAAACAATTTATGTTTCAATGAACTAATAGATTGCCTTAGAGTAAACTGCATAAACTACCACATCTAAAAAAAAGGAGACACTTAACTGCACATCTGCTCTACCTCTGAGAAGATGCAGTTGGGTTACCACACAAAGTATGAGCAATGCTGATGGAACTGAGGGGGTTAATCTGCAGGGGAGTTGAGCATGGACAAACACTAACCTCTGGGTAGCCTCCAACATCATGCACATCGATTCCAAGTAGATGTCCAAGTCCGTGTGGCATAAATATTGCACCCAGATGAACCTTCACCATGTCATCCACATTGCCTTTCAGAATGCCAATTCTAGTCAGCTCCTCCAGATGGACTCTGTCAGCCAGACGGTGCATATCAGGCCAGGCCACCCCTTGGAGAGCAGAAACAGGCAGCTGAGTTAACTATTGCTACAAGCTTTTTAACAACAACTTTCAAAATACAGATGTAACACATGTGCCCTTTGTTTATATAAAAAACAAAGGTGGAAAGAGCAACTACATGAAACATACTTTATAAACAAGACAAAACAATTTTAACGTATCTGTGAAGTACAGAAAACTACAAACAAGAGCAACAGCAGCACCTTCTAATCCAGACCTATTGTTAATACAATGTATCTAAGCATGTCCACACAGATGTAAATGCATCCGTGAGTCTCCTATATGAATGTCACCTGTAGAAGATTGCAGTTTTTTAAATGCAGAGCATAGAACATTACTATCCTTTTATTTTCAAGAATGATCATACGCATTTAGAACATCTAGCATGGACACTACTTTTCTACGTACATTGAAGATTTAAAGCCCACATCTTTCTGGCAAAGACACTCTCCAGAAATTAATGATTCCCTTGTGTTAATGTGCTGTGTAAAGCACAACTCCTCTAATACATGTACTGAAACAGCATTACAAAATACTGTTGTTTGACTAGAGACAGAGTGCCAGGATACATTAGGTTGCTATTATTTTGGTATAGGATACAATTTTGTTTGACAAACTGCTGGGGAGAGGAGGGAGGAAGAAAGCAGCTCTTTTGTTAGTAACAAAGTACTGTCCTAATTAGATCACCATGGCATTGAGTCATCACCAACAGAGCAGCAGTTGCAGAGTCAAGACAACTAGGGCTAAGGTACAGTTGAAGAATATTTTCCTTGTTCAATTTTGGCATGACTAAACAAATAAGAGCTGAGCAATTTTTAAGGCCAAACTCCCACCAAGTTCCATTTGCTTTAATCCAGTTAAACATGCAGCTCTAGGGTCTTGTGAAGATAAATGTCATATCTTAATTACATTATCACTTTTTGCTGAAAGTACTGAGGCTTCAAAGACGGAAATAAAATCATCCTGTGGGAGTGCTTGGAGAAAGCACTCAGCTGTCTTTTGTGGCTCTGATATCAAGATCAGAATCAAACAGCAGCAAGTGGCTGCTCTGTTCTGTGCATCCTCTCCAACTGATGTACCTTTATGCTGCCATGAGCTCTGGCTGGCAAACAGGTGAGTAATCAGTGAGCAGGCAGCCCCCTCCTCACCTGATCACCCAGGGACCCCACCTGCAGCCCGCTGCACTCTGCCTGCCAAGCAAGGCCACAGGCCAGAGGAGAGCCACACACAAACCCTTGGCTGCTACTTCCTTACAGAAGCCAGCAGTGCCCAAGTGCGTGATGCTCACCCACAAAATGTGCACAGTCTTCCTGCTCAAAATGTGATATTTTTATGGTTTCCCTACTTTAAAAAGGAATTTAGATATTTCATTCAATACGAACCAATACAACTATAACCAGCTGTTCTTTGACAACTGTTCAACAAATTCTATAATTATTTATCTTTCTGAATATTGAATGTGTTACAATTTTCTCTAGCTTCACCTGTGTTTCACAGCTCTCACATTAGGCTCCACTCTATTGAAAGATAAATTGAAATCACTACAATCCCTCACATCAATATTACACATATCACATTAAAAGTATTTCTGAACAGGAACACCGTTGTTTTCCTGTTTATTTTATAGCTGTGGGAATACAGAATTTCTATGTCTAAGTCAAGGTTCGGCTTTTGCAGTTTGCAGCTAACTCCAACTGCTCTAAAAGTCTTCAATCTTCTTTCTGAGGACACTAGATGTTCTTTCAAGATCTCTCCCATGATTTCTTAGCTGAGTATTACTACAAGTCACTATAACTGCAAAGCTACATATAACAACATCTGACCCTGGTCAACTGTTTGAAGCCTCACCCTCACTTGTTAAAAATGAAGGTCAGAACTCCATGGCTGGAAGACAAAACACAGCCACGTCCTGGTTGCTCTGGAGCAAACTGAGCTGTCTGAGAGAAGTGGAGCTGAGGTGTCTGTTATCTGCAGCTCAGCTTCCCTCTGCAGCTCTACTGGCACTGTTGGTCACCACTCAAAAGACACAGTCACTCCACAGACTCCACTCAAAGAGACAACTTTATCAAACTGAGGAAGGGATACAAAAGGAGATACAAATATTAAACTGAATTAATCAGAAAGAAAACCACCAAAACCACCTAACTATTTGTCTGCAGAAGTTTAACAGAGCTATTTAATCACCCTATTGCCCTAGCTGAAAAGACTGCCATGGTTGCAGATCTGAGTATTGAGTACTTCTAGGCACTGAGCAAATCCATCAGAACTCCTTCTTCCCTCATCCCCACCTTTTTCTTTTTCTCTCACTGACTTAAAGTGCAACTACTTTTCCTCTCCTTCTGCCTTCTTAATTCCCCATCTGTTTTGGTTTTTATTCATCTTATCTGCTTCATTAGAGACTGAGGACAACAAAAAGCTCTACTGTGAAATAAATAATGAGGCAGAATGGAAAATCTGAAGCTTTGGGCTCTCTCTTGGAGCTAGGGTGGTGCTTCAGACAGAGCCCAACAAAATGGCTCTGGACAACTCTTTTATCATCTAGCCAGTGCCACAAGCTTTGCTAGAGATATGAAATATGTCGGCTCCAGTTGTCTCCCCCATGCTGCTACAGCTGCAGACAGCACTGGGGCAGCTCTGTGCAGAGGGAAATTAAGCTGCTGCTGGAGGCACCCTGCTAAATAATACAAATCTTCGTTTACAAATAAATAGGTATTCAAATAGTCTTAAGTAAAAAGCAAAGGGTTTACAGATAAATTGCACTTTCTAGTCTATTGTCTGGCTTCATGCTTTATTCTACTATGACTACGGGGTCATGGCCACCCCCCTCCAATACACTTAACCTACAAGCCCTGGATAAAACTCTCATATACAGACTATTGCTTGAGTGCTAAGACAAAATAAAAAGATATTTTGAGCTGATTAGAGACAGTAAATTCAGTGGAATGATTTTTTGGTCTTCACTTAAAAAATGGTGATATCCTTGTCTTGTTTGATATGAGACGATTCCCACCATGCTATGAATAAACTTAATAATAAGGTTCAAACAGGTTTCTACCCATTTCTTAAACAGGTAATTTGACAAAGAAAGAGGGTCTAAATGTAAATCTTCAAACATTTTCTACTGCCTTTATAATATTAAAAAACATTACTTTTGTGAAGAGAAAGAACTATTTTACACCACTAAGGCAACTATTTAAAAATATAGAAAAATCCACTGAAAAAAAGGAACTATCATAATTCAAGGAAGATGTCTTTGTCCATTTTATACAAAAGTATACTCATATGTATTTATTATAGAGTAAACAAAAATCTATGATGCTTTAAAGTTATTTAAAAACTAAAATTTTATGAGTTTTATCTGTCAATTGAAATCTTTACAAAACAATGGCCCGTGCAAGCCCAACTGTCTCTGGGACTGACTGGCATCCCTGCACTCAGGTGTCACTTACATAACTAGTAAGTATACTTAAAGAGTAGAAGTTCTCAAATTCTGCTAATCCAATTTTCCTTTGTAGATATTGAACTTCCAATAAGTGCAAAAAGCAGAAAAAGAAGGAAAACTTGAATATCAGAGTTGATAGCTTCATCAACTGGACAACGTGATAAGAAGCCATGAGCAGAACTTTTTGGTATTCTTATATGATGTGCAACTCAACAATCTGGAACTGGCCCAAGGACCTGCAGTGAGAATATGTGAGTCCCTCTGTCAAAGCCCAGAGGTGTCTGTGTTCTGCTCAGATGTCTGTGCACACATCTGTGTGTGGACAGCTTTAGCATGTTAAAGAAAACAATACCACAGAAGAGCCTGCAGGCAGCCAGGGAATAATGTGCCCTACAGATTGCAGGCTTGCAGGTGTGAAGAAGAACAACACTGACTGAACAGTGCTGAATGAACATTCTGTACAAAGGATCCTTGATTTGTGGAGGCTCCTTAATGTTCAGGCACTTCAGCTTTTGGATTATTGGGGTCCAGCAGAGACCTCTGTGCCCTGCTGCAAGCAGGAGAAGTCAAACACCATATCAGCATTCTTGTAGGGCAAAAAGCAGTTAAAAACCAATCAAACCACACAATAACAACTTCCACATGAGTGCCTCTGCCATTGGTGTGTGAGGTAGCTCAGTGGCTGACTGCTCTGCAATGTGGGCCAGCACTGACCTCCCACCACCAATCACTCACGAGGATGTTTGACTCATGTATTATTCAGGACTATCCTTTTTAAGCTTTGGTGAAGTTTATCATAGTTGCAGACATGCTTTTTGTGTAAGAACTTTTACGATAGTTGCAGAGGTGTTTTTTTTGTGTAGAAAGGTTAGTTTTGTTATTATCTTTAAGCCAATTTATAAACCAATTATAGTCCAGTGAGAGATGAGGTTTAAAAAGTCAGATTGGAGGGTCCTTGGACTTTGACACTTGTACCAAAATGAGTCTGTACTCAGGAAAATCTGCTGATGAGGTGTCTGCTTCCTTCTTAATTCTCTGCCAAATGAGACACTGGGTAACACAGGTCACTGAACCAGGGCCTGGCTCCCAGGAAATCTCAGCTCCCCAGGCTCATTAGGCTGGGATTTGTTACCTGCCATGCAGCACGTGCTCAGGAGAGAGGTCAGGTGAGAACCCACCTCTTACAGCAACCACAGCACTTGAGATTCCTCAAGATACTGAGTGAATGAACTGCACAGCAGCAACCAGACACTGGAGATGTCCAGTAATGAAATAAAACAGATCATGCATTAATTAACAAAAAACTAGGGATGTTATTAGTTTTCAAACACAATGGAAACAGTACAGTGGAGGTTTGCAGATGTGTGAGATGGCACTTAAAAAAGGCAAACTTTGTGCATTAAGTTTGCTTAAAGTCTTTTTTTAAAGGCATCCCCATAAAGCTAAATGTTATCTGATACTCTTAGATATTACTGTGAAAGAAAGGAAAAAGATAAAATTAATATTATTTTACTTCCTTTAAAATATTTCCTCTCTGATATCTGTTTGCCAAACCCCACAAAATTTCAGATAAAACACCAGATTCAAGGACTCTGGAACATCATATAAGGATCTTTGCAATAATGTGTGACCTCTTTGATCACACCAATTGAGGAGATTTTTGTGCCCTCTTTCCCCCCCCCCCCCAGAAAGAAAGAAAAGCTTCTAGTGAAACCAGAAATCAAAAGCATTCCTATCTTTTGATGAATATACCATAAATTTTTAAACAGTAGAATTAAAAAGATGAATTGCTATAACACATCACACTATAAACTGTTCCTCAGCTGCTGTTAACTCATTGGTATTTTTATCCCAGTGATTATTATCTGAAGCTTTATTAGAAGCCATTTGAGAACATAAAGTAGAAACAGCATACAAAAATAATTTAGAATTACTGCCTTGTATTTAGCCACTTTGGTCAGAAAGTACTCTGAAAAGCCCTAACAGGATTTTTTTGGCCACTGCTTAGGGTACTTTGTGGTTGTAATGTGACAATGATTAAACCACAAATGATTTAACAGGTTTTTTTTGTTGTTGTTGTTGGGTGAGGGTTTTTTGCCAACACAGATGTCACAATCTTACTAAAAAAAAACGAGTATGGCAAGGTTCTAGTAACTTCTCCCCAAATTGTGCTAAGGTTAAGTTACATTTAATTTCTAAGTGTCCACAGACAAGGGCAAAAGGCCCAATGTCCCCTGGCAGTGCCACTGAAATGCAGACAGAACACACAATCCCAGTCCAGCCAGCAACCCATTGGAACAGATTAAAATCTGCCAACTGGCAGAGACCATATCAGACATAAAACAATAGGTCTTTAGAATTCAATCACACCCAGTTTAAAAAACAAACCAAAACATAATTTAAATCCTAAACCAAATTATCTTTTGCCTTTTCACTTGGGTGCTAGAGAAGCAGTTGTCATATTGGTGATTTTCATGCTTTCTTTTTGGCCCACTAGCTGAAATACTCAGCAGCTGCTCTGGTTTTCTGGTTTTGAACTTGGTGTCTTGCAGCACCTGGTAAGGCAACTCTGCCATGGGGCAAACCCCCCAAATGCTGCACTCTGACCCTTGAACAGTGAAGCTGTTCAAAGCTTCATTGCTGTGTGGATGACCACACGGCTCGTGGGGTGAGCATTTGGCTCATGGATGCCAAATTCAGGGATGCAATTTTTGACTGTACTTCCCAGCTGGGGCATGGCTGCATCTGGCTGCCATATGATGAGAAGAGCCTGATAACTTTCCCAGCCCAAAAGGGAACTAGACAGAATTTGCTGCTGTGTCACACCTGCAAATACCCACAGCTCTGACTGCAGGGATTACCACACCTGACCCTGCCCTCTGCCTGGAGCCCCAGTGCCACAGCTCCACACCAGGGTGGTGCCATCCCTTCATTCCCCAGAAAGTTGCACCTGCCTTACAGGGATGGAAGTTACTGGAGGGAAGTAGAGATTGATCCTCATCACCTCTGAAATTTGGACTTCTTCAAAAGGCTGAACAGCACTGTGCTATTCAGCTGTACTGTGACATTCCCTTTGCATCAGTATGATGGAGGTTTTCAGCAGTAAGTTCATCCTCCCAATTATAAACCCTGCACATGGTGAGCTGTCACTCATCAGAAGCAACATGAGGACAATATTCTGCCCTGCAGAAACATTAGGAAAAGCAAGCTGAAAAGATGCAGATGTGGAGCAAGAGGAGAGATTTTTTTCCATGTCTGGGTGCAGCACTTGGATTGAGCAGTGCTGGCAGACGCTATTTTACAGCATGTTCCTTCCAAATAGGTGTATGTTTAAGAGGCAAAAAGGAAAAGGATTGACAGAATGAAGGAAGTGCTTGAAAGGAGTGACTGCAGTGTGATAACTTATCAATCTTTGAAGCTCAGAAAAGACCCTGTTTAGATAAGACTCAGGGCAAACAGCATAATTTATGTCTAGCAGGTTTGCACTCTGACAGCTACAGCTGATGCAGTGTCAAGATTGAAGAACTTGTGAACTTTGAGCTTCAACTCAAATTACAACAAATTTGAATCAAGCACAATTCCTGAACACTGAGCTGTGAGAAAATCAGTGCAGGCACTAAAAATCAGACAAGGTACAGGCAGTTCATTCCCCAAAAGTCATTATTGAAACCAAAATTGTACAATGTTACAATATACAGCATGTTACAATTAGGAAAAAAGGATTTTAAAAGAAAGGTCTTAAGCCAAACCCCATTCAGTATAGAAAGGCAAAAAACCTGCAGCTAGTTTGAGCTGGGTCTGTAAAGATTTCTAAATGTAATTGCTTGTGCAAGCCACACCTTTGAAAAATCCCTGAAAGTAGTGGAAAAGATCCACTGAGCTGGAAAAGTGCAGGTGTGTCCCTGAGGCATGGCAGCTCCTGCAGACTCAGGTATCTTGAGATGACAGGGATTTCCGGGCAGAAAGGCCCAACAGTTTCAAGTGCCTGTTTTCACACCCTTGGGAGTAACTCAGCATTGTTTTAGGCCTCTGAATGCTGCAGTGGTCACTGTCTGTGGGACAGCTCCTGTCCATCACAGCAGGAAGAGCAGCTCCCAGGTTTGCAGAACCCTCACATTGCAGCAGATTGCTGTTTTCACAGAGGGTCTGCAGCAACTATTGAAGCTGGCAGAAAATACTCCCTTTTCTTTCACCTCTTGCCATAGGGCACTGCTGTGCTGAACAGGGTTAGGTTATGTGACCAGCAGTGAGAGCTCCAGTCCCAATCAATCATGCCATTTTTATTTGATATCTTGAAAGAACAAAGAATTTCAATTTGATTGACAGTGTTGTCTATGCATCCTTTAGTGCCTTCTGCTTTTATTTACTAAGTATTAGCTACGCCTTAACCATTTACACTGACAAAATCTGAATTAACACACCACAGAAAGCTGTTCTACCTTTGCTGGCTCCATCTCAGACAGGCAGTGTTCAGCTTCTGTTGATTTTTTTCTTTATCAATTGATGAACATTAATGCTAGCAAAAAAAAAAAAGTACAGTCCACTCCATTCAACAGAGAAGAGAGAGAGAGCAGATTACAAATAGCTTTTAAAAACATATATTGACAAGATTTACTTTCCAATCTGTCTTTCAACACAGTAACACATTCTGAACTGCAAGGAGGGAAAAATAATACTGTTTCAGCAAGATCTGTGAATATCAAATATTGGTTGCAACATGCCCTAAAAGCATTTGTTCTTCAGAGGAACTGGAATAAAATCTTCAACTTCTGTCATTAATTTCTTATTCCTGAAAAGAATTGTTTTGCTGCAGATATTACAGCAGATTAATAATAATCAGCAGTGCTGTGACTAAAATATGACAATCTGAATAGGAATAATTCATATGGACATATTGAAGTTATACAAACTGTAAAACAGATTGTGCTCTCATACCCTTCCCTGTTGTGCTATTGTCAAAATTTCCAGTTTACAGTCCAGTTTCTTTTTAAAAATTCACCAAAGTGAGCTACTGTTTTTATACAGCACAACAGAGAAGCATGACCACATGGTGTTCCAGTAGGCACAACTCTGGATGACACAAAATAAAACTCAAAATTACTTTCATACAAAAAACTCCCATTGCATGTGAATAACCTTCTACCTGGGAGGATAAATATTAGTAACAGTTACAGTTATTTTCTTTAGGTATAATAGATTTCAATCCTAGTTGGATACAGTGACAATTACTCTAAAGCAGTATTAGAAACCAAAAATCAATCTGAATTGTAAAGAAATCATAGAGCTGTTGTCGACAACAAGAAGCAGTAATCTGTGAAGCTGCAAATTTTGAATTTGCATATGTTGCCAAGTAGAACTCTGCTCAACTTAATAATAGAAACATCTGCTGGTAATATGATCTCCTATGCCAAATATATACACTAGCCATTAGTCTTCATTAAACTGTTTTTATTAAACAGCTCTTTAATTGAGTTATTTTAATCTTTGCTCTTAGTACTATTCCACCTGAGCTGGATTCTCTAGTATTCTTCTTTTGTTAGAGGCATTTTACTGGAAAATAGAACAGAGAATCATACTGCTGCTTTGAATTCAAATCACAGCATTTTCTGTTGTCTAAATAAGTTATTTATGAAACTGGTAGTGGTCCACTAAACTTACTTCCTCTTGACAGTCTCAGTGAAAGAATTGTGCCTCCATATTTCGATACCAAAGGAGGACACCTCATCCAAAATCTACATCCTGTGTACTAAAATACAGACCATTTACCCTGTCAAGTCCCTGGGCTTACTCCTCTACCTCCATCAGCTTTACTACTTCAATCCTTTTGCATCAGGCAAACAGGGAGGAGGCAAAACACTAGAAAATAAAGTGGCTTCTTTGTTCTGTCCTTCTAATTCACAGCATTCCTTGGAAGGCTGTATATGGGAAAACTAGCTAAGACAACCCCTCCATTGCAAAACAGTTAGAAGTCAAAACAGTAAAAAACCCCTGAAGAAACCAGGAGAAATGCACAAAAAGTGGTCAGAGTTTCACAGAGGAGTTCAACTCATGCAGTTACAGCTGCCCACAGGACAAAGATCACATGGGATTAACTTTGTTCTGCATCCTGCACCTACAAATACACATCTCTTGCAGCAAGGGAAGCCAGGAGTGGCTGACACTCAAACTGCAGGCAGGACACAGCAGTCAGCCACAGGAACATGCTGACCCTGCTTTCCAGGCTGCCTGTGGAGGTGGCTCATAGCAGACCTGTGATGCTCCATCCTAGGGAACTGCCAAGGACCTTCTCCTGACCTTCACAGAAAGTCCTCAGAGTCAGACCTACAGAAGGTTCCCCATTCTGTTTCTCAAATCGTTCATTTTGAGATCGTCTGAACACGACAAAGAAACAAGAGTGGAAGAGTTGCTCCGAACACTAGAGAAACACCTTCAAACACTCATTCTCAGCTGCAAAATGCAAGACTTGACCCAGTGAGGCACCTGGAGCAAAGACAGAGGAGGAACATCAGCTACAGAGAAACTCTGAGCCAGACACTGCTGGCCTGTGCTCACTGGCTGTTCAGCCTGCTCTCCTTGGCCTCTCTATCTCTAAACACCCGAGTCTTTTGGGAACTACTTACTTCTTTGCATTTATTTATCATCTGCATTTCTTGTAGGCTCTCAGGATCAGCTGGTATCTACATGATTAATAAAAGAATCTTTTATTTGCTTGGCATGTAGGTCTACTTTGCCTGAAATGTTTTTGACTGTACTTGAAGTGTATTTGACTGCGCTTTCTTGGACAAAGATGATATGGCAATCCTGGCATCAGTGAAATCTGCCAAGTCTGATCTTCGATCCTGGAAGACAGGATTTGAGTCTTTAAAGAACCCATGTCTTTAAGTGAAACTGGATTTCTGGGAGAGCCATACACAAGGAACCTTCCAGCCCTAACATGGAGATACCTCCATCTTGTGTTATCAGAGATGTTACTCCTGGGGCAGAGATTTTCTTCAAGACTTTCCTCAAAAGCATTTATTGGAAAAGCAAAGTCTGAAAGCCAGAGGCAAGGCAATACTCACTGTCTTAGATAGTGAACTTGGGGATATGCATATAAGATGAGCTCCAACTTGAAAAATGCAGAGATAAAAATTCTATAGGGAAACCCTGTGGTAATGTCAGCATCCCAAGGAGGAATTCACACTGCACATAAACTGATGTGATGAACAACAACTTCTGTGCATATTTGGAACTAATTTTTATTTTTCATTTTATTGAAACAAACAAACATCAATCAGTAAATCTTCCCAGCTGCATAGCTAATGTCTGAATGCAATTTTGATTCAATGGGGACTCTGTATACACAAGCTTTTCAAATCATAAAAATGTAGAGATAGGGACTTGAGTGGCTGCCAATCTCGCCTTACTCAACTGTTCCTTGGGAGCAGTTTGCTAGACAAGGAGATCTTTTTTGGAACTGGAATTTAGGACAATGGACCTTAAAGAGTGAGGTATTTAAATTCTTTCTCTCTTGCAGAAGGAACCCCAAATATTTATGTATATAACTTTAGAGAGTAAAAAAAAAAGATTTCTTAAACATGGATTTTGCAGTAGTACCAGGCATGGTAAGCACAACCAGCTCCCTTCCTTCCCCTTCTCCTGTGATTTTCCATTAGCCTACAGAAAAGATAGAGAGCAATGCTTGGAGGTCCCAGGATGCAATTGCAAAAGGATGAAGATGGAAAGTATGTGATTGCTCCAATATTTAGCTCATTAATCTTAATGATTCTGTGTATGCTCTAGTGCATTAATGCAAAATAGTTCTAATTGCAAAGCTGAGAGGTAGGCATACTTCCTTTTTAGTTCTTCTCAACTCAGTAGCAACTTACTGTATTTCAGAAACTTCAATGTTTCTATAAACAGAAACTGTACATAGAAACTTTCTAAATGCAGCAACCATACCATCCTCATGAACTAGGGCAATCTATTAAATGTATAGAACTGAAATTATTAATATTCTCTAAATGCTTAAGATAATAACCTGACCAACAAACAGCAGGAATCACTTGAGAGGCTGCACACGGTATAAATACACAGTCATCTGCTGAAGAATAAAAGAGAAGCCACTCCACAGAAACTTCCCCCACAGCACTGGACTCTGTGTCACTGACAGTAACACACTGGTCCAAGAACAGGGTTGTGCCCAGGGCTGGGTAGGAATGGTCACACCTCAGAGAGACACTGCAGCACAGCCCTGCCCTGGGCACAGCCACAGATGAGTACAGGGCACTGATCCTCAGCAGCATCTCCCTGGCCTCTACCACTGCCATTTCCATTTCCATGGGCATGTTTCACAACATAGCATGGAGCGATTCAGGTTAGGAGGGATACCAGGAGCCCTGGCTTACTGTAGGGTTAACTTGAAAGTTAGCTCACGTTCCTTCAACAAATTGTTATCTTGAGATTTCAGAGAGGGACTTACAGCAAAACAAATTATTTCATACTTTTTTTTTTTTCCAAATAGATTGATATTAATTCAAAACAGCAAACAACGGTGGTCTCCCAGGTGTAACCAGTGACAAATGATGGGTAGCAAAGCTAACAGTGCATTGGATCTAACTTATGCAACTAGGATAAAGAATGGAGTGAGAGATTTGGGAGCCAAGCACATGTGCCCTTTCTAATCCTTCAGATCTCTCCACTATTAACAGACATGCCCAACTTGCTCACAGAAGAGTCTAACCTACTCCTGCAGTTCAGGCTTCCAGCTGCTGCCATGTGAGGTGTCCACTGGAGGTGCTCCAGTCATCAGAGCTGAGACCTGCTCTCCACCACTGCCCTCAGCAGCCTCATGCCTACCTAGGGTGTGCTACACAATACTATTTTTCCACCAGAGTTTGCCTTTTTTAAGCCTGGGCAATTATGGGCTTGGGGGACAGCTACACTAAAAGCAGTAATTTTATGGTTATAGCATCAAGGACTCCAGAGTTGAGCAATATCAACTGACAGTGTCTGTGTGAGCTTTGCTTGGCCCCTTGGTGCTGACGTGTTACAGTTCAGTCCTTTGGTTACATGAACATCTACTCCTTTACACAGGATTTCAGTAGTACCTAAGTCTTTTTGATGATGCTGCCTATTCCAGCCCTGCAGTAAAATCTTCAAAAATGTAAAAAAAAAATCGCAGCAACACTTGCCAGAGGAAGAGACACGGGGCTATGTTTTGCAATGAAGGCAGCTGGCTAAAGGACAGAAAACCTCATGCAAGCAAAACTGCAACATCCACTCTTGTGTTACTAGAGCCATGGAGGAGAGCCTCAGAAGTGCCAGTGGAAAAGCTTCCACCAGACCAAGCACAGCTTCCCACCAAGATGCAAATCCACAGGAAGCTCCAAGTTAATTTACTTCTAGGGCCACCCAGTTTCCAGAAGACTCCAACCACCAAGGCAAGCCCAGCTCCTGATAACCCACTGAAGATTTCTCTTCATTATATAACTCCTCTTCCATCTGTTACAAAAGCTGAAAACAAGCAAGGAAAAAAAAACCCCAAGAGACTTCACAAGCAGGCAAGCATGGCAAATGCACCTAAAAGTTGCCTCTGGTAATCAGCAACCTTTCTTGCACCAGACTCAGGTTCCCAGCAGGATACTAAGCAACTTGCTTCAAACACATGGGTTTTTTAAAATATATTTTACATTTTTCCATTAATCATTTTCTTTCATTCTACCAGAGTTTGGCTTGACAATCTGGAGTGTAATTTGCAGAAAGGCTGGGCACTCAGCAGCTGTAACAGAGGTCAAAACAGCTGTGATTTGAGGAAGAACAATGCTCAACTCTCTTAAAAAAGATCTCGAGTCAAAAGAATTTCCATCTTGGAATCCCAAACGACTCAATAGCTTTTACACTAACTTCTCTAGCCTGCTGGCTCCTGCCTGCAGAAGGGGGACTGCTGCACACTTGCACATCATTAAGATGTACTACAAGCAAACCTCCTTGCCTGCCCTGCACCTGTGTACTGTTATGATGAGCACTCTGAGAAAAACTGGTGAGGATGTTGATAATTTTGGATTCAGAGCAGGTTTTGAACAGTAGGCAATAAACAGCTCCAAGCCATGCACAGAACAAAAGGTTAAACTAAATTACTGAATAGCTGCTCATTAGCTCAGCTCTTACTGTTATATGCATTGTGTGAAGACAGCAGAATGAGAAAAAATGGATATATCTACAGGAACATTTAATTCCAAATAGTCCTAGGAGGTGAAATCTCTCGGTTGTCCCTACTGATTGTGTTTTTGTTTACACAGTGGAATTTTGAAGTGCATGAGTTGAATTAACTTCAGATTAAAGTATTTTGGGAGATGTGCTCCAGGACTGCATTTAATGTGCCTCAACCTTTGGCAAATCCAATGAGATAAAAAAAGAATGCAGAAGTGAGACAAATTAGGACACTAACTTCTGGAATACTCTGAGACACCTGGCTTTAACTTTCACCCTTTTTAACTATTCTTTCTATGTAGCATATATCTGTAAAGCAAATTGTATCTCAAATCACCGTTCTGAGAAAGAAACAGACAATGCCTCAGCCACTGAAGGAAATGAAAGTGTCAATATTCTGCACATCTGCCCCTGCATTTTAGTTCTGTGGAAGAGGAAATTTAATGCAGATGGACTTGACACAATTAAGAATATCCTCTAAGCAGAAATGCAACAATGCTCTCTGACATCTCAGCTCATAGGCCTGACTTTGTAGGAAAGACAATTAGCCCACTGCCACAAAAGTGCACTTTTTTGACTTTCTCTTCAGTGACAAGCATCACTGTCTTCATCAGTGCTACATGTTCAGTGGTTTCAAAACTGCTGCTTATGCAAGACTGAGTAAGTCTTCCTCTCCTTTTATTTTAAACAGATTTTGTTTGTGGCAGAAGTTGGGCTGTAATCCTACAGAGAGTGTTTCTTAACTTTCAGAATATATTATTTGCCTTGCAGAAGGAATTCTGTTCTTGGAGTTCTAAGGTAAGGAGACTTATATATATGATAAGAGCTGTTTGTACATTTGGACCATGCACAGAATGTAGCAGATGAATGCTTCTCTATAATGAAATATAATGTTTTGGAGTATTTAAAAAATTATAACAAATGTTTGTATATAGAAATATAAACAGAATGTATTAGGAGGTCTATTATCTCTCAGAAAGTACCTGCACTCAAAAGTTAATTAGGTTCACATGAGAGCCAAACTGAAAAAAGAAATTTAAATCTCTGAATTAAGCACACCTATACAGAATGTTTAAGGTTGCTAGCAAGCTGTGTCCTTCCATAAACACAGTTATGTAACCCAGTATTTGGTCAGTGACTCTCCCTAAAGTAGTCACTCCCTATCTTGCAGTCAGAAAGACCCCGGGAATCATTAACATCCTGATGACAGCTACTAGATGTGCCCTGTGACCCTCTGCCACAAGGCACAATTAGGGAGATAAACAGCATTTCCTGCAGCTGCTGACTCTGCTGTGCCCACTCTTGCCCAGTCTGATCCAGCAATGGCTCCTGCCACCTGATCAGTCACTTGGCTGGCTTTCATCTTAGGAACCCTAGGAAATGAACACTAGCAAAAAAACAGCAAAATTAACATAGGCTGCATAATCCAGCAAATCTCACTAAAACTTGATGGCTCTGGATTTTAAATGTAGTGCCTCTAACCCTGCAAGCTCCTTTGTCTCTTCTTTGGGAGACACAAAGTATTACAGGGAGAAGAGACACCTGTGAATTCACATCATCGTTTCTTACTCCCCTGTGTGATAGTACCTTGCTCCCCCAGGGGCAGATCCCAGTGTTTTAGTCATGGAGCTCACAAATGAGGTTTGTTTAAGGAGGCTGCAGCCTCTCTCCCTGAAACACCTCCCTCTGGACAGCAGTGACAGTGGCATCAGCTCCTTGAGGGGCTCTGGGGTTTCTCAGCTGCCTGACAAGTCTGTGACACTAAGAATGCTGTAAAGGTCAGTGTTTCCATTTCTTCTTTTTCAGAATCCTGGTCTTCCAGGAGATCTTAAAAAGGATCTAAAGAGAAGACTTCTCAGATGCTGAAGATTTTTGCATGTTACCAGACTCTTAACTGGATCTGTAATTCAGAAGTCCAGGTTGCATTTCATTGCACTCTGAAGTACAAAAGGAATGAAACCAATGAACCAGTCCCCAGACCACTTTCCGTAGCTCATAAAATTCATCACTATTCATCATTCTCATGAAGAGCATAAATGCATTTGCCCCATTCTTCCAAACAGGCAGGACAACAATAAGAACAGAGTGTTCAGTCCCTTTCTCTGACAGAGATTAAGAATGATTGGTCTGTCCACGGATCTCAAGCTCCCAAAGCTAGTAGAGACCCTTGCAACTACTTCTCAGAAATACTCAATTTAGTATGTCCTTATTTTCTGACACTGTAAATAAAGTGCTCAGAAAACTAAAAAATTCTCTACACTATCCTGAGCACAACATCCTATTAGCTCTCAAATTCTGAAGACAGGCTGCAACTTATTAGCATAAAATACTGCTAAAAATGTTACATGAAATTACAGGTGACACTGAAACACAACACAAACTGTGAAGAGGAATAGGGACTAGTCTTGAGAGGAGGAATTGCAGGTGACTGAGCTGTGAGGAGAATTTGCTAACACTCTGTATGAAGCTCAGAGTTACAGACTGATGCAGTACAGAATCTGGAAAATATGAAAACTAAAACTTAAGGCATCACTCCCTTCCAAACTGCTCAAATAAACAGAGCTGCTGGCAGCCTGTATAACAGGAAAATTGCTTCTGTTCTGACTGGCAATCCAGAAAGCTCATGCACTCAAGGCCTGACGAGTGAAGATTAATACAGCACATTTAAAGGATAAGTGTGCTTTGTGCATTGAGTACATTCTTCTTGAAGATGTTCCATTAGTAATACTGAGAAATGCTCAAGTACCTTCACCAGTGACAAAATCACAGCAGCAGCCAGTTCTAAAACATTTATTTGCTGGCCTGAAAGCAGAGTGGGAGAAAAATAAGGTTTTCATTAAGCCAGACAGTTGTTTCAAATGAAAATGTGTATTTGTTGAATGAGTTTGCCTGGAATTTAAAGGCATACAGTGAGGTACCCAAATAGCCAGTGCTTTTGAAAGCTTTTTAAGGCTAATTATCCTTCCCAAAGATGCACACTCCATCCCCTTTTACAATAGATTTCTACTGTGCCTACACATAAAATACAGAAGATACTTGAAACAAACTGAAGCACAACATGTGCTCACTCAAACTCTGAGCATTTGGCATAAACTTCCTGAAAAGATGGCTGTCTGTGTAAAGACACATCTGAGTAACAACTGTTACAGTAGAGGAAGGGAATAAAAAAAAATATTAAAGTATCTTATTAATTGTGCTAATAATTGTCTCTGTGTTATGTCTTTAAAAGTGTATGGAAAATGTTGTGTATCCTACTTCTATATATTAGGAGCTGCTTAACCATGGAAATTATTTTATCTTGTTCCCTTCCAACATTTTCTAAAATGCAAACATAATTGATTTGACAGCCTGAATGCTGCTACCAAGCCTCTCAAGCCCTGCTGACAGGCACTGATCTCTTACCTGGCTTGACTGCCTCCATGACGGCCCGCGAGGCTTTCAGCACGGCCTCATAGACAGCCCTCTGCTCTGCTGTGAACCTGCCGTTGGCAGGGAAGGTGCAGGTGATGTCAGAGCCATAGCAGTAATATTCTCCTCCCATATCAAACAGGCTGAAAAGGAAACACAGGGGAAAGAAATGAAAATTTAGTTCCGAAGAAACAGTAGAACGTAGTGGACTTTTGTCTTGCTCTGCACTCAGTAACATCTACATTTTGGTAGATCACCAATATAATCACTGCTTGAACCCTGTTCTAAGTAAAACAGGATGACAGTCCCTTGGGATCTCCTGGCAGAAGGGTATCCGCATTCCATATGGCTTAAACTATCACCCTTTTGGGCTGTGCTGGTTCAGGATGGGAATGCTCAGAGAACACAGGAAGGAAGATAAAAAGTACATGAAGACTCCACTTTAAGCTCCTCAGTTCCTAGGAATTCTTCTCAGAAGAAAAAGCATGTCCTTTTCTTGTTTCCTGAAAAACGCTAGCACCACATACAGCATCCAACATCCAAAGCAGAATCCCACTTAACAAAAAAATGTTAATGGAATAAGGATTATGGAAAGATCCAACCATAAAAGTACACACAGTACAACTTTCTGCATCAGAGGCAGAAGAAAGAAACTATGAAGTGCTTTCTTTTATGGTGACAAAAAACTGGCTTACCCCTTGAGAAGTATATTTATTCTATACATGAATAAATGACTCACCGCTAATTGCTCAGCTGCCAGAAATCAAGCTACAAGAACAGCAAGTGGGACTCCACACCCTTGTGAGGATCATGTTAGACATTTGCAATACTATGCTTCTCAAGCCTGCTTGATAAGGCATTGCATTGCCTTCAGCAGGATCAGAAATCAGTAAATAACCATCTGGACCAGACAACACTTGAGCAAATAACCCCCTTGGTTCAGCACATATTGATTACAAGAAGGCACATTTTACATACAAGATTTTGATCTTCACACAGTATTTGTGTGACCTCCTGATTTCTCTGGTAATGAGTCAGAGTTGAAATCTGTGAATTTAAGTCTTCTTCCAAGCACCCCAAACAATTATGAGAGGCTAATCACCATAAGAAATACAATTTTCCTTCACTGTGTTTGAAAACCTTGGAGTTTTCCTCCTCTTGCTGCTTTTTCAAAGCAGGGTCAGTCAGACAGCACAAGCAGAAGGCAGGGCACTCCACTGGGGCACCCCCTCTGCCACGGAGTCCCAATTGCAGCAGCAATTTTGAAAACTCTGCAGTGTAGCTCTGTCCCCAAGCAGCTCATGTGACTAGGTAAGGATAAATATAAGCTACCACAAAAATTGCTATCACACACTGATGTAGCTGATCACCATTTCCAACACAACTGCTACTGAAAGCCATGGACAGTGAGTAAACAAAGGCAAGCATGATAAAAGTAAAAAATATTTTAGCAGTGCTAGGACTCTCCTTGCTGCATTGTACACACAGACACATGAAGAACTCCAAGAACTTTTAAAATCCCCTCTACAGTTTCCTCCATGAAGAAATGTCTGCACTGAGTGAATCTCTGCCCTGCCTGCAGTCTCTGCCAGCCTCCCCAAACTGGGCAAGGTTCAGCTGCAGACTTGCAGGACCGGAACATCAGGAACTGCCCCAGTGGCTGCAGCTGCAGAGCTGCACGAGGCTTAAAGCTGCAGGAGCAAACTCCTCAGGAGAGTGCTCCAGAGACAACTGCAAAGCCACCTGTGCACACACCAGGCTCTACACACACCACAGCCATTCACCTAAACATGGAATATGGAATGTTAATACAGAAAGTTGCTAGTTGAAAAAAGATACAGAACAGGCAGCAAACATCAGGGTGAAAAAACCATGACTGGACACCAGAATAGAAACTGTTAGCCAGCCTGGCCAAACCTCAAAATCAGAAACCCCATCAACACTGCCTAAGTTTTGATTTTATGGTTAGACTCACATCTAAAAATTACTAAAGATGCACATAAAAAATCTACAAATACAGAAAAGCAGTTGCAGCAAGTGGGAATTATGGAAGAAGCTGCTACATGCTGTAATGTACCAAGAAGAAATCAGCTCTAAATCTTTGAACGTATCTCAGACTAACCCTTTCAAAGTCACAAATCAAGTTTCAGGATGCTCTATGGTTTCTGCAGCACTTCTGTGGCCCAACTGTTG
Source organism: Chloebia gouldiae (assembly GCA_003676055.1). NCBI lineage: Eukaryota > Metazoa > Chordata > Aves > Passeriformes > Passeridae > Chloebia > Chloebia gouldiae. The sequence continues at coordinate 1,864,588 of QUSF01000059.1, forward strand.
CATTTACAAGTGTAAATGCCAATTCAGCATGGTGACAGTAAAGCTGTGACTAACAACTTGAGAACTCCCTGTTGCTATGCTTTGTATGCTTTGTATATTTTATTATATATTTTACCCTGCAAAGTAGTTATGCTGAACTTACCAGAGGCAGAATTTTACCTATGTCTTTAACCTTACAATTATCAGTATTTTCTCAAACCCATTCATCACTCAGTAGGCTGTTAAATAATTTTTGAATCACTGGAGAACTGAGCAATGGAAAAAAAATATCACAAAGCTGATGGTACACCAAAACAAGGCTCACAAGCTAGGAAGCACCATTTGTTCAGGTCTCTTGGCTTCCAGACAAGAGGAGACATGAGGGAAGATGATCTTTCAAATTCCACCACAGATCACAGCACACCATCCAGCCTGTATGCTTCAGTGAGAAAGCATCCAAACCAAATGGGACATCTGGGAGATATTTTGGCTCTTATCAGGAATTCTCTTCCATTTAACTTCAGATGGGAACATATCCATTAGCTAAAATGTTGCCCAAGACATGGAAATAGCCAAAATATTGTAGTTATACTGAGAAAATAATGGGAACCTCAGAAGATTCCAGTTTCATAAATTTTCTTGCCAAAATAAAATAAATGGTGAATAAAATAAATGGTGAAGCACATTTATATTAAATAAAATGTGTGACAGCTACTATCTTTTCCTGTTGTCTAACCAGAAAAAAAAAAGTTCTAAAACAAGGTTCCTTAGAAAAAATACATTTATTTTACCCTGAAATTAGATGGTAAATTGCTAGTGAAAAAGATATTATTAGTGCATACTAGTTTGTTCTCAACTATATGTATAAAATTACCTGTCTGCTAGTGTAGTCTTAAAAGACTCACATACAGAAACAACTACTTAGTGTTATTTGGACTGTTATCAAATGTAGCAGCAATATAAACAAATTAAATGCAGAAATGAAAACAGGCCTACAGGCATCTTGATCTATAGCTTACCTCTTAAGAGCTGTTTAAAAACAGAACAACATTTGCAATAATAGCATAAACATTCACCAAACCCTATCATATTTCCCTTTCAGATAAATTAAGTGCTACACATCTAGCAGACTGTGCATATTGTCATGACATATACATTGCATATACTTTACATTTTGTATAACAAAACTTAACTGTGAGTTCACTTTTCTGCTGAATGATGAAAATCTTCATTCTAAAAATACCCTTTCACCACTCCTTTTTCAGCAAGAACACAGCTGTGAATTGCTGATTCCAATGAGGTATGTCTGAGGCTGTCAGGTTTCTGAGGCATTTGAAAGGGATGGTGAACAGAGGAGTGTTGCTGACCAAAGAGAGACATTAGGTTTTATGTCAAACTTTTCACTGATTTAGCTTGGAGCTGAGGAAGCCAGCTCAATCTCTTTCAAAGCCTTCTGAGAGAAAGCTAATCTTGCTCTGCATAATTTTATGTGAGCAAAAGCAATGCCTTCATTTCAGGGTGAAAATGCATGATGCATAAAGCAGATTTAACAGTGAGAAGACCTGAGCACCCCATGAAAGTTCCATGCTACTGTTTCAATTTATTTTCTAGAATGACCAAGAAGCTATACCGTAAGTAGAAGATGCATAGCAAAAATAGTCCAAACTTCTTGGAAGTATGGGCATAGCTCTCCCGATGGAGGCTTCAGTTCTGTGTGTATACATAATCTTTCCAACAAAACATATTGCAAAATACTGTAAGCATTACTAATAAAACTAAACAATGCAAAATGTCAGAAAAATCAGATAACATGCCAGTTGCTCTACTGACAGAATGCCTTGCTTACGTACCAGTAATCCAACATTAGCCAACAGCATTGGAATACAAGGTGCCTTCTGCCTGCTTTATAAACCACCTTCAAAAATAACTAAGAGCATTTAATTACTTTAATAGGGAAAAACATAAACCCACAAGTTTAAATCATTCTGCACATAAACCAGTATCACAGTCAAAAAGAAGGAGAAACGTGTGTGACATGCCACAGCATTGCAGAAAGGCTTGGCTGGACATGCCCCTCCTCACAGCAGCTCCCCAGCCCTTCCCAGCAAGTCCCTGCAGCAGTTCTGCCATGTACAAACCAACTGGGGCTCTGCTCCCTGTGCAGGAACCCAGGAGGGAAGTTTGGAGGAAATATTTCAAGTCCTGTCAATTTTAAAATGAATACAGGTTTGTAAGTCAATGCTGGAACTGAAACACAATGTGATGCACAAAAACTCCTTTCCCCTCCTTTCCCTCTGAAACAAAATGGATGAGTAAGACATGGCTGTATTACTTTCACAGAATATTGGCACCACAAAATGCAGATTTATAGTTACATTTTTTTGCTTTGAAGCCAAGAAAAATAATATGCATTTTGATATTGATTTTAGCTTTCTTAACCTTTGACTGTGAAGCATCATGAAACACTTTGCGTAACACTTTAAATTTGAACACTGTAGACTATAAAAAGTCATAGTTCTTTTCTTCATAAAGTCACTGTATACCATTTTTCAAAAATAAAGCATCATCTTCCTTTAAGCATGTGTTTTACTTTTATAGGCTTGCTGACACTTTTATTGTCAAATAATTTGAAACTGCCAGGCAATGAAGCAAATTATGGCCAATATCACAATGGGAAGCAATACTTTATTTGGGATATCTGAGCCATGTGTATGAATTGTTATGATCCAACCACCAACCCAACCCAGGGACAAGCTCTCGCAGGCATTTTTCGGGAAGCCTACATCTACTCCCACGAGCTAACACATAAAGCTGTCACCTTCCTGCTCCACAGATCTGCTTGATCTGTACACTCAGTGGATCTCCTCATGATAGCTATAAAGTAATTACTCTTGTGCAGTTGTTGATGTGGCAGAGCGATGACTGGGGTGAAACCCAGGTGGATGTCCTTGTGCAATGCACCCCGACAGAGTGTCCTACTGAGCATCACCGCCTGCAGCCCATGTCCTCCCCTGAGTCTATTCTCAGGACAAAATCTTCCCTTCCCCTGGGTGGGTTTGCAAGACTAGCAATTAGAAAACTGATTTTGCCCAATCTTACCATGCCCTCCTCACTCCTCAGGTTAAACAGGTGTGAATACTGAAGCACTGTACTCAGCAACATTTGCTGAGGTTTTAGGGGTTTGAGGCATTATTAACCCAAAACACTTATGAGTGGCCACACAGATGAACTGGTGCCAGCCAGTTTTAGGACAGCAGGAATAAAGGTACACACAGTTTTGTCCTCCTCTTACTGCCATAAAAGGAAGTCATCCCCAGCTGGAGATTTATGCTGTGTGATGTCAGCATAGTCTGCTCCGAGTTCACAGGGCGCACTCTGCGCTTTACACTTCATGAAGCAATTAAATCCTTAAGTATTCACACACTAACAAAATCCAACTGTTTGTTTGGTTAAACACTTCTAAGGCAATTTCAAGCTTAAGGGAACTAGGTATCAGCATTTCTATGAGATATGTTTTGGAAACAGGCCAACTGATGTGGAAATAGGGTGGTTTAATAGGCGACCACAAGAATGAATTAATGTAAATGATATCACAAGGAAGAAAACAGAGAGATAAGTGACACATACTCTTTCATATACTTGCAACTTGACTAGCCAAGACTTATCAATTAAAAAAGCAGCATCAGGTAAGATAAGATCACAAACCCCAAGAGAGAATTGGGACAGCATAGTGTATAGTCCTACCATGCTCAGGAAGAGGTTATTTGAGCGAAGCCTTGCTGTTACCAGCTTCCATCTGACATGCCAGACAAGGAACTTGTACTGGCTCTGTCTTGAAACCAGGCTTGGCTCACTGGTTTGAATCTATCTTTTTGTCATCAGCACCCATGGAGTCAAGAATAACCTTTTAAAAATGCTGGAGAATCCAAAAAGGAAATTAGATTCTGTATATTCAAAATAAATCATGTTCTGTTTAAGCCTCCTGTTCAAAATGAGAGGCTGTAGCCACACAGGTAAATGTAGTTACAGCTGCATGACTACTCTCCACCCAGCTGCAAGTTAGGTAACCATGGGGTCCCACACTTGTTGTTTCTCCTCAGCTGTCTTTTCATCTTGTCTACCTTTTCCATGATTTTTTACCATTGCTCATCTTGTACCACTTCAAAAGCTTTCTGAAACTATTTCAGTGATAATGGGAGTCTGGTCTCAAACTTTTCTCACAGAAGATGACAAAATCCGCCACCAACTAAACTTTGCTCGGATAGAAAGAGTGTAATAAAAATAAATATCTCTGTCTACAGTGAATTTTGAAGGACAGAGGATTGCCTGCCTGTATCTCTACAATTCCAACTACTGAGACTTCAGTGGCTGTAGCAAGAATACACAAAAGTTTGAGCTGGCTGGATTAAAAAATAAGAAAGAAAGAAAGCAACCAAACACAAAAGCTTCAGCAGGTGTTGGTGCTTGCACTGCTCACGTTTCCCCTCACTGTCACAGACACAGGACACTGGCTCACAGAATCAGAGCAGCAGTGTGGTGGTGGGTGCTGTACCCTTGGCAGGGAGCTGTGCCCCTGCTCTGCTGCTTCAGCCCTGATGCTGAGAGAAAACCAACAGTGTGTGGGAGTATCCTCTCTTAAAATTATTTGTGCCAAGCAAACCTTCAGATCCATTCCTCCCATAGGATATGAAATCTAAATCTCACTGAATCTACCAAATGAACTCCATGAAAGAGCTGATTCAGTAACACCCATGTACACCAGTAAGATAGCTATTTTCATACACAGGCTAAGAAGGAGTCCCTTGCTTACAGCATTTATGTCTTGAACGTATCTATGATGAGATCCTTAAGCTTCTGCACTAAAACAATCAATTTCCATGACCAAATATAAGCCCTCTTCTATCCCCATGCAGTTTGCATTAATGCCTTCTTAAAAATGTTAAGTTTGTCCAGAGCAAAGAGCCAAAAAATCTTCTGACTGGCTTGTTCACAGATAAATTTGCCACAAGGGCCATTCTCCATTTTTCAGCTAAAGCAGAGGGATATTTCTAGTACTGAGGTGCTGCACACAAATAAGTACTGGGAACAGCATGCTAGTACTGCTGGGCTGGGGGAAGGAGGTGGCAGCAATGAGGGTTCCACAAGATGCAGAAGGCAGCTGAAAACCTCAGCCAGATCCATGCTGACAGTATGCCAGAGACCAGGGGCAGGCTCAGAGGAAGTTCTGATGAAAGGGTTACCTATCTGACTTTTTACTGAATTGATGATTTCTTTTTTTCTGTCTTTACTACCCTAATTATTACCCATTTTTAACAAACATATTTAGTAAGTCTCTCAACTTACTCTCTTTAGCAGAAACAATTTGCTGAAAAACCAGCAGAGATGGCAGCAAACCCCAAGTTTTGGCTAGTTTCCATCCATTAGGAGCCTCCCCATTGGAAAGGCAGTATCTGGGGCATTCATGGCTGCAGATGACTTGCTCAAACAAGGAGCAGGGAAGCCAGAGCTGCAGGGAAGAGAGGGGGGCATTCAAGGAGAAACCTGTATTGGCAGCTGACTGCTTCCCAATCAGCACAACAACAGCAAAGCTCACTGGCTCCTCACCAGAATGTGTCTCACCTGACAGGGTAACAACAATACAGTTCCATTTGCAAGTTACTGAACATCTGCAGTTGACTAAACCAGTCCATTTCTAGACATCTACTGAGAAGTGGAAGGTACTGAAGGTGAATTGTAAAAGTCTGATACTTCCAATAGAAGCCACAATTCTTGGGTGTTGGCATTCAGAAGTACAAGCCTCAGCTTTCAGCAGCTGTGTCTGGACACTGCCCTGTGCTGCCCAGCCTTGACAAACAACCACTGGAGATAACTGAACAGGGCAGATGTTACTTCATGATTTTACTGTAAATATTGTCACGTTTTCTTATGTGTGTATGGGCATGCTTACACACATGTATCCAAGAAAGTAAAACACTTCCAATGTCTTTGCATGATGAAAACTGGGCCAGTGTCCAATGGTACAGGTTCACTTAGTTTTTTTGACAGCCTATGTTTTTTTTTGTTGATTGTTCAAGCAACCTCCAAATTATCAGTTCTCAAATGGAACACAACAGAGAAGTGTTTTTGAATACTCTACAAAAGCTGACAACTGAGTGAAAAACCCCTGAGAAGAGAGTTGCTAGCCTTTCCTTGGACATGTCCAAAAGTTTAGGCCAAGTACATAGTAGTGAAGGTAGCAACTAGTATTTCCAAAAAGGAGACTGTCTATTCCCCAGACAAGCATGTTATTTTGCCTGTAAGAACATTTTTCCTATTTGAAAGAAACACCCACTCTTCATGGCAGCACCTGAAGTGGATTGTAAGCAACTGCAATGAGAAATACTCCTGCCCTGAACAGGGGCTCAGCCCTGGTGGGCAGCAGGGCTCCTCCTGAGGCTCTGCCAGACTGTGCCCCTGCCGTGGGTAATCGGAGATTCTCTGGACAGACACTAGAGGAGACCTGAGTGCAAGGACTGGGAATTACATCTGCTTCAGGGGGAGCACACAGAAGTTATGTTGGGGACTTCCCTCTGAGCCATACAGTGGTTTAAAAGCCAGGCAGACTCCCACTAAAATTGTATTTTGACCTACGCAATTGAGCTCCCCACACCAATGAGAAAGATCTTGCTACTGAATTCTATCCAACACAAGCGACATCCATCAAGAGTACTTTTATATACTTCATGTGTATTTGTGTTACAGACCACCACAAGAAGTAGATTACAAGTCCAATAGCAGCCAGGTTTTTTCAGAATATGCAGGAAATGCTACGCTAAAACTATGACAGATAAAACTCACAGCTGACTATTAAAAAAATATTTCACATAAATTATAAACAGAAAAAATTACAAGGCAGACCATAATACAGCACTGAAAGGAAAGCTAAAATTTGTTACAGCAAACACACTACTAATACTTAGTGATCTGAGCTTTGGTAAATAGGCTTATTCTTATTTCTGACAGTAAGCAACCTCATAGCCTGAATTAACCAGTACTAACAGAACCCATTCAATTACAGCAAAATTATTGTTAATTCTAGCAAATGCATTTCTCTATTTTTAATCAAATTCAATTTTTTCTGAATTAGCATAAAATTAATATAGTCCATAGGAACAGCAAAATGAAAAATAACTACACTTGATGAAAACAGTAAATATTAATCAAACAAGAGGAATCAGGCCAAAGAAATTATTTCAGAAACGGATAGCCAGTTAATTTTGCAATCAACCAGTAAGTAGCAGCAATGTACTTTGTATTATTATTAGAAACAAAACCATTACTACCAACAAGCTGTTTCAAAACTGCAGACTGAAAAGTTAAAGCTAACCATAATTTTTGCATATTATTACAGCCCTGAACTTCAAAATGCATAAAAGTGCACAATGCCAAATGAAAATACTAGTCCCACCCATATAAAATACTTGAGCATTTACATCTGACACATGAACATCCTGAGATCTTACAAGCAGTGCTTTCAAGAAGTAATAAATACAATATTTTGTACCGTAGGGATAGATGGTTTTAATAGCAGACACTGGAGGACTTGGATGGAAAAGGAAGGACTTCTATTATCTGATGGAAAAAGAGGGTCAGTTCCTGCTTTTTAAATACAACATTGCCCCCATCTGGACAAACAAGTTTTGGTTCTAGGTTGATATAAGTATTATAAAACTTGATAAAATACTGAGAAATACAAAAAAGAGTTTGGAAAACAGATACAGCAAACTCTGATCATCTTTTCTGGTACACCTTTTTCAAGTTCACCTAAATCTTTCCTTGACTTATAGAAAATTTTCCAATATTTTCCTGAGATAAATGACAGCCGCTCAGTACTCACAGAAAGTCTTACACTTACTCATTCCTCCAAAGAAGAGAATAGTGCATTTCCTACAAAAAACCTGTATAATATTGCAATAAATATGTGGATATAGCTTCAATGCAATATATAGATTGCACATGCACAGTGTCTGCATATGTAAAAGATAAATACACCTGGATGATACATGAATTGACAAGTTTTTAATTGTAGAAAGTTGTGCATTATGCTTTGAGGTCAAAGAATTAAAACCAGCAAAGTAACTTTTATTTTAGCTAATAGAAGGCTTAGCTATGAACAACTGAATCTGGAAAATCTCTTCCAAGAAGCAACTTTCTTTTGTGATATTCTTCACAGAATCACAGAATAGGCTGAGTTGGAAGGGACCCAAAAGCATTACCCAGTCCAGCTCCTGGCCCTGCACAGACACCCCAGCAATCCCCCCTGTGCACCCCTTGGAACGGTGTCCAAACACTCCTGGAGCTCTGGCAGACTCCAGTGCCCATTCCCTGGGCAGCCTGGGCAGTGCCAACACCCTCTGGGACAAGCAGAACCTTTCCCTGATCTCCAGCCTAACCCTGCCTTTCTTCACACAGCCAGCCACTCCAGGGAGCCTGAAAACTGTCCCTTGTCCCTTTTCAGCCATTAAAAATAAAAAGCCCCAAACATTCAGCATCTTCCCACTCTGCTTCATCCAGAACAACCTTTCAAAACTACCTGTACCTGCAGCCAGGAAAAACTCCTTGTGATGAACACAGCTTCTGAAATGACAATAGGAAAGGTGCTAGAAGGATCTTTTGAGAGCACCACAGGTAATAACAAAAAGAAAACACCAAAAGCTACCTACAAGTGCCAAGTGGAAGGAAACAAACCCAAGTTTGACAACTTGAGAAGAATGCAGACATGCAAAGGCAGTGTTTCCAGAAGGCTGCTGAGTGTTTGCTCTGGCAAGTACAGGATGTTACCAGTATGAAAATTTGGGCGAAGCTCACTCCTTTCCACAGCTCTTATTTTAGTGCCCCCTGCTGTCAGCATTATCCTGATGATTTAAATTTGCACTGGGATATTAAGGAAAGAAGCAGAAACCAAAATACGCCTCAGAGTTAAACTGGTCAGATAAAGGCTTTTTGCAATACCAGACAGTTTTCCATATCCAGCTCTATCATTTGCCTCAGCAAGTAACCATGCTTGTTGATACAGCCAAGACACATTTAAATGATTTAACATTATGCAAAGGTTGTAATTCTATGACAGATGTGTTTGGTTTTGTGACACTAACGAAGTTTTCTGGTACCTGAATGCAATAAAACTATTTCCAGGTAAAACTTGTTCTACTGTCATCCACAGCAGTGATGGCACATCATGGAACAGCAGTGAGACACATTCTGTTTCACCAAGGACACTGTACTCTGCCCAGTGCTGTCACTGAAATCTAGAAATTATTTCAATAAAATAAGTAATCAATAAGCAATTATGTGAGTGTTAAAATAAGAAGTCAAATAAAATGAAAGACATCATCTGACTATCTAACCTGCTTCTATTTAAACTTCTAAAATCTACTTTTAATTTATAAATAATAGATAGTCCCACTGTGAATACAAGGTTAATGGATTCTCTCTTAGGTCTGCTACACATCCCAAGCAGTTGATGCTGGTTGTACTCCCCTTATTTATGCCTTCACCCAAGCTCTCAGTAAATTACACTCTGGCCCTGGCTCCAGTGTCCCCCTTGCAGCTGCCAGTGCTGCAGAAGGCCCAGCCCAGGCGAGTGCCCCTGCTCCTTGGGGTGTGGAGCAGCAGGCTCTGCTGTTCATCAACATTGTAACTTAGGAGGATATTTCAAAACATTAAAAATGCTCCTTTTTTTGCAGCAGAATAGACAATTATTTTCATTATTTTGCAAAGCCAAAATGGACCTAATAACCCTCAAAAATGTCATTAAGTGCTTGAAGGTCAGTGAACCTGCCTATGAGAGTTGTAACAAAGTGCTGAATTTTCATTGAGGTACATGTGTCAGATGCCATAAAAATACCACTACCTGCAACTCGTGACACTTGCAGGAAAGCAGCTCAGATAACAGCTGTATCTATTTCAGTTACATCTGGGTCAGGCTGATTTTCTTACATTTCTATTGTTTAAGTGTAAGCCTCACCATGAAGAATCAACCTTTATTTTAAGATCACAGAAGCATTTTTAACTCTGCCAAACACTGCAGGAGCCCTGCTGATCAGCTGCAACAGAACAATCAACTCCAGCCATGTATTTGGCACGTGGAAATGCCAGGAACCCACAAAGTCAGGCTGCCAGAGCCACCAGGCTGCAAATCAAATGCAATAAACTCCAATTTTACTTAGAAACTTCTCAAATCAAAGCATAAAATACACACTTCAGGTTCACATCTCTGATGGTTTCTAGAACAAACCAGCAGACCACAAAGGTGAGCAGGGACATTTGCCCTGCCCCTTCCTCTGCTGCAGGTGGCTTTGATGCTCAGTGTTCTCCCCAGCCATGGTGTGACTCCACACTGCAGCACTGGCAGGGCAAGGGCAGCAGGCAGAAAGGAGGACTCAAGGCAATTTGCTTCCACTGTTTTAAAGGAAGCTTTAATTTCCCAGATGGCAGATGCTGATTTGTTGAGACAGCATTTCCCATAGAATCACACTGGCTCTTACTGAACTTGTTCTGGATGCTGTTTCCCAGGGTCAGGTCATCACTTCCAGCCAAAGTCAGAGATCAGTTTAGGAGAGCTGAAACCAGAGTTTCCACCTCCCACAAGGGCCCTCTAACCACTGAACCAGCATCTTTCTGCAGTGTGATCAAAAGCCAACTGCTCATGAGACACTTGTCCAGAAGAATGAGCCACGTGGGGGCTGCCATTCTCTGAGTCCCAGGTGCACATTTGCTCTTGATTTGAGCCTAAAGGACTCAGATCTCTACTCCTCCAATTCATTTGGGATATTGTCTTCTTAAGTAGCAACTTTTAATTTCATTCTACTCCTCACCAATCTTTGAAAGTCCTTTGGTTTTCCAAAATGCTGGAAGTTTCTTGTGTGTAAGGCAGGAGATTGCAAACTAGAATGAGTACTTTAGCTTATGACTCCACTTTCCCTACTACCAAATGCAGTTGCAGCCTCAGTACAGAAACAAAAGGGGTCTTTGGCATCCCGTTAGTAATGCAATAATACCTGGAGAGGATGCAGTGAACCTCAGTCCAGGGCTCAGCTCCAATCCAAGCTGTCAGAGCTTTAAGATGACAGAAGAAAATCTGTTTGGGAACAGCCTGGCCATACATCATCACTGCAAGCTGTGATTTGCTACCTTCCTAGTAGAAGATTTTATTTAAAGTTAATACTGAGTAAAAGGGCCAAGTGCCTACAATGGTGACTCAGCCTACCTGTTTACCTGGATGTCCTTTCTGACCACAGAGACAAGAGACACCTGCTTAGGCAAAGTGTTTGGTTTAAAGCAAATTGATAATTTCAGTGTTCACCACAGAATGCTGTAGTACATGAATCATTTATACAAAACACTGACTTGCTGCTATTGCAATATTTGCTTTCAATATCCATACCAGCTAAATATCTGTATCCTGAGCACCTAAACCTCCCTAAAAATACTGATTGCTTTTTCTGTCAATCACATGCTTTGTGTTAGACAGCTCTTTCAATATTTAACAGATTGAAAAGGATAGCCCTGCTTAGCAAGACAGTGTGTATTAAAACAAAGTGTCAGAAATTCCCTTGATAGTCCTTTGTTTTGCACTGAGATCTGTTAGTGCAGAAGCTGTACCTATAAAAAGTGTGGATTATGATGCACTATCAGAGATACAATTCCACACTAGCTTCTTACAGAAGCAATAAACCCACTTGATATAGGTTAATTTTTTTTTATAAAAGCATCATAAAGCCAGGCGTTTCTAAACCTTCCACAGCTTTTGATGAAGAAGTCAGAACAACCTTAAAAAAACATATAAAAATGCAATAGCATAAGTATTTTGGCCTATGATCTTTTTTTAACAGCTAAATCCTTGTTACTTATACTTTTTTAAAAGCCAATAATGCATGCACTCAAGCATTTCACAGAGGCAAAGCTTTAATCTTCCAAATGTATTGTTTCTAAAATTCAGGTGCTTAGTTGACTTATTTATGATACTTACTGCACTGCACTGCTTTGCACATAAAAAAACCCGAGCTGCACATTTCTGCAAAACCCATTAATGTTATTCAAATCCAGTATGTAATATTAAGAAAAAGACATGAAATTCTATGTAATAATTTATTAAAAATCACACCAAATACCCAATCTCTCAATTCCATTACATACAACTCTATGAATAGTTAGCTAATGTTATGCCAAAATGCTGCCAGAAACAGAAATAACTCTTAAAATACCCTTACCCCTTTTTTACCAAAAATAAAGTCTATTTTTTCCCCATGTTCAGGGCTTCCTAAGACTATCCAACAGAGGGCTCCCCATAGCTATTAAAAAGCTTAATTGAAAGCCAATATACAAATGCTAATATACACAGACAAATCAGCACTATCATTTTAAATGCTCCTCTGTATGCACACACACATCCTTCTACACCCAAATGAGACATTTGTAAAGTCACACAGTGAAACCAGTCAGGTAGTGCCTTGGCAGAATTTGTATGCTGCTCATGCATGCTACACCTCAAGACTTTTTCTGAAACACAGTTTTTAACTGTGGAAAGTGAGTGCATTTTTAAATTGTCTTTACAGAAATTAAATCACTTTTTCTTATTGTTTTATTCTCCCTTGAGATATTCTCCCTTGAGTGTGGAGCAGAGCCTGTTCTGTGAGTATCAGCCAGGGAAAGGCAGGGCAGTGGCTGGAGCCTGGCAGGAGCTCGTGCATCTGGGGCAGCCTTTGCTGACACCACCTGCACCTGAAAATGTCTTCTCAGGGTTTTGGCAGGAGGCTGTTCCAGACTCTGTTAAACCTTGCTCTTTGTTGAGGCAGGGGTGCTGCTCAGCAGTTTTGAAACCCTGAAGTGATTGATGTATTTGGTAGGTTATGGTTTCCTGAGATACCTCAGGCTGATAAAACCCAAACATATTTTAAAGACTTTTCCAGTACTGCAGAAAAGAAGGGCTTGCAAAGAGTCTTGTATGAACTCATGTGGTTTAAGAAGGACTACAGCCATCCACTAAATTGTCCTTGGAGACTGTAAGTGAAAGATTCCTACACATACCCTTCACCCTGAGGTCTCCCTCACCGTTTAAGACCTTAGTTTTAAATATGAGATATCATAATGCACTGTGGCATATCTTCTCTCAGTAGCATGTGATGAGATTTCCTGTGTGCTACACACTTTCTTTTTTAAATTTAATTGAATGACACAGCTGATACACTTTTATGTTGGTATGTCCTTCCTGATCAAAAAATGCTCATAGAATATAATTGAATCAAACACAATATAATCATAAATCAAAACTACTGCCCTGCAATAAATTAAGTTTAGTCTTTGATGGGCTTAGTAAGCTATTAACCACAGATGAAGATAATACATAAAGTATTGTACAAGAAGCTTTTTAAAAAGTCTTTACAGTATTATAAAGCAATTATCTATCTGTAATTCCATAAGTTCACTGTGCATCACCTGAAGATGAGCCTTGGAACTTCAGCCAACAACGCATATTTTTAAACTTCTGAGATTCAATTTGTTTTCCATAATAGGTTTTGAGCTTTTCAATGATAACATTAATTTGCTTTTCTTCATACATTTACATTCCACTGTGAAAATACATACCTACACTTTTCCTGCACAGGCTACAAAGGTAATTCAATACAATTCCTCCACTGAATGCAAGTGGTTAACTTCTCCAAAACTAGTTTTGCATTTTTATAAACAAAGGCTTTTTGACCCATGTCTTTGGAGGTGAAGTGTGAAAGTTATGATCTGATATATTGCACATCAGACAGGCAAATAGACAAACACACAAATCATCTTTCAATTTATTGGAATGTATTTGGTGTTTCCATTCACTCTGCTTTTAACTGCAGTGATACTGCAAAGCATGTGGACATGTTGTACACATAGAGAAAACTTTATGGTATTTGCAGCTGTATTACACATCACTAAACTCTAAGTAAGTCTTCATAGGAAGTTTTTGGCACAACACCGAACTAGAAGCACCCTTCACTGACCTGAACTGAGTTTGATTTCTTCACCCATTCTAATCTCTACTTTCTTGTCAGGGTGTCTGTGTGCACATAGGCATTTGCAATATCTAATCCATTCTGCAATTTGATGCAATTCTCTAAAAGTAGCCAACACTCTCCACCCCAGCAACAGAGCTGAGGTTTGGATCTAAGGTCCAAGAGCAAACTCTAATGACCAATTTTGCAACTGCTCTTGTACTTAGAATACAGCCATTTCTTTAACTCAATTCTAAGTGCCTCTGGTTCAGAAGTGTTTGAAACAATATCTCCCTCTCCCTTTCAACTGGAGATGCAGGTGTACAGGACCTTTGGAAGAAACCAGAGTAATCTGGCATGCAAAGCTCTGTTTTTTAAAAATTTAGACTTTTTATCAGTATGCAGTCATCCTTTTCCTAAGAGTACCTACAATTTCTGTAGGGAAACAGCAGTAGCAAAACAAAAATTGTAAATAAACTCTAACCCTTTACTTACCATAAGTCTCCATCTTCAATAGTCTTATCATTGGGGGCTCCAGCATGGCCATAGTGCAGAATAGACGAGTTCTCCCCACTGATGGGCAAAAAGAAAATTAGCACAATTATTGGAAGAGGAAACATTAACACACACATTCATACAATATAAGAAGGAACTCTGTAAGCATCAGTATATTCACATAAAAGCAGCCTGTGAGAGCTGTCACAATCCCTGCCCTGGTGTGGGCTGCAGTAGCTACCCCTACCAGCAGAGATGGGCATAGCACAGGAATTTTGCTACTCTGTCTGTAAGACAGGACCTGGCTGCAGAAGGAACATGGCACAGTTCATATGAATATTTCCTAGGTCCATGATAGTGTAAAGGAAAGAACTATGTGCAAGTAATTTTTCAATTTACACCCACTTATAAGTAGTCTGAGGCATAAAACACTGGAGCAAAATGTGACATTTGAAACACTCTGGGAATCACTGGGACAGGAGGAATTGAAGTGTCTGAGGGAACAGCTCCAGTTCCCCTCTGGCATGGCCACAGGTGGTCTCTGCTGGAGGGATGCACTGCTTGGGGAACATTCACTCATTCACAGCTCACAATGCCAACAGCAGGAGCAGGGATGAAAACTTTCACTCTCTTCTTACCTGCTGTTGAAAAATCACATTGCAAATAAAAGATTTTTATTCCTGGAAACCTTTCAGAATAAACTGCTGATTCACAAGAATAAAACAGCTCCATAGAAGGATGGACACTTGTTCTGTTGTTCTGAAGTTCCATGATCCACTAGGTGACCTACATTTGGCCTTGGCATCCTCTCTTGCCTACTGATATTCCTCTGGGTCTATAAAATGTCAGTTAAAAGGCTGATAAAGATCTCAAGCTCTACCTATTTTTCTTTTACTGTTCTCTTCAGTTAGATGCTCTCGCTTTTTCTCTTCAAAAAGCTGGAAGAATTACATCACATCCAAAAATACACATGTTGGGAGAGGGTTACTGCAGCTTCTCTCCAACCCCTCCAGCACACTTTTCTCTCTGTACCTCAGCTTCAATCAAAACCTTTCACTGGTCACCCTGCTCAAATTTAGTTCTTTCAAGCTGGAATAGCTTTGTATCTTGGATATAGGAATCTGAGGCTCAATTTCAATCAATCTTTTGTTGTGTCTGGAGTAAACTTGACATCTGACATACTTCTCATATTAGATTTCTGATGTGTGCAATTACAAAAACAGTAAGCATGCACTGTACCCCAAAAGATATTACCTTCAAGACACATTAAGTGCTTGAGATATTAGATATTTAACAGAACATCAGTCATACAGATCATTTCATAAACAATTATTATGGAATAGAAAGTAGTAAGTTTCTGCAGGCTCTCAATCTAAAGGGCTGGACTGTGTCCCTGGAAGTATTTAAAAAGACATGGAGC
Organism: Chloebia gouldiae; assembly: GCA_003676055.1. NCBI lineage: Eukaryota > Metazoa > Chordata > Aves > Passeriformes > Passeridae > Chloebia > Chloebia gouldiae. The sequence goes on from QUSF01000059.1 coordinate 1,880,497, forward strand.
TGTGGCACCTGGGGACACAGTTTAGCAGTGAGCTTGGCAGTGCTGGGTTAATGGATGGCCTGGATGATCTCAGAGGGCTCTTACAACCTGAATAATTCTACATTAATATTTTGAAGACAGTAAGTATTTATTGTTAATTATTTTTAGCATATAAGAATCACTATATAACAGTGAGAATCTGTGAGAATATTTCAGAATCAAGGGGATGATTTTCTGATAAAAAATGTACTTCATAAAATTATACATACGCCCAACAGAAAAATTATAAAAGTTAGAAGTTGTTAAATCAAGACAGAACTATGGCTGCAACACATTCATTTTGTGATGCTGGTCCAATGGCTTAAGCACAGTTTCACAAGTGGATGGAAGATTTTTCCTTGCTGGACTTGAAAACCTCTGCAGCTGTGCAGATAGCTAAAAATGAACCCAGAAAGCCTATATACAGGATGAAGACAGACATAAACCTCTTTCTGAGACGTTCTGTCTCCTGGGCACTGTTGGAATATTTTCCACATCAGGACACTTTCAAAATTAGTTTGCTCTGTCTGAAGAAAAACTCAGTAACAGGGCAATGGAGTGCAATGAGAAGAAAAGGTGTCCTGTGGCAGGCCCCGTGTGCAGTGGGAGCTGTGCTCCCAGCTGAGCTCTCACATCTGGTGACAGGGGTGCAGGGTGACAGGGGTGCAGGGTGACAGGGCTGCAGACTGCTCCTGCCCCTGCGCTGTTCTATCGGCGTGGGGAGGGGAGGCAGCATCACCTCTGCCTCAGGAACTGCTTCCCAGGTGGAGAGCTAAACTTCTGGGAGGATGGCATGTGGAAGGAACTGGAATGACCTTGCATGACATTGTTTTGTGTTTAAGGAAAAACACAAGAAATGAAAAGCCACCGACAGCTGGCATGCACATACATACTCCACAGCAGTTTGTCAGGATTTTAGCTGCAGATACTATTCCTTATCTCCCTCCAATACTGAGGATAAAGTAGAAGAAGCAAACAGCACATGCATATATTCATGATCAAGTTTTAAAAAATTATCATGAACCTTAAGGGCATGACTCCATGCTTTTGTATTTGCAGAGACTCGTTTACTTATCAAGATATGCTGGCACCCTCAGCGACATCTACCATACCAATGCATAAATAAGTCATATACTCAAATTTGACAACTGCACAAATGCTTTCAACAAAACACATTGCAAATACAAAGATGAGGAGTTTCTCTTGCACATTTTAATGTAAAGGTTTTAGTTTACAAAATATTTCTGTTAGGCTCAGCACCAGCTGTGAGGGGAGCTGCATGAGGCTCTGTTTTTCAGCACCGTTGGTGAAGCGTTAGGCAGGCACAGTCTTTCTTGGCATTGGAGGCTCCTGATCTGTCAGGCACATCTTGGTTCTGTCACACACAGGGGATCACAGCACAGAGAGCACAGTTGGTGCTGAAGACCAGACCTGCACACCATATGCATCTCAGGGGTTTGGCTGCTGGGATTTATTGGTGTGAGAGGATCTGCTCCTCTGGCTGGCTCTGGGCAGATACCCTGAGTTGAACACCCATTAGCAACCATGGCAGAGCTGACCTGTTCTTGAAAGCTCCCCAACTGTTTTTCACCCAAAACAAAACCAGCACGTGCACTGAAGGACTGATCCCTGGCTCTGAGCAGGCCCTGCAGCTGAGGATGAGCAGGAGAGCTTGACTCAGACATGCACTACTGACCAAATTAAGGTAGTGATATGGAAACCTCCAGTGGGTTCTTGCTAAGAGGTGCACATCCAATCTCCCCTGCAGGGTGCATCTTTACCACTGACCTGAGATGAAGGCAGGAAAATGCTTCTGTAACAATGCTACAGAAATGTTGTATACCCACAAGGTAAATGTTACAGTTAGCCAGAAATTGTTCACACTAATTCAGTAAGCCTTTCAAGGTGGCTTTAGAACAATTTTAACAAAAGCCTCAGCCACTGGCAAAGCACAGAATTCACAGAATCACAAGGTTGGAAGAGACCCCCAAGATCATCGAGTCCAACCCAGCCCCAACACCTCAACTAAACCCTGGCAGTGCCACATCCAGTCTGTTTTTAAACACATCCAGGGATGGCGACTCCAGCACCTCCATGGGCAGACCACTCCAGAACTTTATCACTCAAGCAAATGAAAGTAAATGAGCCTTCATGTAGAAGCTACTTCTTTCTTTTCCAAGGGGCAACAGTTGCAAGGTCTAGGATTAGAGTGCCAAATTGGAATGCCAACAGCAGGAGCTGTTTACAATGAAGCACTGTGGGAGGTGAGGATCACTGGCTTGGCTGCCTTCGTTTTGGTCAGCACCTCTGAAAATCACCACACATGAGGATGCCAATGCTCACCTTCAGGCAGTCAACCTGAAAAATCCTCCAAGAGGTTCCATTTTTATTCCTTTAATAACTTGCTTCCAAGTGGTGTCAAAGACATGTTTGCTACAGAAAGAATTGCACAAAGCAGCAGAAGAGCTGCAAATTAACACCACTGAGAATGCAAAATGCAGTAAGAGATTCTGATTACTAGCAAAGGAAAACAATCCCCCAAGATACATTTGAGATCAGAAAGCACCTTGAAAACAAATAATTAGAAGAAAGAGAAGAAATGTCAGCAATATTTTAAGAACAGGACTATGCTGAGCATCAAGCACTACAAAAAGTGTAGCTAGTAGCTCTGTATTAAGGTCATCTAAATAAAAAACAAAAGATCATTGACTAAAGCTGGAACCTATTTCCATAATTATTTAAATCATCATAGAATCAACCCAGAAGAAAACATTAACCCTTCTTTCCATTTTTTGTCTAAGGCATGAGATCAAAAAAAGTTGTACTGAAGTTAAAGAAAGAAAAGCCAATTCAAGTATCCTAATCTGATCCAAAAAGCTTCACTTATGGCAACCCTCAGATAGAAGAAGACATTCCACTGCACAGTGTTATTCTTGATGACTGATAGCATCTGATGAGAGCTGTGTTCTGCCCAGAGACATGAGTCAAGAAGATCTGAACCTGAGCCTAAGACAAGAGAGTAACAAGCAGCAGCTGACGGTGGCTTCTGTGGTGGCTCCAGAGAAACCAATGCCTCCACTCCCACCTAACTCCAGCTGGAACCTCTGCCCTGCTTCCCAATGGATGCCATCCACACCAACATCACCAGGACACTGGGAACGGATTACCTTTGTTTTCCCATTTGTAAAAATGGTTCCTTGGTATCCTAAGACACTGCAGTGAATAATTCATTAGCATTTGGACAGTACTTGGAAGTAGCACTTTGTAGAGGAGTGCCAAATATATCCAAGTATGCTTAACAAATGCTCCTTCCATGACACTTAGTGATGTCTGCACTTCAAACCACTCCCCAGCTGACAGCTTTTGAAAGTATCACTGACTACAGGACTAATCTCAGGAGGTAACACCCTGTCACACTCATCAATGTGTGTTAGTATTCTCATAGTAACAGTCAACACATTAAGCACTTTTGCTATATTCATTTAGCATCTCCTCAAGAATATAACACTGCACAGGGACAGCAATAACTAAATGCACCCATCACATGACAAGTGATTTATTTCTGTATTGAAATGTTGTATTGATTACTCTTGATTTCCAGCTTAACCAGCACATTTTTTTAATTGTTTAAAAAACTTGGTTTTTATTTAAATGTACTATTCTTTTCTATGGAAACTATTATCAGGCCTGCAATCTAAAAAGGAAAGATCCTGTCAAAATATGCCCATTTTAAGTGTTCAGGAAAATATAAAATTCAGCATGACTAGAATAAAACATTAAAAATTCCTAATTGCAAAAGCTATTTTTAGCTGTAAATGTAGTTAAATGAAATATTTACAATGCATGACAGTTTCACAGTATTAAAAAATGTCTATTATTTTTGCCATCATTATGTTAATTGAATTCATTCATTTATTAGGAGCCAGCTTAAAACTGTTAATATTATTCATTCTTCCTTCATCACTCATAGTCAGAACATAGAATACAAAGACCTTTGTCTGCAAATTGCTATTTCATGTAACTATTTTTTTAAAATAAAAATACGGGCTTCACTTCTAGTGGTAGGATACAATGCCAGCTGCTAGCAACAACAGGGAGTCATAATGTTGTTTGGATATGGCATTCCAAGGACAGCCCTTCTCTGTGTTTTAAATCCTCCAAGAGTTCAGAGGCAGCTCTAGTTCCACCTCCACGCCCTGCAGAGCAGGAAGGACACCCAGGGAGCTCCTGCCAGCACCCAATTATGAGCCACTGTTGGAGTTTCCTCCTCCGGGGTTCCCCACGATGTATAACGCAGGTCCTGGGTTTTCAGTCCTGTGGGGAGTTCAGCCCATTCCCACAGGTCACAAGGACCCACTACACAAACACTGACTAGGCATTTCTGTAGATTTAACAAAGTGATTTGGCCACCAGCACCCAAACCAGATCCTGCAGCACAGGTTCTGTTCCACTGTAAGTGAATGTGAAGTCTTCGTGGATGTGAAAAATCATACCATTACCGTCTGTGACAAAAGCTTAGAGACGGAGTCTCATTTCACTGGGATGTTAATGCTCAAGTTGTACAATGGTACTTAAACCAGGAAACTTTTCAGACAATTTAGATACACAATTTGCCATAAAACTGCTCATGCTCCTGCTGCAATTTTGCATATAAATTGGAAAATTGCATTTACAAATAAGCAATTGAGTAAACTGCAGAAAGAAGTGAAGGTGCTAATTGTTCTTATTACCTTCAAAGCAATATAAAATTATTGTCATTAACATAAAAATTATCTTTTGTAAGTGTGTGTGACTTCAGTGTAGGGCAAAAGTTTCTGAGTAGCAGTAGAAAAAGTGGAATATATATACCAACATATATGGCTCATTTCACTGCCGTACATCTCTGATTAGATTAATTCCACTAAGTAAGATTAATCTCTGCATGAAGCACACAGCTGTTCTTCAGGATGCATCCCACACTCTTGTGCATTTCTACAACTGCAGGGAGAACTTTTATACTACTTTCCCAAATACAGTAACCTTCAACACTAGCTGTTCAGCAAGAAGCAGAGAGAGCAAAAAATTCCAGATTCCAAAGAGATTAGTTCCATTGCATCCTAATCTTTGAGACAAAGAATTTTTGAGGATGGTAAGAAATGCCTAAGGTATATTTCAAAGAAAGTATTTTTGAGCAACAGAGAGTAGCTGTAAAGCCCTTCTCCATGGTGCTATTTAATAAAAAAAAGCCAACTGCAGCACAGGGGTGAGCATAAATACGATCTTGGTGGCAGCAGCAGAGCAGTCATTGGGGAACCTCTGGAGTGCAGCACTCTATTACCAAGTTATGTCTTCAGGAGACAGAGGTAGCCACCTATCTCTCTTTGTCTTTTCCAGTGCAAACAGATCAGAACTCACTCTGGTGGCATTTGCAAACACATGACATGCCTAAAAGGACTGATTTTACAAATATCCAGGGGGAAACTGACTATAAAGCTTACACAGTTCACAGATGTACAAAGCTTACACAGAGCACAGATGTAAATCATCCTCTTACCTGCCACAGATGCAAGTGTAGGAGGTGTGGCGCATGCCACCTCGAGTGTAGCAGTAGTGCTGGAACAGGCTGCAAAGAAACAAAGGTGGTAATTATTGATTTATGCAAAAATCACCCCAAGACAGGAAGAAAAACAGGTCCTGCTTGAGTACAGCTGTGTTGGTGTAAATCCCCAGATGCCCAACGAGGCTCTCTGCCTATTTCTGCTCAGCTGAACACTCCAATTGCCCCACACGCACATCTCAGCAGCCCTGCAGAGCTGCAGGTGATTTCCACAAAGCCATTAAGCAACTCTGCAGCAGAGAAGAGGAGCTCAAGTGCAGCTCAGTGACCTCAAAGGGCAATTGCTTTCCTTACAGCTAGACAGGAAAAGGGAAATTACTGTTGGCAAGAGAGTTCATCTGAATACAGAACTAACAGGATGGTAACAGTTAAAACGCTGAAGCTGGTAAAGCTGGCCAAACTCCACTTTGGAGACAAAGTGGAATTGAGAAAATCAGTGCATTGCTGCATTTCAGGCACACAATCACATCCATGATCCTTCTTTTTAATCCTGCTGCCCTCAGTCATGTAGATTCAGGAAAAGTGAAGTCCAACCAACCCTTCACAGAGGAAAGAGCTGGCCAGATTGGTGAAAGCTCTTGAAAATCATTTCAGCAGAAATTCTCTCCTTTTTACCACCTCACAGACACCTTCTGCTGGAAGCTGGACTAAATATCCCCTAACCCTGATTTGCATCTGACTGTGCTGTTCACCCTCCTCTCCAGAGAAGCCAGCAGAGCTCTCCCTCCCCATAAACCAGGTCCTTTCTACATCACAGTCCGGGCTGGAATGGACATTCTCATGTTTTCCTGTCTGTAGCACAACAGACACAGAGAAAACATAAGACTTACTCATATTGAGATTGTGGTACCTAAATACCTCTATGATCTTTCCCTGTCCAAACACGGAGAAAAAACACAAACTCAATCCCAAGAGCAAGAAGATCATGAGGTAACACGAGGCCAAGTCTCCTGCAGCCTGAAGGGACAGTTCAATGCAGCATTGTTTGCTTTTGTGTGTGCTTGGGACAAGGAAGGGAAGGGAGAACAGCCCATGGAACTCCTCTTTCACTGCCATCCTGTGGGAGGAGCTGTTTGCCCTTAAAAAGCATTACAATATTTTCATCTTCACTGTCAAAGTCCCCTTCATATGAGGACAGATTTGCCCAAAGCACAATTAATATAGGATTAGGTGCTTTACGAGCTAAGCACATATCATGGATCCTTTTATTCTTTTTGAAATATGCTCTAGTTACAATCCAATTCCCTGTAATACTGAATGAATTCCAAAACCTCATTTCTTGTAATACTGAAATAATTTCATTAACATAGAGTGATAATGGTGCTATTCAAAGAATAGAGATGTTGTGATTTTGTCCTTCTTCAGCAGCGAGCCACAGAACACAATTTAAATCCAAAAGATATTAAGGACATTACATGCTTGTAAATCTAAACTGGATTTTAGAGACTCAGTAGAGGGACACCCTGTCTACAAGATCTCTTTTCTGTTCAAAATACTGTGGTGGTTTACAAGGCAGAAAACGATAAGTTTGTTTTGGCCCATAAATGAATAATGGCAATTAATAGGTCAAATGCCAGAGAAGCTAAGGAGAAACTCTGACATGGTGAGAATCTAGCAGAGGTATCACTAAACTGATCTGATAAAAATTATCACCTAAACTGTCATTTTTTCTGATGCAGACATTCTTTCACAGAAATGGCCATTTCATATGGAAACATTTGCTTGCAGGCAAGCTTTACTCTCTAAGACATGACACTGTGCATAAACATTTTGCACAATATTATATAACACATACTGTTATATATGTATAGTTACATTTTAGGAAGCAACTTTTAGCATATTTTATAGACCCTTCACCTGAAATGATTGAATAAACTATGTCCTCTAGACAGCAACTTCCAGTAACCTTATAAAGAGCTTAAAATGAAATGTAAAAATGAAATAAGGAACGCCCTAAACATCCTTCCATCATCAGTGATGCAGGATAGCAAGGTTTATTTTTCCATATGACAACTGATCACATATTCATAATTGCAATTAATATGAAACTATGCAGCCAGTAATGGCAGTCACCTCTTGCAGTACTCCCTTACTAGCAGTAAAAAGCAATAAATAAATAAAGACATGCATTGTGTAATCTAGCTGTTGCCTGAACTTTGTTTCCTTTTTCACCAAACATCATGGACTTCCTTTTAAGACTAAGAAAGATGGGACTATCTGTGTGATTAAGCTGATGATGGTACAACTTTGCCAGGTGATGAGTTTCCTGCTAGTAAAACTACTCACACCACTTTTCTGAAATCACTTTTTCAGGGTATGGCTTCATGCAATTGGAAAAAAATTCCAAAATTTCCATCAGAGACAGCCAACATCCTTGTGTAATATGGCATAGGTAAGTGAAGGACTGGATATCCCTTTGATGACAAAGGCTGGCTTTTCAAAGCCAGAAAGTACATATGTAGAATTAGAGAAGGTGCCAGGACTTTGAAGGTGAAGTCCCAGTTCCACCGAAGTTAATGCAGATTCTGCCACTTCATCACACCAAGATTTCACTGTCTGCAGTCTGCAAGAATCTTTATCAAAAAGAGCAACATGAAAGTACAGAGTCTAAAACAGTTGGATGGAATATAATTTAATCTGGCAGTCTGCATACATTGCAAATATTGCATCCTGAGCTTCTCCTGGTCTTTCTGATTGGAGGATATGTGTGTTCAGTCAGTTTTATATTGGTGCTGGATACTTTACCCTGAGCTTCTAATGCAACCAACACAGGTACAGAAATGAAGCAGCTTTCTCTTCTTCTTACACTGGTTTCAAGGCTTCATACCATGTTTTTTTTTGTGCAGCATTTCTCCAGAGGGTGTTTGTATCACTTACCATGCAAGGATGGCCTCAGTGGTGTACACAGACCAACCACTGGAGCATTGGCACATGTCACCTGTCAAATGCAGACACCTTTGCTAGAGCTGGCACGGGCTGTGCATTGCTTTGGACACAATTGGTTTTGTTGCTGTTGCTGTGTAGAGGAACATCCTGGGTTTGGTGCTCTTTGTTTTGCCAAAACCATCACTTTTTTTGACTGACAATATGCAGAGAGTTAAGGCAGTTTTAAAAAACTCACTGTTTTTTCCATCAATTTAAAACACCCCCAGTATTAGTCACCATCAACTCAAGTAAATCTGACATGGTGCACTTCCCCTCCTTGCAGATTTGCTGAGGCACAAGATAATGTTAACCCCACTGCTCTGCTGAGATTCAACTGTCTCACTGGCTGGGCTGACTTGAGAGAAGAAAACTCCCCTTCAGAAAGAATGGGTTATTCACCAGTAGAAATAACAGAACAAGTACATACTTGCTATGTTTCAGATCCTATGGAGTACTGCATACATCCAAACACATCTCCAGAACACTTAAAGAGCCTCAACCTCAAAATAGCATAAAAAGCCATTAAAGTGAAACCTTCTGCAAACAGTCTTTCTGACAAATTATCAAAATCACTCTGACAATGATGTTTGTGTTTTATGGTCATCTCTAGTCCAGCTTCTACTGCTATCTAATGCACACTGTTACAATCACATTGTGCTATGAATGGAAATTGCATTAAATAAGATAGTTTAATGTTAACAGTTTTCCTAATTTAAGTGAATTGAAAGAATAAGGACACAGAAAGCAGGAGGAATAGAACTATGTGTATTGATTGCTCTCACATTTTGCTTATTTTCAGTTCTTCCTCATAGTAGAATACAATACATCCTTGCACACCCAGCAGCATTATTTTTATTTCTAAAAGAAGTATATAAATAATCTCTAATTTTAATTCTTATCATTAGCTCTTCTTGAGCTATAAGAAATATAACTCAAATGTTGCCTTTTTATAAAGCAACAATTGCATTTCTCAGCTATTCACTCCTGAAACCAAGACACTTCTAGATCAAAAAGGTTCAAATTTAAAAAAAAAATCCAGTTGAGCATTTTGACCTGTATTTTCCAAAACCAGTAAGAAATACAATTACAGAAGTGTAATAAACATGACAAAAAGAGAGACACAGAAGGAACTAAAAGTAACAAAAATATCTCAGCAATGTCTGACAAAAAAAATCTAGAACCTCGCCAGGTTTCTGTAACACTGCTCAACAGCCTCCTCAGTGGCCTTCTGATGGTCCCACACCCTCAGTAACTGCAGCCAAGTGCTGCAGAATGACACATGCACTTCACTTGAGGCTGGAGGAACAACTATTCATCCCAAGGCTTCTGATGAGAGGGAGAGAGAGAAAATCACTGAATAATCCCATTCATGATTCCCAGGTACTGCCTCTAGAACCCTTGTGGATACTGGCAGCTCAAGAACCCAGTTTTTAGGCCGTGTATCAGAGAGATCTGCTGTCAGTTTGCCCTGTGAAGCATAAAATACAGAAGAGTCAAGGACACCTGTAGGTCAGTATCTCGTTAGGGTGTTTATATTGAAAACAGATATTTGAGAAAGTTGCCTCCTAATAAAAAGAAAATACTATTCAAAAATAGTATTTTTTGAACATAGCCCCTGAGAGTTGCCTTGAAATGCAAGCAGGTGAGTTTGAATTATAAATTGGAAACCACAGTAACTTCAGAGAGTTCTGGACAGAATTTGGAGGATTTTCTGTAGTTCCTTCTTTTATTTTTATGACTACAATTGGAAGATGTAGATGAGTATCTATTAGTTACCTGTGCACTGAATAACTTTTGAATTACAACTAGAATGTGCCTTTATGCTTTTGTATGGTGTAAATATGAAGCATAGCCATGATACAGGCTAAAATCCAAAGCCTTTCTAAAGTGTTCACAAAAGGACAAGTATTCCAAAGCTGATCTCTTCAGTTATCCCAGGACTGAAAGCCATTATTTTGATAATTTAGACACATAAAAATCTCCACATAAGAAAACTATAAAGCCCAAACTCTATAAAGTTGTTGAGCCACAGTAAATATAATTTGCAAATGACTACTAAAGCATTTACACTTAACATCAAACTAGACTGAAAGAAACATGCTCAGAGGAAAGAAGACAAGGTGTCAGTAACAGCCCAACAGTGAATACAGGAAAAAAGTGAGCAGTGCTTTCTTTAATCCCACACTAGACATAGTGAGATTCTTAAAAACAGAGCATTTTTCTTTGTTAACCTACTTCACTAATGTAATTTATTTTCCACGGACAACTAGATGCTTAAAGGCTTAGCCTATCTAATCCTATTTTCATTAGTTCACAACAGCATACTGCAGTACTGCAAAACATCTCTGAGGTTGTTTTAATACAAGAAAAACAACAACAACAAAAAAAGTCAGTACTTCATTGCAAAAGGGTAAAATAGAGTGAGGAAATCTAGGAGGAATAATCCAACTTACTATTAATGAACAAAGAATGGATTACTAACTTGCAGCCAAACAAGAAAAATAGCACAATGAGCAGATGAGCAAAGTTATTCTTCACCTTGAAGACAATATAGTTAATGATTTATGCCAGGAAATTGTTTAGAACAGAACTTGCAGATCCATGAACAACAGGAAATATAACTACTTCTGTGCATTGACTTCTTAAGCTAACTGGTTACACTACTCCTAATGAAAGTTTTAGATTGAAATCCCTGGCTGAGTTATTTTGCATGCTCACAGAGGAGAGCTGCTGAAGCCTTACTATCAACTAGAGATACTGACAGCAGCTGTACTTTGAAGCATCTCTATTTACAATTGTCCTAATTTGTATCATGCACAAGCAGAAATAATAGGTGATTTTAAAAAAAGTGTTGATCCTTCTGACTTCTAATATCTATATTCTGTTCTCATTTTTGCTGTGTTTTCTTCAAATAAGTTATTTTTCTTTATGTGCAGCAAACACTATGTAATAATAGAACCTTAAAAGTGATCAATGTTATTTGAGTTCAGCAGGGACAGAAGAAGTGTAACTTTGGCAAGCAAGTATGACACAGGAAACTGGCAGTACATTAATGTAAATACAGTAAGAACATTTATGAAGTAAGGGAGAGCTGTGTAGAAGCAGCACAGAAGTGGGCTCACATCTGTAATAAATAATTCATATTGGGATTTCTAAGTGTGTTACTTCTCTGTACTAAAATGGATCACAAGGCAGAGCTCAGGGCAGGAACCTAAAATGCAGATATACTTTAAGACACAAAGCAACACAGGTCAGAAGGAATACCATTTCTTCAAGAAGCAAAGTCCATCAAGCTAAAGCCATTAATACTACCTGGAAACCAGAGACATACAAAACAGAAAGTCCATAAATAATACAGAACTCAGCACTGTCACATATGTCATTTATGATTTGCAGTGATTGAAGGTAATTGATAATATCAGTTCAAGAACAGAGAGTTTAGGTGAGGGGTAATTAGCATTTTAATTGCATAATTGGGAATTATAAATTACCTGTCTTATGTAAAGAATAACTGAAGACCTTATATAGCATGAGCTGATAATTCATCTTTTTGTCTAAGCTAAATGGGTTGGAGAATTTAGAGAACCAGGAACTGCATTTTCCTTTCACACAGAGACATTTCCTTTAATTTCATAGCTCTTTCTATTCCACATGAAGAAAATCTTCCACCATCCATTTGCAAATCTAGAACTTTTGAATGATTTTTGAGTCAGAGAATATGAGTTCTGATACTGCAGCAGTTTAAGATTTCCCATGGATCGATCTCCCCTTCTCTCTTCTCCCTTCCAGACAGGTTGACCTAAGTTTTTTCTAACAGGGACTGTTGAAGCTCAGTCCAATTTTTAGTTTTTCCAGTATGAGGAAAGGGCAAGAGCTTTCAAAGATGTGATTTTAAAGAAGTGCATATGGACACACTCACTTGATTTGTCCTTCATCTAATTCTACACTGGTGCCACATCTCTTTGAGTCTGAAAATTCATCAAGTTAGGGTTTTTCACAGTTGTTCAGCTAAGCCATTTCATTACCAATGTTCAAATGCAAACAATGATTATGTAAGCCTGTAACCTCCTACTCAGCTGCTGCTTCTTCAGAAAATTGGCAAGACAATGGAATGGGTACCCCAGAGATAGGACAGTTACCAAGAATGCTCTGTAAATACCACTTTTCGGTAAGTCAATCTTTAAATTAACACTTAAGAAGCCTTTAAAAATGTCTTCAGGTATGATTGTCAAAATACTATTTTCCTGAAATTCTTTTAACTCTACTCAGAAAATTCACATATCATTTGTCAGAAATGTTTGACTCATCTGTCTAAAACCCACTTGATTGTGGATTCAAATATTATGACTATTACACTACTGAAATCTTTAACTATCAATCCTGCTGAAATACAGTTAGTATTCATATTTCATAGTAATTTCATAGTAATTGAGCTGATTAAGATATTCATAATAACAACGTTTAATGTCAACTCTGACAGACTTGTAAGTCAAGGTCTACCTCACCTGGTTTTTGGTAGGCAGAGGCTCAGGGGCAGGAGGTGTGTGCTCTGCTCCTGCAGAGCTGCCAGCTCAGCACAGGGGCTGTCACAGGGAACACAAACAAGTAAGGATCACCCTCAGCCAGGCCAAGTACCCCACCAGGTGATGGACAGAAAAACTGCCTCGTTTTTCCTGCCTAGTACAAGAGAACTTGTACTCTTGGTCGGTACAGTGATGGCCATGGCTGGAGGTCCAGCTGTGATCAGAGCAGCCCAGGTGATGGCACTGCAGGGACAAGGGGCACTCCACTGCTCTGCACCTGGGAGCTTCAGCACTGGCACCAGGAGCACACAGCTGGAAGGTGGGAACTTGTCCTGTGCTGTGCTAAGCCCACATTCCATGTGCTCCTGGCTGCTCCTGCCTCTGCCAGGCTGGCTGTAGGAACGCAGAGGGCTCCTCCTACTCTGCTCCTCTACAGCGAGGAGGAGCTAGAAACCCTTGAACGGGATTTCTTTTCATCCATTTTCCAGAGCAGAAGGATTTTCAAACAGTTTTCAATCTTTACTAAATGCATAAGTGGAAAACGGATCCCACTGCCACACTGCAAGGCAATGATCATTAGAAGGTCCCTGGTTTAATTCTTCACCAATTCCAAAGACCACCCGGAGCCACATCCATTACTAACAAGGCAGAACAAAGTTCTGCACTGGCCTACATTTTATATTTAATTTAATATTAAGGAAAGAGATGGCACAGATTTTTCTGAGACTCATTGCTGCATTTCCAGCTCGAATAATTCTAGATCACAACTGGCATATTTTAAATTAAATTTTTTGTAGTTTAAACCTATTTATCAACAGCTAATTAACGAGGTCTAAATCCTTTGATGACAGAATGATTAAACTGCATTTTAGCTAATCCATCTTTAATTAAAATGCTGCCAGCAAACCATTTCTGGATGTGTAAAAAAGACACATTTATAGATGCTCTCTCTTTAACTATGCATTATGTAAAGCCAATAATTAGAAGAACTCATGATTTCAATTATATTTTAATTACTGTTACATATAAAACATGCTTTAATAGATGTAATGCAATACATTTTCTTTCTTTACAACCCACTAATCATTCCTATTGGGGTGACAACCAAAGAAAAGGAAGTTTAATACATGCGACAGTACAGGAATCTTTTTCTAGCTTTGAGCCAATTCTCTCTCCATTTCCTCTCTGCAGCAGAAAGGTACTTAATTATCTCCAAATCTAAACCACAACTGAATCCCTATAAATCCCTGCTAAAACTCTAAAAGGAGATTAGCAGTAACTGACCATAATAAAGAGAAATGCTTTATCCTTAGTATTGCATCAGCATGTCTTCAAATTTCTTCAATTCAAAGCACAAGGCTACTACAAGGCTGCTCGTTAGGGAAGGTGACAATTAATGAATTTTCCTATTTAATTCCTTCCTAATTTTAGGAAATGAGAGCCAAGCCAGTCTTTACTTACTGGAGGAGCCATCAATTTTCATTTCTTTAGGGTATCCCCCTGCCTTCCTCTGGCAGGGGAGGATGGTAGGCAAACAATGTCATGGCTGCAGCCAGCTCCCCATCACCTGCATTAATGGGAGGCTGAGACTTATAAATGTGACAGTGATAAAAGTTTAACTGTTCTTTACAATGGCTAAGTCAGTTTTAGGTGTAACTCTTTCTAAAGCTGTTCAGGAAAACTCAATATCCCATAGCAATTCAACTTTTAAAGTTGCATGTTATTGCAATAGATTTTGTTTAGCTAGGACAAACTAAAATGTGATAAATTACAGGTTTTAAACATGTTTCTAAGGTCTCCATGTTCCAAGTAGTTGTACATCACTGTAAACTGTTTTATGGCTTCACTGCTTGCAGTGATCTGAATGTGACATAAGGAAACCAGTAACTCTGTAGGAGAATCCTGTTTACCCATTATATTGGACTTTACAAATATTAAAAAGCGGTATTATATTATTTCTTCTGACTCAGACACATCAAAATTGAATTTTCTTGTTGATTTCTACTCTTTGGCTATGTTGATGAAATTGATGGTATTTCAGTTTATTTCAAGTTTTCTCTAAAAATGTTTTACATTTAAAACACTGTGATAGTTAAGATGTTTTCACCACAGGCACCTATCATGAAGTCACCGAACATACAAATACTGAAATAACAACAAAACAAGACCTAAGCTGCTGCCTAGTTTGATTTACATAAATCCTATCCTTTCATTTCCATTTTTTACTATTTCTGCTTATAAGCAAGCTCCTGGGAGCAGAGAATATACTTTATTACCTTACAAAGTGCATTGTCCCTTTATATTCTGATGAAATAGTAAGAACAACAGCTTATTATGAAGAGTATATGAGCTGTATCTCCTCAAAAGAACATGTCTGGAAAGGTCATTTGGAATATCTAAGTACTCATATCTTACAAGAACAAATGCTGATGTAGCAACGAGCTTTATCAAGGTTTATCGAGAACACTCATCACTTTTTAAAAGATTGCAGTAAATCTGCCTGGAAGAAAAAACACACTGAATTTGAAATGCAAGGAACTCTCAGAACTTTAGGCCTGTTAAGCCAAAGCTTAAAATTAAACACATGATTTAATCTGAGACTTTAGAAAAGCTTCCAAACCTAAAACAAAACTTCCAAACTAAAACCAAAAATGTAGATTTATAGTTTAAAGCAGAAACACATCAAGCTAAATAAAGTTTAGTGCTTTAGAGTGTAAGATATAAAAAAAAAAATCTACAAAGATAAACAGAGAAATTAAAATGCAGTACTGTAGGTTTGTGTGTCATAACATAATTAGCTAAGAAAACTTACAGTGTAGCATGAGTCAATAAAATGAAATATTTAATGATTAGGTCAAAAACATAAATATCCTTGTTGGCAGTGTTTTATTAACCAATAACTCCTTAAAAAGTCTTACAACTAAGAGTCTTATGACCTTCTAAACAATGCAACATCGATGTAAACCAAACTCACCCTTCCTACCTCTGTAAAAAAATAAAAAAATAAACCACATCATCAAAACCAACTCAAAAGTCTCATCTCTAACTCATTCAAAGCTCCTCCAAAAATCACCATACCTCAAAACTTCTTATGAATGGTACCTGGCTGCTGTTCCCCCAGGAGCCTTGCAGTGCCAGCAGCAGTGACAGGCAGACAACCAAAACAGCAGCACCTCATGGCACCTGCTCTCCCCCCCACATTACTGCTCTTCCTGTCTCTCATGATGCCTTGGCAGGAGGAGACCAAGGACAAATATGTTTAAGGACTGCACACACAGTCATATTGAACAAGATGAAATATTCAAGAAGAAATATTTTAGCTGTTAGAAGCACAGGGGAAGGACAGTAATAAGGCCAATACCAGAAATAGCATGATGATAGAAGCCAATCAGATATATATTGACAGCTTGTCTTCCACTGTAATGCTCTGCTTCATTTAAATGCTAACTATGTAACTGCTTTTGTTTGAAGATAGCACTTTGGCCAGTGAGTGTTCTGATGTCCTTCTCAGTCTATAGAGACTGCCAGAGCAAGGACACGGCACGAAAATGCCAGCTGTCACCTGAGAGGTTACTAACATCTTCTTGGGAGGATACTTTCTTGGAGGAGGCTCACGCCAGACAATTTTACTTGCCAGAATTCAGATCCCTGCAACCCTGCCTGATCTCCCACATGCTTTCTGGAGTAACACAGTGCATTGCTGCTTCCCCAGCAGAGAATATGCAACTAAATATAGAAAAGCTGGTTAAGTATTTCAGAATCTTCTAGCAAACTTCACAACACTATCCAAATGTTTCTTAAAATTGCATTTCCCCTGGTCCCAGAAGCCTTGAGTAAGATGGTGTGTTTGGCTGGGTCTGCTTCCAGATGCTGTATCGTCAAAAAAAAGTTTTCTTGGCTTGATAAATAACAGATCAGAGATGTCCTTCTCTAATCTTTCTGATCATGTTTCAAGGGTCCCAGTCATATAAAATGAGTGAATGGCTGTCCAGAGGACTACACCATTTACCACAAATTACTTCTTTATGGAAGAATCAATTTTATAGTCTCCTGAATTTCAAACACTTGCCTCTTCAATCCAGTGGAATTACTCTTCTGAGAGCCAAGCCTGAGATAGATGACTCCAAAGATCTACTCTTGGGGCTATGAAATATCTCTTGTAAAAATCTAGAGAGGACCTATAAGTCTTTGCAAAAGACTGAGTAAAGAAAACATGTATCAACCCTTCAACATTATATGGCGAAAAGTGTCCAGACTAATCTGTTGAGTCTCCAACAATCTTCTGTCCTGACATACCAGGAAGCTAAATTCAAGTCAACCCAATACAACAGAACTAGAAAATGTTATCAAAAGACACCCCCCTCTGTGCTGTCCTGGAAACTCCCATGTGCATGGTTTTCTGCTCTTGCAGAGAGAGTTTTGCAAACTGAACTCATGAGAATAAAGCTTTAAAGACACATTGACTGATTTCAACTCCTAAGGAGACAATATGCAAGTTGGAAAACAAATACCACTGCAAGACCTGGGGGAAAAAAAATGAAGTGCATTCAGGACAGATGATTCCAACAGCTCTTAAGCTCTTGCAGTCTCAAGAAGAAATCCATAATACTGATGGTGATTCCCTTAATCCATGTTGCAGAGTACAAATCATCATCTGGGTGAAAGGGAAGGGAAAGTACACCCTCAACAGAACTTTCAACAATTCAGGCTGTCACACAAGGCTTGACAAATCCATTTGCCTGCTTTAAAGTGGCACACAGAAAATTGCCTGACTTGGTGTTCATCAGTTTCTGCAGATCTACTGATCTTATTTAGAAAGAATTAGAGCTGTAAGGATTGGAAAGATAGTATTAACCAGCTACAAATGAGCCTAACATTTCGCTACATGCCTGAAACTATGAGGGTGTTTCAGTTACTCCATTCATGGCAGAGCCTCCATGAGCAGCAAATAAAACAAGAATTCCAGTCCTTAGCTAACAGCAAAATGTCTAGAACTGTAAAAGAATGAAAGAACTTCTGTCCTGATGCTGCATGTCTACTAAAGATTGAAACTGTTTATGTCAAGATGAGAAACTACACAGAAGAGCCTTGTCTGTGGGGAGGCACAGTCCAAAATTACATCATCTGTTCTCTCTACACAGAAGATTGTTACCCACCAACCCCAGTTCCTTCTCCCTACAGGAAGGTGAAGGCACACAGAAAAACAGGTCAAGACACAGAGGCAGCACTTGCAGGAGTGTGTCTCCCAGACTTAACCCCACAAATTGTTCTATGCTTCCTGCTGATGCTGCTGGAGAAGAAATCACATCCACAAAGATGGTTGAAAAAGCTCTACAGTCACACTGCCTTCAAGCATGTCCCAGAGTCTAATGCCACATCCAAGCAGCAGTGGATTGATCTACAGAAATTCTCAACTCTTATTTCTTGTCATGTAAATCTCTGCAACAGGAATATGAGTAGCTGCAACAGGTCATCCAAGATGCCTACAAACCACTAATTCTGCCAGGAATATAAAGTCTAAAATACCTCTTGATTCAGCTAGCAATTACCTTTTCACTAGTGCACTCTAATTTTCACCATCTCTGGAGGTGCCTATATGCAGAAGAGCTAAACATCTTTTACTGTATTCAGTAAACTGAGCAGATATAAACATTGTCATTCCTCTCAAAGTGAGAACTGATAACATCAGTGCTGAAACCTCACTAACAGGCTATAGATGCAATCACTCTTGCCATCAGATTTGATGGGTCTCCAGAAACACAAGGCAAAAGGAACTGGCTCATGCCCTGAGCACCAGGCAGAGGACCAAGAGTAGGAGGGATGGTAAAAGACCAGGATTGTTGAAGACCATGGAACATCAGGAAGCGGTGAGGGCTGCTCAGTGAGGGCTGAATTCTCTGAATTCAGGGTGGCTAGAAGCTGCCCATTGGTTTGCTCAGACACGTGCATTTTTACACTTCACTTTTAAGTCCTTCTTTAAAAAATTCTTTACCAGAACAAGATGGTTCTCTATTTAAGAAGTGCTTATTCTGTGAACGGGTAGAATTCACCATTTCCCTTGTTTATCATTTATATATTAACTGTGCCCTTCAGTTTCTACTCAATGTCATCTGGCTTCACCATACAGTTACTAAAAATGTGGGGCCTTTTGTTTAAGCACCTAAGTAGCCCCCAACAGAAGCTGAATGCTCCTTAAAGTATTTTCTGCATTTACCAAATTGGCTATTTTTGGATAATGCTGTGTGTAGGCCTTCATATTTCTGAAGAAAGAAGTGTTCCTTCCCATCACTTTCAAAATGGAGCTGACATTAAAAGACATCAGCTGTGACTTTCCACACAGACATCAGGCACAGAAATAATACAGTGAGACATTTCAGAAACATTATCTTGGACTAGAGTCACTCCCCCTGAGGTAATTAAGCCTTTGTTCTGATGTATATACAAACATCTCATTAGTTGTTTCTGAGAGCTTACTACACAGAGGACATGTTCAGTTGTTGACAAACTCTCACAGCTAAATTATTTCCAGATCATAAGTGCAGTATTCTCTAGCTTTCATCTAAATTATTTCTTCTTAAACATATGACCTCTTTCTTATTTATATTTTAAAAATGTTATATTGATAGGCTTATCTGATCAGATGATCCAGATCTTCCAGCTCAATTCCCATAATAATGATAATCTACCAACTTTAAAATGTCTACACCAACATGCTTTATTGAGATCTAGAAATTTCTTCTGAGATGTCAATACTGCCAGATTTAACATCATATCCTTTGCAACTCCACTTGTGAAAAAAGAACAAGTGTTGGAAGATGACTCATTCCTGACAACCCCTTCTGTCAGTTAGCCAGGCTTAAATCCACTCAATGTGTACCTTATTAATACGGTTATACAGCTAATCCCCATGTTGTGTGATAATAAGTCAAATGCACTGCTGAGAGCTAAACATATTAAATATAAGCCATGGAATTAACTTTATCAACTAAATGTAAACTAAATAAAAATTAAATCCTGGTTTCTTCAAGAAGATGTCCTTCATAACACCATATTAAATCAAATTAATTTTATACTTGTCCTCCACTACTGGAACTTTGTATCAGCACTGTTGCAGTTGCCAAATAAGCTTTCTTCATCATGAATTCAGCCTGATTCCACCCATAACCCCAGTCTGCACCTACTGTTTGCTCCCTCTCCTCCTGCCCCAGTGTAAACGAGAACCAGATGATCTGCTAAAATTTAAATCACGTTTTAGAATTTCTATATTGAATACACATGCAGATTGTAAAATATTTAGGACACAGTAACAGCCAACAATATTCATTCATTTCTTCATGGAACAAATATGCAGTTTTTCACTTTTAATACTCACTGAAGAAGAAATGGAACTGCTAAAGGAGATCTGTCTGCATCATGGCTTCATTTAATAAAGTTAATGCTGAAATTATGTTTATATATATATACATGCATATATATATATATGTATGTATGAAACCTGCATTTTTAAAAGGACTACTTATTTAACTATAGATGTCAGATGACTGGTAATTCTACCAAACAATTTCCTTTTTTGCTTCATTTTGAGTTCAGTTACTTTTATTTGTTGTCAATTATTCAGCAGAAGCCAGTAACATCAATAAAAAAATGTCAATTTTGATCTGCCTCATAAGATGCAAGAGGTCTAGATAGATTTTTCAGTCAGCAGACAGGGTGAGTAGAACAGCTATTATTAACAGCTGTTAGACAGAGTGGCAGGACCAGAAGACAGCTCCTAGATTTAGGCTGGATTAAGTGGATACTGTACTCAGACAGACCTTCAAGCACTGTAAGTAACTTTAAAACTCCACATTGTGGCTGTACTCTCTCTGCTGTCAGAATTGGTTAGGTCATATCATGAGGTGGTTCACATCGAAGTGACAAGGACTTTGCTGAATTGCAAACTGTATATGGCTTATCATAATAAATTAAAATTACTTAATACAGGTACTGGAACAAAGGTCTATAAGAACAAGTGAGGCAAAGAAGATTGGCACAGAACTAATCAGAAAATCACTACAGGAGAGCAGAAAATACAGCAGTTTTGTTAGAAAGTTCACTAGCTTTTAAATAACATTTTCTGCCTCTCTCCATGCTATCAAATAATTCTTTGGTGTCATAGGTTACAATGTAAGATGTTACCAAAACGATGTATTCTATCACCATCTTCATAAGCTGCTAAAAGCAGGTGGGGCCGTGTTCTTTATCTCTTCCATGACTCAGCGCTGATAACTCCGGGGGCTATCTCTGTTCAAGGGCCAGTGAGTGTCACTGCATGGCTGATAAAATTACACCATCCCACTGGGAGATGCTCTGCCCAGGGGGAGGAACTGAGTATTCCTATCTGGATATCATCTGAGGTTTGGAACACCACAGGCAGCCTTATCTGTAGGATTCCCAGACAGACAAATGCTACATAACTACATAACACTGCACCTTCAAAGGAAGATCAAACCCTTCTACAAGATCACTGCTTCAATGGAACCACATCTATCCCTTCAAGAGGACTGCAGCCACCATTTAATCAGACTGCTACCACCACCCTGACCAACAGGGTGCCAGGTTGTATCCTGACTCTGGCAGTTTAGGCCAATGTTTTCTGCCTTTATTTTAATTTTCCTATTAAATTGTAGTTCTGACTCTGAATCTCTCACGGGTTTGTTTTCAACTAGTACATTTGGGTTCATGCCATCTGTATTTAAAATAGAATAGTCAAATGGAAATAACTTTTAATTGGACAGATACCCAAGTTCCATGACCAATGGGGATAAATACCCAGTCTTCATGAGCCAAAGACAGACATCAGCATTAGTCATATTAAGAACAGAATCAAAGCAACATTTTTTGCAGCAGTTCCTGATCCTGTTTAACAAAAGCACAGAGATCACACTAGCATTTAACTTTCTTTTTCCTTTCATTTTTAAATGTGTTTGCTAAAATCCATCTCAAAAATTAAACCAAAACCCCATAAAATATAGAACAGAAAACTATTCCAAACCAAAATAACCCAAAACATCTACTGGCGAAGAGCTCAAATGATCATAGAAGTGTCGCCTTTTCTTCTTTTACATTAATATTTTCAGGTCCCCCTAATTGCTCCCTGAATTTCCAGGTTTGTGTTCTGTAGCACTGCAGCTTTGGAATAGAACAAACAATGAGAAAGTTAGTTACTTTTATTCAAGTATTTCATGCTCTTATGCTAATTGCCTCCATGAACTTCAAGAGAGACCACTTCATGCAGCATCTCCTTGTGCCACAGCCCTGCTGAGGAGCAGAGGCAGGACCAGTCCTTTTGGAGGCTCTTCCTGCCCTTGCCTCTGAGCCACCCCACACTCACTGCACCCAACTGGTGCCCTGTGTGCTGAGCCACCAGTGCTGCTCACCAGCTTCTGGACTGGGTTCTAGGGAGCAAGATGGAGCACAGACTGCACAAACTTCTGCTGCTCCTTTTCAACAGGAGCATCTCTTCATGCCCATCCTGCATTATTAATAAGGCTTTTAAATTAAGAATAGCCAAGAAGGTAAGGGGGTTCTTTCAGGAAGCACTTGAGTATCTTGGAAATTTAAGCCCATATCCCCAAAATATTATAGCCTGATTCTCACTCTATCCAAAAGATCCAGTTGGCCTTAAAAATCTAGCATTTAAAATTTTAAATTCTACTGGAAAGGTGATACAGAAGAGGAACTAGAGCACTTTTCAAAATTGAAACCAACGTCTTTCCTTACATTAACAGCAGCTCCTTTGATAATGTAAGCTGAAAGGAATCCAATAGATTTTTCACTCTCTAGTCTTACTTTTAATACCCTGTTAGCTTGGATAACAAAAATAGATGAATCCATTTCACTTGCAGCTTCTTGTGCACCAGGTGAGCTTGCCAGCCCCCAGCACAGCCCAAGCTGCCTTTAGGAAAACACGGCTGCTCCAGGCTTCTCCAGCTGAGTGAATAGAATTGCTTCTATTGCTTCTCATTAGGCAAAATGGGAGAGGAGTGGCTTATGGATAATGTCAAACAATTGTGGTTACTCTCAGGGAAGAATGCAGATTTTTAATTTCTCTTTTTGAATTTTTAGTAATTGCAAATGGAAAGGGATGCCATTGTTATAATGCACACAATAAGGAAACAAACTGCAGTTCTCCAAACTATTTTGTTTACTTTTCTATCAAAAAAATCAATGCAATAAAAGCTCTTTAAACTGCTACAAGTAGTCTTTACCAAGTTTAAGCCTCTTTTTGATCACAGCTAGCTAAAACAAGACCATGATGTACAAAGCTCACCCACAGGAAAAAAAAATTTCTTTGTGCTACTAATTTTATAATACATTTTACCATGTTTCTCTTGAGTGAGTCTTCTACAGAATTTTGCCAAACTCATTTACAAATGCTCCCAGCTTTTGGGAGATAATAAAAGGTTTCACCTATTTACTCCAGCTGCTTCCAATACCTGCAGCAGTTACCACACTGAGGTGAACTGCAGTTTAGAGACTACCCAGACTCATGTTCCTATCCCCATCATTTACCAGCAGTTTAATTTTGTTCTTATATTCACTAACCCGTGTTGAGAATCTTTAAAAGCAAGTGCACCACTCCTTTAATTAGTAATTTCCTGAGTTGTATTCTGCTTTTATTTCACCTCTTAATGACTAACAATAACTAAACCCCACATCATAACAAAAGCAATATGAATAGCTCAACAGAAAACTGGGATTTGACTCTCCTACTCTCAAAGGAGCACAGCTGTGGAAGCACCTGAGCAGGAAGGAACCTGGGGTGGTTTTAGGGGCACACTTGAATGTTGCACAGAGGAACAGAAGATACAGGTGAGGATGGTCATTTGTTGTTACAGGTACTGTAGGGAGAATTGGAGTTTCTCTGTCTCCACAGAGACAAGAAATAATGAAAGGAAAAACATAAAGTGGTCAAACAGACTTGTTTGGCATCTCCTGGCAGAGCTCAGCATGGAAACACATTTTGAAGTTCTGGTCCTCAGAACTGGCTCAGCTGATCCTTGTCCCAGCTGGCTGACTTGGCAGTGTCTCAGCTGGCAGCTTTCTTGACTTCAGCTATTAAATGAGCATTTATTAAAATTCTAGTTTTCTGTTCTCTTATGAGAACTTCAGTGCAAGGCAAGTTCATCTAGTCCCATTGATGAATTATGTGCATTAACAGGATTAAAACCCAAGTATTTTTCACACCTCAGGATGCATAGGCTATACATTGGCACACTGGCACTTAGTGATGTTTTTTTACAATCCATAGCATCACTAAGGTTGGAAAAGCCCTCCAAGACCACTGAGTCCAACCTGCAATCAATTCCCACCTTGTTCCCAGCCCAGAGCACTGAGTGCCACATCCAGGCATTTCTTGGACACCTCCAGGGATGGGGACTCCAAACCTCCCTGGGCAGCCCCTGCCAATGTCCGACCACCCTTTCCAAGAAGAGATTCCTCCAGATGTCCAACCTGAACCTCCCCATGTGCTGCTTGAGGCCATTTCCTCTTGTTCTCTCTACCCTGTGGCTTGATGCCCCCATGTCCACACAACAAGATTCTTTAGCCTTGGACAAAATTGTACATTCAGGCCAATTAATAATTAATTTCCTAAAGACTCTCCTATGCAACAAATATGTTCCTTGAACAGGGAATACCAATGGACTTCACAGAAAATTAATCTGATACAGTCTCCTAGCTGAAAAAAGATATAGTATACAATATTCTAAGAACTGTTTGTCTTTATTCAGAATATAGCTAATTGTATAAACCATTTTAAGGCTTCTGAGTTTGCTATCTACAACTCTCAAACTATTACCATGCTATGAATCTTCTTTGAAGAAAAAGGAGGAATAAAACAACAAGAAAATCAAGAAAAAAAAAATTACCAACCTGATGAAATCCTAGTGGCTTCTCCAGCTCTCAAAAGTAAAATGCTATCCTGTTCCTTCCTATTTCCCACTCTTCTTTCCTAAAAACCCTGATAGCATGAGGAATCTGTTTCCATTCTTACAACCTTTTGATTTACTCCATGTTGGATTTTTGCAGTAACAGCGAGGTCATGTAAATTTTTTTGTAAACTTTTTGTTGGGTAAAGATCATATCTATATTTACTTTTACTTACTTTTATGTTTAGCAGCCTTATAGGCAGTCATCTTCCCTAATCCCTTTGGACTTCTGCACCATTCAACCAAGTCTCCTCACTCCTGTAGTAAGTAGCACTTACTTTCTCTATTACTCTGAAAATCAAGACCTTTGAAAGGGATTATAAATACTGATTTTGATATTGCCTAGACTCCTGTGACAAGAGATCAGAACTACACACCAAATACATGCTCAGTCTTTGTGTGCTGCTGAGGCAAACGAATACCCTGCAATATGCAATGCCTGCCTGTATTTACTGGTACTGAAATCTGGGATGGGCTGCTTGGTACTTCTCCCTTCAGTGGTCCTGACCCCTGTGCTGAGGGAAGCACCCTGTGTTCCCAGGCTGTACATGGCTCCCAGAGCTCTTTTGCTATGGACTGTGGACATGTGAGACAAATCCTGGGTAGGAGTGAAGCACTGAGGAATGGCCACAGTCATTGGTGTTCTCCTCCTCACCTCTGCAGGTACAAATGCTTCAGTTTCACAGTCCTCTGCCAGCTTTGCATGTAGATCAAGGAGGATAAAAGGGGAATAATGGGTCCTAGCAAGAAGAATTTGAACAATTTCATGTGTCTTCTCTTCCCAAAACTGACTGTAAGGATGAGGAATGCAAGAATCTTCAGAAGCTGCTAATAACCCCACAGGACACTGCTACTCAGTCTTTTGAGAGAGATGTGTTTTATAGCTGTAACAACAACTCCTGGAGCTGCCAAAGCATTTATGATACTGTGTTTCATCAGGGCTTATTTAAAGCAATTTCAAATATTGTAGGGAGAGATATGCACGTGTGTGTGCACACTTAAATCCTCTAAAATCTGAAATATGTAAAAATAATATTTTAAAGATACACAATATATAACTAGAGTTCTGAATTTCATTATTTCACCCATGCAGCAGCTGGTTTCATGGTATCACACCTTTCAGACATTCTATAATCTAATAACTTTGCCAATGAAGAAAATGCATTTTGGAGGTTAACTAGTGCTTTTTAAAAAGTAACAGTATTCCTTTTGGTGTCTTTCCACCTAACTGGTATAAATCCTCATTAACAAATGCTTTGACCAGCTCCTGTATCTGCAGGAAACCTCCTGAATCTCAGCACATTGCAATATTGAACAGAGATCCACGTCAAGTACACAGATCTTGAAAACACCTCCAACAACCTCATTTCTTTCAGAATTTAACTATTCAAAACCAACAGGTTTTCAGGTCTTAACAGGCTTTAAGTTCTCCCTGGAATAAGGTATTGTCATTCCTTGATGGTTTTAGAAAGACAAAATATTCTACGGGAACAAGCAAAAGATCAGGCTGATAACAAGCAAGATTCTGATCTCTGTGACTTCTAATTTCTACTATAATCTCAATTTTTACAAGTTTCTCTACTTTATCAATGATATTTTAAACACATTCCTTTCACCAATATTTTCTGAACTATCCTCTCCCAGGTTCATTACTGCCTGTTGTGGTCTGTCCACAACATATATCCGATATATCTCAAGTAGTGGGACAGATACTGTAAAGCACTTTTCCCTGGTTTACTACATTAAATGTGGCTGAAGAGAGAAAAAAAAGAGTATTTAAAAGATACAAGTGGTGAGGGCGGGAGATGCCTGCTGACTTGCTCTCTGGTGTAACTTAAACAGCAAAAATGCCAGTCAAGTATTTTCAAGCAATTTCAAAGAAACAAGATATGAAAACAGAAATGCTGAAAATGAAGTTGAAAGTTTAAACTGCTATCTAATCTCACCTGAAGTCTGGAAAGCAGGGAAGCTGTATTTTCAGCCATGATTCTACAGTGCTACATGAGTATGGGAGCATCACCAAAGCTCTGCTCTCTGCTTCACAGTCCCTGTCAGCTGTTGGCAACACAATCACAGCTGGCACAGAATTTCCATGTCACCTTTTCTATACATCCCATTCAGAAAAAAACAGCATGCAGCCTGCATGTAGAAAAAGCCATACTCTGAATTTTGAGCAATGTACATTCAGTCCAGTGTGCAGTATGATTTCACATGTATTTATAGAAGAATACCTTGCAAGACAACAGTTTGAAGCATTTGTTCAGTGAAATGTCATTCCTGTCAACTGCACCATTCTTTGAACACCCATATCAGACCATTTTTTCACAGCAAGGGGTAGCATGAAAGCCTCAAGGCCAATGTGTTTTTCTGGGGCTTTTGTGTAAGATAAAGTCTGCATCAGAAAAAAGTAATACAGCTTTCCCCAGTTCTTAACAGGTTTCTTCTTTTCTCTTACTCCTAAACTATGTTCCTCGGCACAGGCTAAAGGCTTATTCAGTTGTTCACACTCAGACCAGTATTACTATGCAGGGTTTGTAAGTATATCTCAGACGGGCACACTTCCAGGGAGTTTAAGAGATACTCTGTACAATTCAAAACAGCAGGACTAGTGGCTTTAAAAAAGTATTCTTGTTAGCAAAATGCTCTGTGAACGTTACTTTTATCAAAACCATGTGCCAACTCACTGCACAAATAAATTGCAACCTCATAAAATTGTCAAAATTGTATCCCTTAGGAGCACCAAAGCACTTTCTGCATTGCAAAGTATTCCATATTTCGTTTCTACTATGTAAAGTGTAATAGGCTACATTATTTGATTTATATTTTGGGGATCCAGTACATCTATTAGCTATGTAAAACACAGCACATCAAATATTTCACAGTTTATGCTCTGAGTTTCAATTATTCCTGACGCTGAAATAATGAATTGGTGCAGGCAAGAAAGTACTGGGAGGGGGGAGCAAAAACCAAAACCCAAATAAAAAACCCAACAACAGTACCCAAAGGGTGCTGGGCACTGCCCAGGCTCCCCAGGGAATGGGCACTGGAGGCTGCCAGAGCTCCAGGAGTTTTTGGACACCACTCCCAGGCACAGGATGGGATTGTTGGGGTGGCTGTGCAGGGCCAGGAGTTGGACTGGATGGTCCCTGTGTGTCCCTTCCAACTCAGCCTGCTCTGTGAATAAAAAAGAATTGTCTGCTGACTACTGCCAGCCTAAATCATTCCAGAGTAAAGCAGGAGCCAGACTGGGGAAACATTAAGAACTAAGAGACCAAGAAAAGATTTAGCTACATAGTGAAATAGTAGCTTTCTAATACTGGCATGGAGAAACATTTTAACTCATGCCTATACCATCACTAACATTGAAATTAATATTCCTATGTGAACTAAGAAAAACTATTTTATTATGAATAAAAAATAATCAGTTAATTTGAAATATGAGGAAGGAATAAAGCCAGATAGATTGCAGCTATGAATGAAAACTCTACCTCAGTTCACAGGTTGCGAGTTTTAGAAATGAAGATCATATCTGCAAGTCAGTAGCCATTTTTTTAAAAAGCCATACACATATCCTTGCTTAAGTCCCTCTAGAAGTCTGCCACATGTAGTAAAAACCCTTTATGCTATCAGCATGTCAACACAGAAATACTGACAGCAATCTGCATGCAACAGGAGTCACACCAAGACATTTGAACAATTATTTCAATTTTTCAGATGATGATAACACAAGCTTTCTTGTGTTTCTTTTTTAATCCTAGATAAATTGTTCTGAGTAGTGGAAACAATTGCTCCAATACGCATAATAAAACTTTAAGATCAGCTCTGTTATATATGTTGAAGTTTTACTCAAGTACCACAAAAACCCTCCTGTGCATGTGAACAGCAAGCCCCCAGGTCCCCAAACAATAGCTTTGCCCCCCTGCCATTAAAATGACAAACTACATCCCCAGCTGCAGCACACCCAAACTCTGTAACAGATTAGATTTAAAATTGAGCAATGCACCAAGGCAGCTATTAGTCTTTCAACTCAAGTGTCGACTTCAAACAAATTAATGGCTGAGCAATCTCAGCCAAATGGTGTCTTGACAATTACAAACTGCAATTCTAAATCCAAATTTCAGTGCAAGATTACTGAGTAAGTTTTCTGAACTGTAGTAATTTGCTTGAGTAAAAAAAATACTGCTGGATATGGCTCTGCAAATTATCACATCCACCATTGCATTCTGTAAAGAAAGACACACACTGGAGATGAAAGAAGAAGAGATCAGAGCAGGAGTTTGATATACAAGAGCTGGAAGTTACAACAAACATGCAACCCTTGTCAAATTCCTCCAACTACACCCATCTACGCATAATCTACAGCTAAGATGAAACCGAATATTCTCCAAGAACCAGCATGATGTGAACTGTATCTCAGCTTGAAACTACAAAGGAATTGGCCAGAAGTTGAGATTTTTGCACACTATCATCCGTTTTCAGCACACACACACTTGGAATTAGGAAAGACAAGCAAGCAGACAGTAGCAACTAATTGTATGGCCCTTTTCCTTAGAGATTTATTTTTTCTCTTCAAAGCTTTATAGATTGATTGTAAAGCTATGCTGTAAATCAAAAGGAAGCCACTACTCATTACCTAGTTAGAATTTTCTGAGCTCTTTGCTGTGAAGCTATTTCTCTGCTGTTTGATCCAAAGGCCACTGGCAATGTCTGTAAGTGCACTACCTGCCATGGCAGCTGAGACTCATTTTTTCCCAGATCCATTTTCAATGGCTTGATGAATTTACACCTGCTTCCAGTTCTAAAGAGAACCACCAAGGGATATGAGTCATGGATCCAAAATACTTATTCAGAGTGAACAAAAAAAAAAAAAAAAGAAAAAAAAAAGTAATCTAAGAGTGAGTCAGAGTAAAAGAAGGTGCATGGTCTACCAGTGTAGACCAACATGCCCAGCTGTGATTACCTACAGTCTACCTGAAAAATAAGGGAAGTAATGCTTTTTTCTTCTTCTTCAAGAAAGAGAAAATTTAAAAGTACTTTTGCCACTGTAAAAGTTATCCCTCAGCAAGAAAAAAGTACATTGAAGGACAAGCATCCTGCTCAACCCTATCAGCTTCTAATTTTCTTCCTGAGGTTTGAAGGATGGCAGAGAAAGTTGTTTTTTGGTTTTTTTTAACTCTGAAATAGACCAAGTCTCTCTTTCTACTAGTGCTGGAGGACACTCTTCAATCAAAGCATTTCCATTTTTCGGTCATTCTGCACGTGCAATGGTGTGCTTAGTCCCTCACCCATGATCTTTCTAGATCCAAGCAAATACTTAAAGCTATATTTTCATCACTGCCAGCTTTGAGAAGCCCTGTGCCTCTTGTTTTAGTAGAGTGAACACAGCTCCAAATGGCAGGTCTCTGGCAGCAACCCAGCCTTGACTGGCCAAGCCCTACCAACTACAGGAGGCACCTGAAGGGATATGGATATATCCTGGGATGTGGGGACCTGTGCTGAGAGCAATGCTGGATGCCAGCAGAGGGCTAGTGAGCCTGGGTGGAAGCACTGCAGGAAGATGAATGGCTCCTGGCACTGATCTGGCATTTATCTGGAGTGACAATGGTGACATCTATGATTTGCCATGATTTGTAGCTGGAAGCCAGGAGCTCTACACCCCATTCAGGTGTTGAGGATTAAGGCAAAGCCACCAGCAGGCAGTCAAGATGAAGCAAAGTGCTGGCTGGCAAGGGGGAACCCCCTGCTTGAGCTGGTCCCACTGGCACCCCACACTCCCCACCCAGCCCCCTGAGCACAGCCAAGTGACCTGGCCCGGCACAAAC
The DNA here is from genome assembly GCA_003676055.1 of Chloebia gouldiae. Classification (NCBI taxonomy): domain Eukaryota; kingdom Metazoa; phylum Chordata; class Aves; order Passeriformes; family Passeridae; genus Chloebia; species Chloebia gouldiae. Next base: position 1,911,353 of record QUSF01000059.1, read on the forward strand.
CTGTGACATGCAGCCTTTGTCTCACACAGTCTCAAGTGAGATCCTTGAGCTGTCTTTTCCTACACTTTTGGAACCCTGGAGGCTAAGAATTTTAAACTTTCTCTGCTGAAAGGCACAGACCCACAAGGGAATACTACATTTAACCTGAGGCCATAGAGAAAGCTTCCAAAATTAATTGACAGCACTAAAATTTCAAGTGTATAGTTTAAGTAAGAGTGTGTAACATCACAAAATAGAAAATTTAGAGCTTAAAGTTTTAAAATATAGCAATATATATAGGGCAAGATAGAAGTTTTAAGGCAGTAGTTAGTTGTTCTTCACCCTCTTTTTCATAAGTTTAGGAAGTGTTTTATAATTAGACAGGTAAGTCCGCATTGTGAGACACAAAAGATTAGTTATTAAGTTAAAAGTGAAAATAATTTGTCATTTCTTAATTAGATAGTTTACCTTTAAAAAACCTTGTACAGAAAGATAGTTAACAATTTTGTAACTTGCAAGTAGAATTCTGTAGAACTCATGACTTATAAAACTGTAATATAAATAAAAATAATAAACATTTAAGTTTGAACACGTAATATCGATTTGAGCGCTTTCAATCCCAACCTTAACAAAAACAAAAAAAAAGAATAAAGCCAAGAACTAACACTACACATGCTTGATTTTTCCAAGTTGTCTTCAGAGAATCAAAGCAGTGGCAAAGGGCACTACCCTTTCCCTCCTCTGTCACTAAGCAGGAGGGTAAAGTGGAGCAAGGTTAAATGTATAGACTGGACCCTGAAGGAATGAATGCACCCGGCAAGCAACAAAGTAATTTAGCTAAAAATAGCCCACAGGGCTCATGCTCACAGGTGCACGTACAGCCTGCAGAGCAGCAGTCCAGTCTGTGTAGATCAAGGGGGAGAACATGCAGGAGGTCACAGAGCTCCACTCGAGATCTGGCAAAGTCACCTGGGCTACAAAAGAGAGTTCACACAAGGAGAGCAGTGCATTTCCCCATATTCTGGATGAAATTTTTCAGTGCTTGTCACAATAATCTGAAATAACATTCTGAACTGCTGAAAGGCCTCACAAAAACTTTTAAAATTACTTACGCAAAATTACTTTAAAATTACTTAAGCAAAACTGAACCAAAATGTAACATATTTTTTAGGAAAGAAAAAACTTGTTAAATTTCACTGGAAGTTCTATATAATAAATAAAAGATACCACTCATGTCTACCTACACAAATGAAATCTGCAGCCTTAGAAAGCAAAAAACGTATGGATTTATAAATTGCAAGGTCCTCTCTTCATGTCTCAAAACCAGAAGTTCTTCACTTAATGTTGCCTGAGACTATTTTGAGTATCATCAATATTTTATATTTGGAAAACAATGTGATAAACACAAATCACTCCCTGAGAAAAAAAAAAGTACAAGTAAAGGTGACTCATCCTGTCCCAGGGTTGGTATATTTGGGACCCATTTGTCTTTATGTCTCACTGCAGTATTATAGTGAGTGAATGGTATTCCTGATTAAAACTGCAGCTACAAGGCTGCACAATATTCCTCCTGGCATCTCACAACTAGTATCACTTTGCAGAAGTCTTTGAACACATGATGCAAGTTCTATCCATTTTATCAAAGTTTTGTCACAGTTAATGAGCAGACTGTATTCAGCATCAAAGAATATACATGAGAAAATAGGGAAGGGGCAGGAAATCCGCTGGGTTTGGATTGCTACTTAGGTAATAGGAAAATATTATTTTAATTTCTGCTAGGATTAATGGACACGCTTTGATTTGGTAAGTCTTAAATAAACACCAGAATAAAGAAGCAGAAATGCACACCCAACTGCAGCTCCTCCAAAGGATGTGGCTTTCCCCAAAGGCAAGAGCAGCTCCCGCTCCCCTCTGGCTGAGGAAGAACGCGCTGCTCCTGAGCACCAAACGTGTCCTGGGCTGCAGCTGAGAATCACATCCAGCCCTGTTCCTAAGCAACCCCACACTCCCTCCACACTCTGCCCCTGCTGCCACGGCCAGACAAGAGGTTTTAATCATCAATTCACTCTGCATCCCACGTGCACGAGCCCCATCGGGAGGGGCTTGGGCACAGCCCTGCGTTAAGCAGCATCAGGCAGCTCCAGCCCCACTTTTGTCTTCACCAAGGCACGCAGACTGGGACTTAAAAGACAGCACTTTTACCTTTCAGTTGTTTATAGAGAAAAGCCTTTTAAAAAATCCTGGCTCAAACATGCAAATATAAGCTAAAAAATTTTATTCTTGCCAGCAGGAATGAAAGCATTCTGTTAGAGGTACTGAGGGTTAAACCTTTTTTTGACATTTATACTATTCAGTGATGGAAAAAAAATCTCAGGAAAGAGTAATTGCTCCCACAGGGACCAATCCATGGGTCACAGTTTTTTGCACTTGATGGCAACAGAGCCTTGACTGAGATTTTCTGTAAGACCCAGATTTAAGCTTGCAGCATAATCACAATGTTTGCCCTAGCTCCAGAAGCTGAGCTAAAGCACCACTTCTACAATATAATTATTCTACATATGTTCCAAAAACCCATGGGGAAATTTTATTATTCAGAAGAATAAATAGGGTAAAAATAAATGGTTTTTAATTTTAGCCAATTTTTAAACTCCTTATGAATTTTCATTTTTCTTATACAAGTTTAAGTCCACGGGAGAAAGGATTTGCCTTGAAGAAATAATTAAACTTTCATCTCCAGTTACGCTTCTTAGCAAATACACAGCCACCCACATAGCACACAAGGCATAAATGCTGTTCAGTGACAGAGTGCCAGCATAATCACTAATGCCTCATAATCTTCCTTTCAGTTTCAAATTGAATATTTTAAGTTTGAACTTGTGCTCAACAACCCAGAGCAAGCAGAAATGCAGTAAGGGCTTAGGTTAAAAGGGCGTTGGTGTCCCAGCATAAAGCTTAATTTGTCCTCAATAGATTTCTGAGGACTTGAACTATTCTGAGAAGAAAAGGCAGTAATTTGTCATTTGGGATATGCAAACCTACTACCTTAAAGATATTAAAATATTCTATCACTCAATTTATGATGACAATGCCTGGACCAATTTAGTCAGGTGCAGAAGTCAGAATTTTTAAGGGAAGGGAAGCTAAGGAAGCAGGTGCAGGAAGACCCAGACACACTTTGCAACTAGGTCTACCCTGAGACCTTCTCCAGTTCCTGGGAACGTTTCAACATTCCTTTCTTTATGCGGGGACAAAACAAATGACCACACAGGTGGTCTCTAGGCAAGTCAAAAAACCTACACATCCCCTCACTGATAAACACCTTGCACCCTGTTCACAGGGTCCCCCGATCCATTCACTGGCCTCAAGCCACTCCCATCTGGACAAATGCTGCTCCTTTTGCCTGGAGCTCAGGCTGCTTTCCTGAAGGATAGGCAGAAAGACCAGTCACCAGCAGTGGAAGTCAGAGGTTAATGCACACTGAGGGACTGAAATAGGATTAATTTTCAATTGTTATTCTAAACTGCACAAGGGACCCAAATCAAGCTCCAAGGAACTATCATAGGTGACAAAATCACTACATCGATCCCAGGTATTAGAGCCAATACAAAAATGAAGCACAGAATAAAACAGAAAACTACCAGAAAGAAGTTATATCAATTACCCAAGAACTCCTCCGAGTAACAGAGGCCTCCTTGCCCCACCAGCCCCAAAAAACCATCCAAACTAATTCTGGACCCCCTCAGAGGTCTTATGGACACAAGTCTCTGGTCTGCAGCAGCAACAGAAACAGCACTGGCCAGCACCTTCCTCAGTTTAACGGTTTCTTGTTATATCCACTTCCTTCTCACAAAGACAGAATTACTGATGAAAAGCAGATGACTCCTCCCTCAATATAAACATCTCAGGAATCTCCCCAAATCTTGCAGGACTGGGAAGCCAATTCCTGAATGCCATTGAAATTTCCAACCCAAACAACATATTAGTAACAGACATGTTCTTCTTCTTTTCCCTCAAACACACGATAAAGAAAAATCCCCAAAAACTGGAAAGCTGACCCAATGTAATGATTACATCCAGCATCAAACCTTCTATTGTAACCTCTAGAGCAAATCTAGAGGTTACACAGGCAAAAGGCTACTAATAAATCACATGCAATATGCTAAACTTCACACAGTCCTTACAGTTACACTGTGCACCCAAACAACCCCACACAATTTTTTCAAATTATCTGCCAACCAGAGACAGAAGAATACTTGCCCACGTCTGCCACTCAATACTGACCAAGAGGATATAGCAGGCTCATTGTAAAATAAGAAAAAACAGAAATCCAGTCTAATACTCCTGAAGAATATGGCACTTCACAAGAGGTTTGGACCAACTGAGAAGTGATAGCAACTGTACCTTACACTGACAGATTAATTTGTCATATTTTGTTCATGTATCTCATTAGTTCTTTCAAATATACAGATTTCAATAGATAAGTTGGGAGACCCAGAGTCAGTTGTCAGGAAAGCTCTTTGTAGCTCTCACTTGCAAAGACTGCCTGAAGGTTCAATTTGATTTTAGCAGAAATACGACCTCTGCTGTCTAATGTCAATCAGATTTCTCTCCAGTCCTAGCATTTCCCATCCTTTTTGCCTGCCTACCAGAGGAGGTGTCCTGCCAGACCTGTTTGTGAACCAAGGACAGTGGGTGAGTGGTGGTCAGTGATCATCTTGGGCTGTGTGACCAGGAAATGTTAGCATTTTCTATACTGGGTGAAGTAAGGAAGGATACCAAGCAGAATTTCCACCTTGGACTTGCAGACTTTGGCATTTATTTTAGGACATTGATTGACAGAGTCCCTTGGGAGTCAGTCCTGAAGGACAAAGGAGTCCAGAAGGTTGGAAATGCTTTCAAAAGGAACTGTTAAGTATTCAGGAGCAGGTTCTCTCCATGTGTAGGAGCACAAGTTGATGGGGAGAAAGACCACCCTAGTTAAACAGAGAACTTAGGCTGGAGACTAGGGAATAAAAGAGAATCTATCATCTCTGGAAGAGGTGTCAGGTAACTCGGGAGGACCACAAGAATGACAAGAGGTCACATAGGGGATGAGTCAAAGCCCAACTAGAACTTGATTTGACTGCTACAGTTAAAGACAACAAAAAAGTTTCTATAAAAACCTTGGCAGCAAAAGCAGAGTCAAGAATGTCTCCATCATTTCTTGAATGCAAGAGGGTAGTTCAGAGACAGGGGATGAGGAAACGACAGAGATACTTAATGCCTTCTTTGCCTCAGTCTTCAATACTGAGACAAGTTGTCCTCAGGATACCCAGCGCCTAGAGCTGGAAGTTGGTGATGGGGAGAAGAATGAGGCTCCCATAATCCAGAAGGAGGTGGTTAGTGACCTACCCTGCTAGTTAGACACTCACAAGTCTATGGGCCTTGATGGGATCCATCCCAGAGTGTCAAAGAACTGGCCAAACCACTCCTCATCCTCTACCGGCAGTCCTGGTTAACTGAAGAAGTTTCAGCTGACTAGAAATTAGCAAATATAACACCCACTTACAAGAAGGGTTGGAAGGCTGATCTGGGGAACTCCAGGCCTGTCAGCCTGACCTCAGTTCTGGGCAAAGTTATGGAGCATATCATCCTGAGTGCCATCACATGGCATGTGCAGGACAGCCAGGGGATCAAGCCCAGCCACCAAGGCAGATCCTGCTTGATCAACCTGATCTTCTATGACAAAGTGACCACTTAGCAGATGAGAGGAAGGCTGTGGATGTGTCTATCTAGACTTCAGTAAAGCATTTGACAGCATCTCCCACAGCATTCTCTGGGGAAACTGGCTGCTTGCAGCTTAGATGGGTGTACTCTCATGAGTACAAAACTGGCTGACAGCCTTGCCCAGAGAGTTGTGGTGAATGAAGTTAAATCCAGCTGGGGCTGATTGCTAGTGGTGCTCTCCAGGGCTCAGTTTTGGGGTTGGTCCTGGTTAACATCTTTATTGATGATCTGGGGGTGGGGACTGAGAGCACCCTCAGTAAATTTGCAGATGCTCAGTTGGGTGGGAGTGTGGATCTGTGGGAGGACATGAAGGCTCTGCAGTGAGATTTGGACAGACTCAATCAGTGGGCCAAGGACAAGGGCGTGAGGTTCCACAAGGCCAAGTGGCACATCCTGCAGGCCACCCGCCGCCTCAGTGTGAGCCAAAGTGTGCCCAGGGGGGCAGGAGGCCAAAGGCACCCGGCCTGTATCAGCAGCAGGGTGGGCAGCAGGACCAGGGCAGTGCCTGCCCCTCTGCGCTGGGCACTGCTGAGGCCACACCTCGAGTGCTGTGCCCAGCTCTGGGCCCTGGTGAAAAAGGACACTGAGGGGCTGAGTGTGTCCAGAGAAGGGCAGCAAGGCTCACAGAGGGTCTAGAAAACATGTCCCATGAGGAGTAGCTGAGGGAGCTGGGTTTGTTCAGTCTGGAGAAGAGAAGATTCAGACCTCACTCTTTCCAACTACCAGACAGGAGGGTGCAGGGAGCTGATCCCTGGGGCTGATCCCTTCTGCCATGATTACACTGAGAGGACAAGAGGAAACGGTCTCAAGCTGAGACAAGGAGACTCAGGCTAGGTATCATAAATATATTTTTCACTGTTTGGGTGCTAGAATAGTTTGCTCAGGAAGAAGGTGGAGCCACCACCCCTGGAGGTGATTAAGAGGAATCTGTATTTGGCACTGGGAAATTGTTTAGTGGTGTGAGGTTTACAGTACAGTGCTGGGCTTTATCTTTAAAGCCTTTTCCAACCTTGATTCTATGATAATATATCATCCTGTAGTGACAACCCTGATCTTGCATTTTTCAATACTGCTGATAATGCACACACTTAAAAAACTACCACCTGCCAAAATAGTACATAAGTCTGCACAATTCATCCCCTAGACAGATGATGCAATAACAGAAAACCAAACAAAAATCAAACAAGCCAAAGAGCCATCACAATAGACATTAGAAAAGCTGCTTAATAAGCTGTAAGGTGTCACTTGCACACTATGATGATGAAGATGCTCTGAGAACAAATTTGGAAAAGAATTTATGCAGTGGGCAAGCCAGCAGCATGGAAAAAAAGTCTGCTCTTTTTCTTTTCATGTGTGTAAAATATGTTTAATTTTCAGGTCAATGTGATATCATGACATTAATGGACAGTCTTAGTATTCTACCCATTTCCTTCAAGTTGAGCTTCTGGTCTCTGATCATGATCACGAGCAATTCTGTTTATCAAAAGATGGCCAAAAAACACAAAGTTCTCATCTCTCTGCTTCATCAGTAATTAGAAAAATTATTGAGGTAAAGCTTACAATGTAGATAAAGCCTCACATATGGTAGAATCTTTACTTTTGACTTGTCTGTACAAGCATGAACAAAATCCACATCAAATAATAATTTCAGCCGGCTGTCTTACAATGAGTTTCATTTCACATATCTCCAATCTTAGCTTGTCATTAGCAATGTTAATTAGTTCACTATCTCAATACCATACTAGCTTCAGTAAAAACTGAGATCATGGCTAATTTGAGAAGAAAGCTTGTTCTTCCTTTAATACAGTAATAGTCAGTACAGTGACTAATAGTAAGTCACTGTAGAAAACATCTATAAACATTAATAATACCTGCAATTTTCAGTGTTACAAAATTAAAATGCTACTATTTTTTAATTTCTAAGAAGATAATCAAAGGATAATTATGAATTATCACAGTTACTATATTACTAACCCTGTGAGGACAAACAGTGACACAGCATTCAAAGGTGGGTTATCTCTTGCTGTGCCATGAGCCAAGTTCTGGATGCACATATGTGGTGTACATCCTGCCACAGCTCTCTTTCTGAAGGTAACCATTTCCTAATATGAGCATGGTAATTGTTCTTTGGTATCTCTGTGAGATAGAGGGGCATATTTTAAATCTCTCACACGGTCCCAGTTCACAGGTGTTTTGTAGAAGGTAAAAAAAACCCAAATATGTGGAATTTCAATCACAAGTCACAAGAGTGGCCTGTGCAATTAAACCTTCTCTTGCATGAGAAGGTGACTGAAAGACAATATCTGACCTTCCCCTGGGACCTCCTGCAAAGGGAAAATGCTGAGAGGTTACTGGGAATATACTGAAACTGCTCTGCTCCCTCCCAGCAGCTAATGGAGTTCATCACCAACCACCACGAACATACTGACCAGCAGCTCAGGTAAAATGGGTCTCTGAGGTTGCAGTGCCCCAAAAACTGTCTCTCACATTTCTCCTCTCAGCTGGGCAGAAGGGGGAGAGCTGAGCAAATGAAAGCGGGCATATGTTTGCCAGGGCTGGGGCAACTGAACCTTTTGCAGTTGATTTACATCTCCTAAAGCAGATGAGGTGGTGAGACAGGAGGTCTCCATGCTCACAGGTAATCCTCTCACCCATTTCTGCTGAGCTGAGTGTGCACACATTTGCAATTGTGCCTCTGTATGTCACAGAAGAGAAACAATGCTCAGGGGTTTTCTAAAGCAATTTTAAGATTTAGATTTATTTAAAGACTATTTACAACCTTACTTCAGCTGGATTAGGAAATGAGTGGCGACAGCCTAATTCAAAACATCAAAGGACCAGCTGTATGTAGGGAAGGTGGGCAGGAGGGGAAGGCTGCAGGAAGTGTCTCTCTGAATCCAGTTGCTTTTCCAGGCAAACACATTACATCTGACTTCCCTCTGGGCACTGAACACATGAGATTCAGCAGCTTGCTCAAACGAAGCAATTAGCAGGCACCCAGCACTTGCTGTCAGAGCTGTCAGCACTAAGCTGCCTACTTGGCCCTGGACACCGCAGGTCATTTCCTATCACCAGTTTTAGGCAGCCCTGGATGACCCCTGCTGCCCCTAACACAGGCACAGGTACAAAACCACTGGCTCACTACTCCTTCCCTGACAGCCCCAGTGCATCCATGCTGAACAGAAGCTCCTGGGCTGCTGCATGGTGAGGATTTCTTGCTAAAAACAGAGATTGTGGCTGATCCACTTCTACCTTCAACCTTTCTGCTGAAGAAGATACACAGACAAATAAATAATATCAGGCACAGGACCATCTTACACCAAACACCATCCAGACAGTAGGCAGACTCCTGCCCTACCACACAGGCCTGCAGAAACAAAGGAAAAATCAGTGGATTGTGCTGGGCTTTTAAAATGCAGGAAAAGGTCACCTTCCACCTCTCTCTCTGTTTCTCATGTATTTTAAAGTCTTAAAACTAACCTTTTGATAGCAGCACCCTACATTGAAACACACATGACCTCTAATTGCAAGGCAGTTTGGGAAATAAGGTATATACACAACACTAATAATGCACAACACTAACTGTTAAAAAAATGAAAAGAAAAAGACATAAAAGACATATCAGTAACTGAGCAGACTGACATGCTGCTTGTGACTAATGGAGTGCTGGTCTCTTGTTTAATAAAAATACACAAATAGCAGTGAGGGTCATGACACAATTCAACACCATTCCCATACCAAAAAGCAACTCTGAAAGATTCACCTGTGTATTTCTGTCAGCTGCAGTGGCCATTCTCATTTACTATCTATGTACACTTATGTGAAGGACTTACAAAGGTTATAATTGAGCTGAAAATCTATCCAGCCTCATGAAAAATCCAAGTATTTTTTAAGATCATCTGCTGCCGAAGTCAGTGACTTTTTCAAAAACATTCAAAGAGCAAAATCATCAGGAAACAGTAAGTGGCAAATACTGATCAGCTAAAATCATCAGAATTTCACTATAAGGAAATACCCAAAGGAAAATAAAATTATTCTGGCTATTTTCTCTTTTTTAGTGAAATAACATGTGTGTTTTATTTTCAGTTTGTTCCACTGGAGCAGAGGAGAGAAAAATGAAAGATGAAAGGCATAATCCATGAGAGTGCTCTCAGACTTCCCCAGATAGTGAAATTTAACACTGACAGATGCAACAGCAACTCATCTCAGAGCCCAGGCTCTGCTCTAGAATCAGCAACAGCACTGAAAAGAATAGGGATAAAGAACTTTTTATCAGCCTCAGCTGGTAAGAGAGGCAAGGTGTAAAAATAGTCTCTGAGCATTGTAATCCAACAAGAAAAAACCTCTGTAGCTGCTTTCTTGTCATTTTATTCTTCCAATTATTGCCGTTAGAGCAGAGTGGAGTTTAAGTTTAGTATTAACTGCTACAAAATCCCCACAATTATTTCCCCTCACGATGAAGATTTTTTTCCTAATATCCCACCTAGCTCTGCTCTCTCAGTTTGAAGCCATCTCCCCTTGTCTTGTCAACCCAGGCCCTTGTAAGTAGTGTCTGTCCATCTTTCTGGTAGCTCCCTTGAGGTAGTGGAAGGCCACAATTAGGTCACAATAGAAGCTCCTCCTGTGCAGGTGAGCGATGCCAGCTGTGCCAGCTTTTCCTCCCAGCAGAGCTGCTCCATCCTCTGCTCCTCCTGGAGCCTCCTCTGGGCTCTCTCAGCAGCTCCAGGTGCCTCCTGTGCTGGCCCAGCTGGGGCAGCTCTGCAGGTGGGGCTCACCTGAGGGGCAGAGGGGCAGGGTCCCCTCCCAGGTGCCTACGCTGTCTACTCTGCATACTAGCCACTGGCCCCTGTGCACTAGCCAATGCTCCCTGTACACGGGTCCACTAGCCAATGCTCCTTTGTTTTAAAAGGCTCCACTCTGCAGGATCAGACCCCAGGTTTTGGGCAATGCAGTCACAGTTATTTGCATGGTAACCCCCAGGTGCTCCCATGTTCAGCAGCTGCAGAGGTTTCAGAGAGAGTCAAACAATCCAGGGGGGTGTGGGACAAGGGAATGACTGTTTAGGGCTGGTTTAGTGCTGCCTGGCATTCTCCAGGCAGTGATAAATACATCATCATGTAATGAACCCAAGACTGTGCACACACTCCTATCACAGCCACACCAAAAGGGTTAATTCATCCTAATGTGCCTATGCAGTTTTTAGCAAAGGAACAAGGCATGCAAAAGTTGCTTTCAGCAAGGACAGTTGGGAGTTACAAAGACATCTGGTTCAAGAATGCCATGACAGAGAAAACAAAGAACTGAGCCTCAGAAACAAAGGGTGGGATTTATGGTAATGGTAAATTTTAATATGCATGTAGTAGCTGTATGTAACACTCTCATAGAACCACATGTCCACATTAGATTAGGATCTCCAGCATGAACCTCAGGGCTGAATAAGTGATGTCCTGTTTAACACAACTTTGGTGTTGGAGAGTCTTATACTGGACATCCGAACCTTCAGTGCTATTAACAAGGGGATAAACCCCACAAAAATGGGCAATGCATACAACAGCTGTGTGTCCAGAACTCCTGATGCAGGAAGTCACTCACCTGCTGCACAGCATACACTTTCATATCATTCCCCAATCAAACTGACATTCCAAGTAGCCACCCCAATTGTAAAAATGTTCTTTTTAATAAAAAGGGAACAAATGAGGCAATGAACAGATGATTCCACACTTAATTTGGTAATACACAGAAGAAATCCAGAAACTGATAAACACTGATCTAGAGAAGTTATCTCCAGGCCTTCAGAGAAGGCTGAAACAGATAACTGTAGGTCCTAGTTAGCAATCACACTTTCAGTGTGTTTTTATATATACACAAAACATCTTTGTCTATATACTCACACTCAAACAACTTTGCTGGAATCACAGATTTTATTCAAACACTTCTCAAGCTGAAGACTTCTTTTGCCATTTTGCTATATTTTGAACAATATATTCACTACAGAGCAGTTTCATAATTAAAAGCCTTTAATTAAAGAAGATTAATTAAACATGAGATAAGCACAAATACTAAACAAACTGCTTCAGAGAAAACCCAGAATCTGACCTACCAAAATGACTTTACATGCAATTACACATGCTGTGAATTACTGTTTGTAGATAACTGCCTTGGCTGTATCCTTAAAGTCAATCGACCACACATTAAAGTTAAATAATATCAAACCAGAAAAGAAGTCAGGGCTGATTGGAGTTGCAGTTAAATGCATTTATTTTTTATATTTCTCAGTGATAGCACATTACTGGTTCAAAATAATTTACCAGTGTTTAACCAAATGGACAAAGAAAAGGCAACACTTAGGTCCTACATCCAGTAACGGACAATTTTAATTGCTTTTGGGATCTCTGCCATTATTCTTCCTAGCAGACAGAAGAATAGCAGACAGCGTTTAAATTTTTAGGGCCCTTTTTCCCTAAAGGAATGGGTGCAGGGATTAATTCCACTAGTAAAAGAAACTGAAATTCTAATTACAGTCTCCAAGGCAGACACAGTAGAGTAGTCTGCCAAGACCTCTTTCATTAGCTAAATAACTTCAAACTCTTTCAAGAAGTGTAATCCATCAAGGTGTATGGAAGAATAGAAAGCAATTTTAAATAGGTGTAATAGCTGCTTAATATATTTATTTTTTTCAATTGAAAGACATAAATAATCTTTTCAAATGGTTGATGTGCGTGGAAGGAGCTAGCCAGGGAAGAGTGAAATTCCTGGAGATAAAAGGTAATATACCTTGTAGACTTACAAAGAGTGTTTATATATGTAGTTGTTGCATGACACTTAAATCAAACTGCCAGGGTCATGGCATTTAAAAGTATCTGAGAACAAATTCTGCTCTAGGGAAAATTTTGATTGCTAATGACTTCCAGAGCCAAAATTTCTCAATTGGCATGTATAGCATGGCCAGTGAGTAAAATGAACACAAACAGGAAGTTCAAAAATAAAGCTAAAGACAGAATGTAATCAATTTCTTTTTTCCCTGGTACCTGGTGGTATGTGTAAATGCAGTTTCAGACACTGACAAATTATACGCATGAGACTATAGTATCTTCAGAAATTTAAACTGCTTAAATGGAACATTAGTATCTTCTAAGGGCTTTATTTGTCTTTTGAGCTACCTTGAAATCCTTATGACAAATACTGTGGTCTCTTTATATTCCCTTCCCTGGGTGCTGCTCTAGCCTGTTTGCAAGCCTTTGAAAAATTACTGCCAAGAAACAACAGTAATTGCCATATGACTGCTACTTTCTGTTTCTTCATTATGCAAATACTTTGAAAATTGAAAATACCATGTACAAGCTAAAAATAAATGGACTTGATGATAAAAACCATGCTTTATATGATAAATGCTGATGACATAATGTAAATATTGATTCAAGAGAGGAGGCAATGTTTTCCTTAGATCTAGACACATCATTAGTGTATCAGTTAGGACCAGCCAAACCCCTCATGGATGCCTGTACAGCACACTCTTTTCAACATAAGAGATACCTGCTGCTTTCTTATTGACTTCTCAGCAGCTCTAGAACACCCTCCACACATGTGAGCTGAGCTCCTTGTGCAGGCTAAGTACAGGTATTGCTGCCTTGTAATTGCAGGCAAAATGTAATTGAACACAGCCCTTCATAAGACTCTTAACCACCCACTCATGCAGCCTTCTAAGCATAACTAGACTAAAGGCAATGTTTAACCATAAACACAATTTTACTGGATGGCTTCAAACAATGAAAACAGCTATTTTCAAGCCTCTGTAAATTACTATAACTCCAGGAAGAGAGATATGCTACACTAAACCAAAAAATAATCACCCCTCATCAAATGCATATTTGAAACAGATGAAGTACCACCTCAAAAGGACAAAATAATACTTACAATGGCCTTCAAACACCAATGAACTCTAAGTCTCAACTGAATCCATGCTACTGCATTGTCTCAGCTACTGCTTTTTCCCCTGCTACAGAGATATTATCTTTTTTATTATAATTAGTGTAAGAACTCTTACCTCTCCAGCTCGTATTCTTTCATTCCTACTTTTACAGCCTTCATTACCTGTAAGATACATATTAGCATGGGACCATGATAGCAGGAGGAAATCTCATATTTATAAATGTACGACTTATGACTATCTCCAGAGAAACCTATATTACAAAAATATCATCTGTACTTCATTTCAATTTACATCAGTAGATGCATTTTAAAACTACACTGGAATCAAACACTTTAATCTTCAAAAATGCCTGCAGTCTCCAGCAATAAGGCAAGTTTAATTGCCAAACTACTACATCCTAATGAAGTGCAGCTCCTCAAAATACCAATGTTCAATTGTGAAAGCTGTGGTGAATGTGGCAGCAAGTTCTTTTGCTCTATTTAGCCAAAACAAAGCTATGAACTGGATTATCATGGGACAGTCTCTTTTATACTTTGAAAACTGAATCAACAGAAAACTACTAGAGTTAACACCAGTTTATAAGTCATAAATCTGATCCTTGTTCTCAGGTTTGCTAAGAAAGTTTTATTCCTTTTTTTCTGTATTATAGAAGTTCTAGGCAGCTGCTCTACAGAAAAAAATACTCTCAGATGTGATAAGATTACTCAAGGATGACAAAAAACCAAGGAATATGAATGCAAAATGACTTTGAGTTTTCAAAATCCTTTGGGTTTTCAATTTTACAATATTCACTTTAGAACATTTTTACCCTTCATAGTTTGGATATCTGAGGAGCAGGAGCCAAGACAACAGCTGAGTCAGTAACTTCATCAGCTAGTTTTACCTAAGCTTCCTCTGGTCATCACCAGTCTCAGAACTCAAGGGCAGATCTGCAGCACTGTATGGAGTACAGGACTGACACCCAGGCTGATTTTGCCATGACCACCAGGAGAGGTGCAGCTCCCCATGTGTAGTAGATCCAGCCTTGCTGAGATCCTGGGCTTGTCATTGCCACACTGGTATGGCAACAAACAGCAGGGCCCAGCACTGCCCCAGGGACACACCCAGCTCTCAGGAGCACCCCGAGGAATCCTTTCCCTGTGCTACACTGTGCATGGAAAGACTTCCCCAGGACCTGGGGACAGTTACCTGCTAGTTAAGCTTTTCAGAGCTGCACATGGGCCTGAATCATCTTGATCTTTTATTTCTCTATCATTATACAGGTATTTGTGCACACAGAACAGAGAGACTGCAAGCAGGTCACCTTCTGCTGAGGTGAGCTCTTACCCAAACCCACACTTCATTTCTCACACGTCACAAACGCACCAGTGAGTTCAAGGACAATGCAAGGTATATTACTGGGCTGTAATAGGAGGGATATTATCCTCTTATTTCTACCAAGCCTTTCCATTATTTTATTACTAAGCAATTCTGGGTTGCTGGGGACATTTTCTGAGTACCAGTGCTACACTAAGAGCAAAAATTATTAACAGTAAAGGAACCATTACCTCTTTATGAGCTTCACTGGAGATTTTATTGGTGTAGCGCAGAACTTCCAACTCCATGTCTGTCTTAATGACACGACTTAAAGAGAAGAACAACAGATAGCATGTTAGACTGCAACTTCACAGCTAAGGAATGCAAAATGAAAAAACCCTGGAAATAATATGCATCACCTATAATAAGATTAGATCAAGAACACCTCAAGAGCACACAGCCATTACAGTATTCATGACAGCAAAGTATTGTTGGCATTGATTCAGCATTAGCAAAACAATCTTACAAAGGCAAGTCACAAGAATTTCAAATATCAGCCTGCCCCATTTAATAGTTATAAACAAGTGGTTCAACGAACTCATTCTACAATACATTAGGAACAAAACCAATGCAATTCTGCATTTGTCATAACTCTAACACTACTTTGAATGGAACATTTCTACAAGCATGCTCAATTTCCTTTTAAACACAATTTGAAACTATTTTACATATTTAAATTCCCAGAGCTCCAGAATTTCTGTTCAGCACAATCCCTACTCCCACCTATTTGTAAGACCTTAAAAGTTGGGCAAGGGGTGGTGTGAAAAAATGCTATTTTTGTTTGGTATTCAGAGACCCAAATTCAGAAACCACAGCAGCAGTAATTACAGCCACAATGTCCATTCTTTCACATGCTTCTGCAGGAAGATAAAAAACATAAAACCCCAAACAAACCAATGCCCTATAAACCCCATCCTACTCTTTGTGCCTTATGAGATACTGAATTCATGTTTCTGAGCCCTGATACTCTCTTCTGAACTCATGTCAAAAATGCAGTTTAACTCTTCTCTACATGTATTTCCATCATGTATTTCAAATAAAAGCAGCTATTGAGTGTGACATGCAGAGTAAACCAGACATAGTTCCATAACCTCTATTAAATACCACACACTCCTTCCACTGTTACAGAAACTGAATTCCTAGTATTTTTCATGCCCATCTCAAAGGCAGCTGTGAAGTACATACTTACTGTTTACAAAGTACAGAACTACATCTATTGAATTGCATGAAAATATTTCAATCATGTTTTCGAGCTGCACTCCAGGGTTTGCAGCAGTTACAAAGAACCATAACTGTTATACTTTCAAACTGCCACCAAGACCCCTCTTTTTGGTGTTACATGCTCCTCCTCACACTGCTGTAGAAAACTATTTACTGTATTTCTGCTCTCTAGTTTGTTTTAATGACTCCAAAAACAGGTTTCTCAGCCATCAGTGCCTCTCATGTGAGATTACAGCATTTCCCACAGACAGTGCATTACTACAGCACAGCCACTCCCTTCAAACACAACTCTTCTGGCAAGAGTAAAGGTACCTTTGTAAAATCCTGCTATTGATCAGAATGCTTTTACAAACAGAAACACTGTAGAGGGGAGTGGATTGACTTTCTTAGTCAAATGGAAGATGGCACAGAATAATCATGATGCAATTAAGAATGAGAAGCACCAGGTTTTAAAATGCACACCCAGGTGAAAAAATTACACCAGGATGGCAAAATCTGCTGACCATGAGTGAGGAAACAAACTTCCACTCCTGTCTTTCAGCCAAGACATAAAAAGAGTGGCTCAAATATATTTCAGTTAGAATGAGGCAGCAAAGGCTTATAGATTTTAAAATTTTTTTAAAGTCCCATTCCTTGGAAGACTGTATGTGCTAGCAGGGTAATTTAATACTTGTTTGATGTGCCTTTATATTACCTTCAGTATACAGTACATATCCATGATCTGCAATTGCCTGAAAAATAGGTTGTTTCATAATTCAGTTGTCTAATCTCTTTGTTGCAATCTGCTAGTAATAAAAGTTAGTAATTGCTCCACAGCAAGTGCAAACTGTTAGAAACCATTTCCCTTGGCTTGAGCATAAGGCTTCAGGATCAAGGCATTTGCATTAGACCACAGCTTCTCAGGTACCTCTTTGAATATAGAAATTCATGCTCAGCCTCAGACTGACTATTGATGCAATACAACTCCTTCATTTACACAAGGTCAGGCACCAAAATACTTTACAAAAAATATTTAGTCATTCTGAGACCAACAAAAACCACTACTCAAGGAGTGAAGGAGAGGGAGGATTGTGCAGGGAACAGGATCAGCTTCACCCTACACCAGACACTGGGCTCCAGGGTTACAGTGGCACTGTTGATACAGCTCCCTCATCATGCCTGGCTAGTAGAAAAGCCTGTATTCCACCACCTTCTCACTGTTTTGACAGTGCAAAAAGCAGCACCCTCCCAAGCCAGGTTTACAGCAGTGGTGGGCACTCCAGGGCAATCTTGTGATAAGTGTCCACAGTTCTCATGACGTTTTTCCCCACTTCCAAAATAAGGATAGGAAGAAAATCCCACCTTTTTTCATTAATGCAAACTTCAACATTCTATTAAAAACAGCTCTTGGACTAGTTACAGCCTCTGCATAAATGCATTCATATTTAATGGGAAGAAATAATTTCCAGGCTCCAGCTAATGCAAATTGCCACAATGTACAAATTCCACATGTAAGGCACTCTTCAGCTTAGCAGGGGGCCACTCAGTGCAATCTAATTTAAATAGAAGCACAAGTCTCTGAGTGTCAGGACTGACCTAAAACTTTCACCTTTTCCCCCCTTTCATTTTACCAGAGTAAAATTTCATATTCCTCATTCTCCTTTTACACCCATTTTCTACTTTTATTTTCACTTAGCCATATGAGCAGCTGGTCTTTTCACCCATGTCAGTCATCCAGCAGGAAAGAGAAACTTTAATATAAACAACAATCATTTCAATCTTGAAAGTGCATTTTGGCATTTTCAATGTCTGGATACCAAATTACTTGCATGACCTCATCACGTGGTCAAGAGCATATAGAATTTGAGGCAATTATGAGGCTGAAACTCACATAACTCAACTCTATTTTCCTAAACCAGTGCTCTCCTCAAAGACACATAAATTGTTTCTCTGTGTGCATTCTGTAGCTGTGATAATGCTGCCAGAAGTATTTGTTTCCAGTTATCAGATGAGTGCTTTATCAGCTGGCTTGTTTTGCTGTTTTTAGTACATGTGTGCAACCTTAATGTCTCCTTTCTGTGACATACATGGAAAACATCTGAGAATGTCCACTTCTCCTTTTCCTTCTGGAAATATTAGATTTACAGACCACTTAAAAATAGGATGATGTCCATGTGGGCAGACTTCACAGGCCTGCCTTATTTTTACCCTTTCTCACCTCTACTGTTACCTTTCCACATTTTATTTATAGAAATTTCTCTATCACAGTTGATACATTTATGCTCTTCCGCAATGCATAAAAACTTCCTAACTGAACTAGCATCAAAGCCAGCAAACACAGCAATGCACATATGCAAAAGAGAGGCATCACAGTACAATTATGAAAGACAGGTGCATGAACACCAAAGACAGGAGTTCAAAAAAATGTTAAGACGTTTAGAGCATAGATAGAAAAACCTCCGAAAACACAAAAAGCAAATGCACAGTTTGAGGATATTAACATACAGATCAGTTTTCACAAATAAATACTTATAGCTTTCCATCAAAATAATGCAAAATACAGAACATATGAAATCTTCCACATAAAACTTTCAAACTCCACTTTCACTGAGTTTACAGGGAATTACATGATATACAGGCACAAAGAGAGCTGCAAATTACTAAATGTTTACTTTTAGCAACGACACAATTATGATAGACATTGGCAAATTACAGGAACAAAAGACCATTTGGCTAAGTGTTGGTGTCAGAAAATCTTCTGATTGCTAAGGAGATAATTTAAACTAATTTGAATTTTTTCTTCTGTTAGATGACATTTTCTTTTCAAAACACTGGAATCAATACTTAGCATAGCCATTCACTAAGAAATTGGAAGTGGAAGGCTTTAAATTTAAAATGAAAGTTTTAAATTTTGTTTGGAAATACACCCACTCAATAAACAACGAAAAAGAAAAAAAATTTAAACCCCATCTGCAAACTGCTGAAATCCAGTGTAAGGCTGAATTCTTCTGTTTTATCTTAAGGTCCATACCAAGTCAGAAAATTATGAGATCTTGAAAAGGTAAGCAAGAGAGGCAACAGATCCTTAACCACAAACACTTTGCCTCTTGTCATTTTTTCTGCATTTTATTAGAAGACTGTATAATACTAGAGTTGCCTTTTGTAGCTCCCAGTTCCCCCTGGCTGGTTCAGAAAGCTCAGCCATTTCATCTCTAGCTGGCAGCTTGACAGCATGGCGTAGACCAAAGTTTTTCTGACAAGTACCATGTAAAACAGAGTAGTTCAGAGCTTGCCAAATCTGAAATGAAATGCATCCCTGAAAGGAGATGATTCAAAGGATGCAATTTCCTACCCTAGAATATAACCTACAAGAATTCATCTTCCTAAAAGAAAAATATTCTTAACTCTAAAAATATTGCTTTCCAAAGAAACTTTCTTGGCTGGTAACTTGACCTTCCAAGGAGATTTCTACTTTTGTAAGCTTTAATATACATGACCTGTCATTCACATGTTAATTTCACCAGGCACTTAAATCCTAACAACCATCTCTAACATACTTCTGACTTAAAATGAAAGCCACCAAACTCAGAAAAACATTTTAAAACATCTCTGAATACAAATCTGAACGTTTTCTTTATTTAGAATTCCCTTTCCGTGAAAGCCAGGTGTAGGGAAGGTGCATACCAAGCATCCCTCTTCCATAAGGCTGCAGGAAGAACTAAATCAGAATTCTAGGCTGGCACTCACAATTCACTGAAGTGATGATTTCACCCCAGCTCCCTTCTACTGCTTCAATGCTCCACCTCTCTCAGGACAACCTCCAGGGCACTGACGTTATGTTTGTCCTTACCTGAGCTTCCTAGAGAAGATTTAATCACCCTTTAACTGAAACCACCAAGGGGAAAAGCCTTGGTAAGGTGGATGGAAACAACCTGAAAGCTACCTTGGGAAAAAGTCTGTAGCCCTACTCCAAAGCCTTCTGCAGCTAAAATTGCCATCTCTGTCCCTGTTGTCCTGCTGCGTCTTCAGGGCAAAGCTTGGAAGTCAGACAGGCCCTCTCCAGGTCCTCTTCCTCAAGCCTCTTAAGCTCAGAAATCAAGCCCATAACATAACTTCTCTGTTTAGGAAAAGGAATGGCACAAATTCTAGGACAGAATAGGCAAGATCTAAAGATCAGTTCCCCTGACACTCACCAGCAGGAGCAATTAATCCACTACCACAGCTCCAGGCCCACCCATGACTCAGGGATGGAACAATGTCTACACAAATCCTCCCCACTTCCCTTTTGCAGTTTTATATCCTGCCAAGCAATGAAAAATATCTGCCACAACAGATAGGTGACCTTTTAACAATTCTAAATTTTCTGAAATCACTGATGTTCAGATAACATCTCCACAGTTTTCAAGTTGGCAATTAGCTGTAGATGGAGACAGCAGAAGATGGTTCCAGCATATGTGCTGAAAATAAGCATTAAAAAGCATAATATGTAGTAGCATGCAATACAATACTCTGCAACAGTGGTAGTCAGAGGGTGCACCTGTGTTTTGTATTTTAAGCTTATCTGTCTTAACTAAGGATTTGCTTCCTCATTTCTAGATTAATGCACAAAACAAAAGCTTAGATGAAACCTAATTCATTAGCAAAAATCCACTACTATGTACTTTCATCTACTACTATGTTTCTTCAGTAATTTTCTAAATGAAAAACTAGAGAGCCTTAGTTAAGGAGCAATCCTATGGACAAACTCAGAAATGTTGGCCAAAAGAGGAAAACTAATAAAATGGAGCAGCTTTGCACATAGTCACACATCTAGTTTGTTTCAGATAGGCTGCAGCAGAATTCCCCAAGAATTAAAAAATACAGTTATATGAATAATAATTCAACAAAATTAAGGCTGTTAAAATAAATACTGGTGAAGAAATAACACCTAATTAAATACTACTTGTTTAGACAGAGTTTTGATCTATGTTTGATTTCTGTTGCTAGAACATAAATTATCCTTAGTTCTTTTCCCATTCATACAAATTTGTATTTACACAAATGTGTCTTAAACTCTAACATATCCTAGAGAAATGTGTATCCAAATACAATGCTTAATAATGTTACATAAATTCTTTGGTTTTCAATGCTGTTACCTTGCCCTATTATTATGTTTGTCCATTACTTCCAGTCCATAACATGAAATCAATTTAATATTAAAACATCTAAGGTAAAGTAGGAGGCTTCTGCTGAGGGAACCTCTCTAAAGCAATGGTACAGTATACATATGTTCAACATTACTCAAAAAGAAAGATTTTATGTTACTCACCATTCTGCAATTTCAGGATGAAGAATTGTGTTGTTCACATTAAATCTAAAAAAAAAAAAAAAAACAAAAAAACAAAGACACTAATATTAAAAAGCAGCTAGCCACAACAGCAGAGACGTCATACTCTTTTTTTTTAACTGTGTTTTCTCTGAGGAAGTAAAGTGAAAACAAGTATTGTATGGGAATTCAATAGAGAATCCAGTGAGAATAAGGCATTTCATTTTGAAATACACGAGACTAAAGCATATACATAATTTTAAGAATGTGCAGAAGCCAGTGTAACAGTATGTTTGAGACATGCTTATCACACCTCTTTTGACAACAATAAAATGCTAGGTTATCAGTTCACTGCTGTGACTGTGGGGTGGACCAGACTGACCTCCAGGCATTCATTCCAAATTATTCTGTGATTTTTACTTTGTTCCTCAAACACCCTTCAATGAAATTAAACCCAGCAAATTGCAGATTTCATCCTTTGTTTCATGCCTTTCCGCTTCTGTGTGCACAGAAGGTGGCCATGTGACAAACAATCTTGCTTAGAGGATGGTGAAAAGGAAAATGACCCTCTTTGGGTCTTTTCCAATCTACAGAAAAGGCAAGCAGAAGTTCCCATCTCACCTTGGCCTCTGACATTTCTCTGTTTTTCTGTTTATTTTCTACATGAGCAATTCATGTGTTCTTGGAATGATTTTGAGGCTCTCTAAACAATAACACTACAGTGGCAAATAGAGTAAGCAGCTGAGTAATTAGGTGGAACACAAATGAATTTTCAAGCATTGTTAGAGGGTTTTTTTGCTTACAATTTAAATGCCTAAGGAGTGTTCTGCATCAAATATATTTTTGTCTGCTCAGGACTGTTAGGTCTCCAGTTAGGGTATTTAAGAGAATTAAAATGCTACAACATCCCAACAGTTCTTCAAAAGAATATTATGAGGCAACAGTTAATTTTCCCACATTTTTGAAGGAAAAAAGTAAATCTATTCCAGGTTATTAACCACTCTTTATACCTCAGAAGGGACTAATAAAAGCACAAACCCAATTTTTAAAAAATTAATTAGAAGTCACTTTTAATTGTGTAATGGTCTTCCTGTGTCCCAAGAAAGCAGAAAAAAAAACCTGTTTCTCTTTTTCAGAAACAGATACTCATAAACTTATAAAACCCTAATAAGGAGTAGGCTAGTAGCTCAAACCAAAAACTCTTTACAACATTCATCAAGGACAAGCTGTATGGTATTCAATATTATGGGTATTAATGGGAAATCACTGTAAAAACAACTCATGACAAAAAGCCACCCACCAGTCATAGAACAGTGCATCACTATATAACAAAATTAGTCACTCAGAAACAACAAAGTATCAAAAGGTCATATTTTCAATTTAATCATCACCATCTCAGAAATTATCACTTGTGTAGACTAATGCAGAAATAATTCTACAATGGAAGAGACAGTAAAATACATGTTTTTTTCAGAAGAAAATATATGAATGACATAGTAAAATCAGCCTATGAATATTCTAAGAACCCAAAGCCCGAGCTCCCTGTGTGGCTGGAGAACACCAACTGGGAACACCACTGCAGAAAACCAAGACACAGACTTATGCTACAGCTGTAACAAGAGACACAAACCTTTCAATAATGTCATCAGTATGTCAGACAGAAAACTGATCAATGAAGGCAAATGTCAGGAGACAGTGCAGCACTGGAATGTCCAGCACCAGTTCTATGCAAATAGCAGTAAACTATGATTATTGTGAAGTAACAAAAGAAAATAAAGCACAGGGGAGGGCAGCTTATATTTTTTAGCTTCTGTGCTGCTTTAGTGTGTAGTTCTGAGCTTCATATTAGGGGATGGTGAGCTCTCTGCACAGAGCAGGCAGAAAAAACAATTCCTTCTCTAGCTGGGGACCAGGGACAAATGATCCAAATCTCAGGCCCAAGAGCACAAACAATGTGGGCTGAAGAGAGAAAAACAAGAAGAGTGGGACTTCATAAGCCAAAGCTGGAATTGGACAATTCACTCCAATAAGCAGAAGGGCCAGAACTGATCACAGTGAGAGACCTCGTGACCGGTCGTCCATTCTGGACCGTTCTGGGTCCATCTTGGGTGTAGGCCTGGCTGGGCTCTTGTGCTGCCCAAGGTGAATCCATGGAGGCTTTTTAGCAAATCCCTACTTTATTCTGTAACTCTGACCAGGCTCTGTTCTAGGTCAGCCTTCACAAGGCATCAGGCTTTTGAACTGTCTTTGTGCTGCCAGAAATCCAAGTCTTGCTGGCTGGGACCACCTACTGTGTGTCAGTTCTTTAAAATTCCAGTTTGCTGTCAACTGAGGAAGCTCATTAAACACACAGAGAGGCAGCAGGACTGAATCAAGAGGGTGCTGGTGGGTGGAGAAGAGCCAGGAGGTTGTCAGCTGAACAGCAGTTCTCTCACCTGAAAGACAGACTTTGTGATGTAATGCCAGCTAGAAAACAAGATGTTAGATCTCTTAGACACAGCATCAACCCATATGTGCAAGCAAATGTACTGTAGGCCACTTTCTCAAGGAAGTCAAAGATTAAGGACAGAACTGTCTCACTCCACCTATCTCATGGCAGCTGTGGGTCTTGGGTGAGTGGCCACAAGGCCACCTGTTTACAACTGTGAAGACCTCAAAGGCTGATGACTCAAATCACTCCTCACTCTTACTAACTGTTGTGGTATAGGGATAGTATTGTCCAATTTAATGCTCTTGCTAAAACCACAGCATCACTGCCACTCACTTGCCCCCTTCCCCTCCAACTGGAAGCAAAAAATGCAAAGTTCATGGGCTGAGATAAGACAAATTTACTGGAAACAGTAATGACATAAGAAAACACAGAGTAACAGCGACAATATTAATAACAAAGGGTATAAGACTAAGAAACAACTTACACAGAAAAAAAACCCAACAATAAAGAAAACACCAGACTGTTCTGCCCAAAGTTTTTCTCAGCAGGAAGGAACACTCTTCTCTTCCAAAGCAAAAGGGTCCCTTCCTCCTGGCCCCAGCAATGACATGAAGGGGTGTAAACAAGGTCTGGGTCCATTGCTGTGTGTTCTATCTATCCTAGATGTCACCCAGGTCAGGAAAGCTGGTGTGCTGTCTGGTGGTTACAAGTTGCATCAGGAGCTCACAACTGGGAGCAATCCATACTCACTGTCCATGGTAGTAATGGCACACAGTGACAGTCATTCAGCAACAATTATTATACAATTTAACATACAAACCATTCTCATCCAGAAATCAAATCCCCTCGAGGTGAATATCATGTTTCCTCATCCCTCTTCATCACCCACCAAGTGCACCCAGGTCCTTGAGCAAAAGCAATCCCACACATGGGTTTGCCTTTGCCTGAGGCAGGACAAATCCACACTGCCTTCCCTGACACATTTCTCACATGCATCACAGGGACTTTATCCCCTGCTGAGGCACGTGGAGCTTTGGACTGGGCAGGGCCAGCTCCACTGGCAGAGCCTCTAGTGAAAACTAACCAGGTGGTCTCTGCTAAATGCAGGTCCCAACGTCCAAGGTCCCACACCCACTGCTGTCAGTGTGGTTTTGAACAGCCCACTGCAGCGTTCCACTTTGCCAGAGGCAGGTCTGTGACAGGGGTATGAAACACCCACCCAGGCCTGGGCTCTCTGGCCAGGGTGTCCCTGAGTCCATTTCAGAAATGAGTCCTACTGCCTGACTCAGCTCTTTCTGGGGTGCCATGTCACCACAGCACTTGTTTTTCAAGGACTGTGCCTCAGGCAGTGGTGTGAGGAAAGGATTAATCTCCAGCCCTCCAGTGGTGTTTCCACCATTGTCAGTATGCACAGCTTGCCTTGGTGGCTCTGGCAGGAGCAGGATGCCATCAATTTGCCAAGGATGCCATCCATTTGCCAGGCCTCCCCTTATTTATATTTGCACCATTGTCCCTCACACCACAGAGGCTTTACCCCCCTGGCCCTGCATGACTGCAGTGCACATTTCAGTCATGGATAACCTGGGAGATGGAGTTTGTGGTTAAAGGCACCCCTTGATCACAAACCCATCTGGATGTTGCATCTTTTCCCTGATGATCTGAGGTGTCATGGGCCCACCAAGCCAGAAATAACTCAGCCTTACCAGTCCAGATCCACCTGAGACCCTTTAACCTGGCAGCCCAATCCACCTGTGTGCTGTTGTGATGTCCTGCAGCAGCCCTACAGGACGGGCTTGACAGACCTGTTCCCTTCCCAGCACTGGTGTTTTGCCACAGCTCAGCAGCCCCCATGGGTTTCCCCTCTCTGCTGCTCTTTTCCCACCAGTCCAGCCACCCCCACTGGGCATCTGCCACCACCCACGAGCCAGTGTAGAGGTAGTGTTGGCCACTTCTCTCTTTCAGTGACTTCCAAGGCCATCTGGAGGCTTTCACGCAGCAGCTTTCCATTCTCAGTGATCTCTGTGGCACAGCAGTGAAGAGAGCACATCGCTTTTCCTTTTCTTCTGGCTGAGTATGTGCTGGGGCCTCCTCAGCACGTCACCTTCTCCTCCTCTTATGATGCTAATCTGAAATGTTCACCTTCAGGCCAGTTCCTGGCAACTTTCAGGATCCCTGGGCAATTGGGGTTTCCTATTCAAGGTTGCTGTGTGATCAGAGCCATCCACTCACTCCACACAACATCAGGGCTAGGATGTGTGAAAGGGACTTCTCCTCTGAATATCCAGCCCAGCACTGGCACTTAGGCTGCCACAGGGACTGTGCTTCAGTGCCAATTGATAAAAAGTAACATCAACCCTTCTGTCTGAGGACTTGCCCACTGAAAACTGGAGCTGCTCTTATCCTTGACTAATTTCCTGTGGTGGTTGCTCCTCCTCTCAATGCTCATATCAGTGCTCCCAGGGCAGGGGTGGCGTTTCCATCCCACTTCCTCATGTCCTCTCCGTGATCATGCAGGTAAAACCACAGATTACCTCATGGTGTGCCCCCTCTCTCTCGAGCAAGTCTTGAGACTTGTTTCCAATACCAGGGACTGCTCTGTATTGGCAGAGCATGGGACACTTTAAGTTTTTGGTGGTCCTCTTTAAATTGTTGGATATCCTTGGACAGTCTTTCCACAGATGTGATGCAGAACCATGCTGGGTAAGAAATACTTTCTTCATATAGCTTGTATTTAATAACCAAATTATCCACTGACTGTTCTTATTTCATGACCTCGCTGCCAGTGGGCAGGCACACAGCAATGGCATGCTCCACAGGAACTTCTGCCACATGGTTGTGTACACAGGACATCATCTGGATTTACAGGGGACTGCTTTAAATACTTATATAGAGTACCTGCAGCACAGCTAACTCCCTCAGGTACTGGGTACCTTGCTCCATGGTTTTCTGCTTCTCTCTTTGCATTATTAGACCATCCTTGAGAGAACACCTTTCCCTCATGCTTGACAGGAGTTGACTCCAGAGACTGAGTTTCTGCTCATTTTCTAATCCCCTGGTCAATTCCATATCCTGGGACAGGGATTCCCAGCTGCTTGGCTTCACTCCTTGATTTCATATTGTGAGCCACGATAGTCCAGCACTGGAGAAGCTGGGTTACATGCGGCTCTCCCAGCTGGCAGCTGAAATCTTTTTGCACATCTCCCAGCTCACCTGGGGATAGGGATCAGGTGATTCTCTCTGGTTCTGCCTCTTCCTCCTGTTGTGAGGACCCTGCTTCCTCTTCATCCCTCACTAAGCAAATGGATTGTCTTGGATTTCTTTTTCTGTACAGGTGCAACTGCTCCCAGCACGGGTTGTTCCTCTGGCTCAGCTGCAGTTGGGAGTGCCCACAGCACCTGTTGCTCTGCTTTCCTCCTCCTCCCCTGAGGGTGCTGTCTAGTGTCTGATAAATCACAGCCAGAGCCCAGCATGTTGCATAACTTTGTGCCCTTCTGGAATTGCCACAGCTTTTCTGCTGTCACATATTTTTTCACTTTAACAGGGTGCTGTAGCTGTTCAGAGGTGAACTTTCAAACCTTTGGAGCAGAATAGTCCTTCAAAAGTCATCCCATTTTCTTTCTTCAGTGCTCCCACTAGAACCACAGTGTCACTTGCTTCCCCTCCCCCTCCAAGTGAAAATACAAAAGGCAAAGATGATGGGTTGAGACAAGAATAATTTTCTGGAAACAGCAATGAGATAAGAAAATGAACAGCAACAGTAACAAAATTAAGAACAAAAGGTTTAAGTCAAAGATAATATTTACATGGAAAGCCTTTGACAATAAACAAAACACCAAATGGGACCACTCTGCCCATCACATTTCTCTGCAGGAAGGAACACCCTTCTTCTCCAAAGCAAGAGAGAGTCCTTTCCCCAGCCCCAGCCCTGATATGAGCTGGGACAGAACAACACCTGGGTCCTGCCCCCTCCTGGACACTGCAGAAAACCGACCCTGTCCTGGCCAGCACCAGGACATCTACCAGCAAGGCAGCTGAACAAACCAACCACATCCTGAAAGCTATTGACTTAAACTCAACACCAACAGTATGAATATACAAATGGTGTTAATTCACAGAATTTGAGCACAAAACCCTACATAAAATCCCCTGACCATGGCCTCCCAGCAAAGTTTTGATCTCACTAAACAGCAAGCAACTTATTCATAACAGAACATGTATTATCCTTATTATTCATAACAGAACATGTTAGGAGGATTAGGCAGTGCAATCTAATTCTACATTTTCCTGCAATTTGCAAATTGGCAATACTTAGATGATGAGATATGTGGTCTTGAGGAAGAAAACAAATTGGCATTTGCTACAGTTGCAATCTGTAACATATTAGTGCTCCCATTTAATCAATGCAGAACTAAGAAATACTACATTTTAAGGCATGTCCAAATTGATTTCATACTCAGTTGTCCTTTCACATGCAAGACAAATTCATTAGTTAAAATAACCCTAGAAATCCACACCTCCCATATAAAAGCTCTGTATAATGAGACCTCTTGTTTAATGAATACACTGTGTGTGTCTACAGTGATAAAAATCTAAAACATATTGATACGCAATGTTAGAATTTTCTTCTCTTCTTCAACATGGAGATTCTTTGTCCTAATGAACTGATTTGGCTATTCAATATGAAAGGAGGAATTCACTGCAAAACTTTAAACATTAGGTACATTGCTTAAACTGTCCATCATTTACTTCAATTGACTCTGAGGGCAAAAAAACCACTGCCAACACAGTGAGCAAAGATTTAGTCAACAGTGCTTTAAAGTATATGGCACATTACTGTTCAACCCTACAGGTTAAAAATACATTTTCTGTATGGTGAGTCACATCCTCTCAAAGCATTTTTACAAGGGCTACATAACTGACAAGATTAAAGAAAATCCTGCACATTTGAAGAATGGATCCATGAATTAAGGAAAAAACCTGCAAACACAGAACTGGTCTCTATTAGCAAACAGAAATAGGAATTTCTAGAAAAGAAAGCACTGGAACTACTTTAGAAATCTGCCTTCTATGCTTCAGCCGTCTGGGGCAAGTGAGCAACCCCTTCTGTAGGATTCTGAAGAGCTACAAACAGAGCTAACCTGAGGGGAGCTACCAGGAGCAGCACCAGGACATGGTCCAGGTCTCCTGTTTTAATCCCTGTCCTAGGAAGGTCCCTCAGTGACCCTCTGTTGAGCAGGGAACTTTCTGTGTACCACGGGCCTCTGTTCCCACAGCCTGCAGCAACACGCCAGCTTTTCTGAAGGGCAGCATCCCTTGCTATATGAGAGAGCTAAACTAATGGAAACCATGAAATAATTCACCACTATAGTTTCTATAATCAGGATAGAATCAAGCTTGGCTATTGCTAGCATGACAAAAATAACTTCAGAGTGATCCTCAGGGCACAGGAATAAGCCACGACCACAGCAGTCATTTTGTCTCAAATGACTATTTATGACAGTAGAAAAATTAACCAAATAGCTTAGGCAATAATGCTCCAGAAGAAGTTCAAAAGATTCAAAAAGTAAGGCAAGGAAGCAACATCACTAGGGCAAGAAAAAGACAGCTTCTCACAGAAGCAGATGAACAGCCCACAAAGAGAGTAAGATTGACCTTTTTCAGGAAATTAGACAGTATTTTCATTATTATTCATCATTAAATACCCCCTACAGCCCTCACTGGGCAAGGTCAGCCTAGGAGAAAAAAAGACATATGGGAGCAAGAGAAACACAAAATGGTCCTAGCAAGAAATTAGATCTTAGCCAGGAAGCCAGAAAACAAAACAGGAGATCAGGCATAAAACAGAGCATCATGGCCAGGGCAGAGCCTGGCTGAGCTGAGGACTGAGAGATCCAGCAAGGCACAGCCAGGAGGGAGCAGTTTGAAGGAACACATTGATCTGGGTGTAATCCTCTTGGAAGCAATCAATACCTCTGAAATATACATTTCTCTAAAGGAAACATTTGCTACAGGAGAGATGGAGAAACAGGAAAGGAGGAAAGTTGAACTTGGTTTGGGTCTGTGTTGAAACCAAATATGAAATTAATTGGTTTATATAGACTGTTACAAAATTCTGAAGCAAGAAGTTTAAAAGGAAGCTCACCCCCTCCTCCAGACCACCAGTTATCACCTGCACATGGAGCAGAGCCACCACAGCCCAGGAGAAGACACAAACAGAACCAGAGAGATCAAAAAAAGACTGGAGTGACAAGTGGTTTGAAGGCATGGTCTCTGTCAGAAGAGGGGAGTTGATCCAACAACATCAGGGCTCTTCCATACTCTGAGCTTGGGAGGGGAAGGTACCAACCAGACCTGTCAAAGGCAGCAAAATGAATGACCTAGTGCCTAGGGGTGGAGAGAGATGAACATGTGCCAAGTCTCAAAGAGAAATATCTGCTGACAGCTGGAAATCCTTCTGGGAATGGAGAAGCACTCCTGGAGCACACAGACAGCACGTTCAGCAAGCACCAACTGAAGCCAATGCTTAAATATCATTCAGTGTTGTAGGAGACACTCTATTAAAATCTCAAATGAAGTGCTAAATGGAGTGGCTTCCTAACTAGTGAATGGGCTAATAATGAAACTCTTTAAACTGAGTTTACTGAAATTCAGGGTAAAAAAGGGGGTTTTGGTAGTTCAAACAGACTTTTGTACATCATTCCAATAAAGAATTGCCGGTGAAGCGAATAACTGTATTTCATGTGGAAGTGTATCAGATAAAACTGGAGATACTGCTCCACACAGATTTTGGAGTCCACCTGTATGTGGAGAATGTAAGATGACCATCGTGGATGAAGCAGTGTAACTCACACTGGCTGTAACAGCAGAGAGGACACCAAACACTTGTTAGAAGTGACCTGCATGTATTGTGGCATACATATTGGGCAGCAAAAGATGTCTAAATGCCTGGCACCTTGTTCCCAATATCCCTGAAAGAACCATTAAACTCCCATTTAGGATACAGAGGGAAGAACTAAGTAATTATGAAATCAGATTCTGGATTTCAGATTGCTTAACACAAAGAAACAATCCCAGCAGAAAGCATGCTCAGATTATACAAATGAGTGCCCAGGCTCGCAGCAAATTCTGTGCCCTACCATCCTCTCTGTAGAATTAACATGCTGCTGACAGAGGAGGATGGAAAAAAAAATATAGTGAGGTGCCTGGGAGTCAATGATCAACATCTCAGCACAACTGCTTATTTTAACAGGCTTTTTAATGAGGGGGGTCTGTTTCTTTTTTGCCATACACTTGAGCTAAAACCAGAAAATGATCTTTAAAAGATATCATAACAGAACAGACAGTTGTATTTCATTAAAAATTGAGGCCAGCATCCTCACAGACCAGAGCAAGCTGCAATGTATTTCTCTTTGCTGCCCTTTCAAAATACTGCATGCAGGAAGACATTTTCACCTCACTAGTAGCCAAACTTCATAAAAAGACAGCATTAAGGGACACTAAAAGCTCACATCTAGACAGAGAAATTATTATTCCTTTTTTATGTGATTTGTGAATTTATTTTACACCTGTAATATAACTCTTTTTCAGAAGACTGTGCATTACCAGAATCCATAATACCTAGATTAATAATGTACAAGGAACTTAGTAAGAGAAAGAGGCTACTCTTAAAGATTAATTTTTCTTCAATCTGAAAAACATATATTCCAATCCCAAAAGTGGAAATGGATATATGAGGATGGGTCCATTTGGTTTTAAATAGCTACACTATAAACACAGACAAAGAGAAAATCTGGATTAATTTAGATGCAAGAGAGATTTCAAAAAAAACCCCAATTGTACTTCAAGTCATTAGAAACACATATCAGAACTTCTTTATTTGGCATCTGATCTGCCGTTCAACATCCTTTCATGAAGAAAAAACATAATTTAATTTGAAATTTAAAATGAATTCAACATAACCATGTAACAATTAATGTACAAAAAAGCTGTGTCACTTACTGGCTGATCCCCTCAAAGGAAGCTTCTTTGGAGACATTTCCACTATCAGTATTAACACCACGCTGGGAGGAAAAAGATTAAAAAGGACTGTGATTCTGAGCCAAACAAGGGTATTTAAAATTTAAATCATGGGGAGAACTTGACTGCAGTAAGTATTTGGGAAAAATTACACATAAGTTTACCTGAATCACTATAAATAAAAAAAAAACAAACAGCTGTTTGTTCAAATATAGTCCAATATAAGAAATAATTAGTTCCATAGGAGACCAGCACAGAAATCAGGTCAGGATCTGCTGCTTAGGAACAAGACAAGCTTTGATTTCTAATGCCCTTATGTCTTGAGAGAGAGGTGTGAGACCTATAATATAATTATACAGGGCAAGAGAATGAAAAATAGGCAAAGCTTCTTCTAAAGTAATTTAATATTAAAATAAATTGTTATGCCCTGCCTTGGCAATGTTACTATTTAAATTTGCTTGCTGCTCCCCTACAGCTTTCCATTCAAGCAAGAGTATTTTGGCTGCTACACAGCAGATGAACACTTCTGACATGTGCCTGGGGAACCCTGCAGAGCAGCAGTTCTGGAATGAGACCACAATAGGAGAGGACCAGGTTTCCACTCTTCAGCAGTCAGAGAAATGCTCTTCCCTTCTCTGAATACTTCACAGCAGTGGGAGGAATGTGAAAGCACCACAGCACCCTCCTCTCAGCCACAAATTATGTGAAAATTCCTGATTACAACAGGATGCTCCCAGAGTGATAACAACTCCATGTGAAGAAGTGCACAGTAAGAAGCACAAGATAGTCAAACATTCAATTTCTCTCATTTCTCTTAAAGAACAAGAAATTAAGACATAGGGGCATCTTTTAAGAGTATATGTGTATATACAAATATAAGTGAAAGAAAGACTGAAAATTATTTAGGGCCTCTGTTCTTAATGGATAAAGAATTCAGATCTGAGGCCATGTAACTTCCTAAGGAAGGATTTTTTGTTATGATTTCTGTCTGGTCTCTATCATGGGAAAACAAGAAATCCAGGAGCTGCAACTGCATCTGCTGTAAGGGAAAGCTCAGAGTCAGCAAATAATTTTTATAAATATTAGAGACAATAAAACAGATAGTAGGAGTTTACAAATACCTGTAAAGCAGGGGAGCAGCTGGGAGAGAGGTGATGGGAAAGAAACTTGCAGTCTTCACCTCCACTCATTCATGCTTCTTCCCAAGCAATTAGCAAGCACCATTCAAAATACTTAGTGAGCATTTGATATTGCCTCACTCCTCCCAGAAGCTGTTCTTACTAAACCACTCTATGCAGAAAAAGTATTCCCTGAATCCTTGTGGGATTCCACAGAAAGGCCCAAACATGCTCATGACATGGCCAGAACAGCATGAAAGGAAAAAGGAGTTTGGAGTCAGTGAAGGTAGGCTGGAGGTCATCATGGTCTCCAGGCTTGTCATGTTTTACCAGAAAACCAATACAGCTTTTGGCAGACAGAATGCAGATGGGAGAGGCCAGAGGCTACAAATCTTGAAACCATGGAGGGGCCAGAAGACTAGATTGTTCTACACAAGTGACTTCCATTTTAGTGTAAGATGGAAGGAAAAAAACAGAGAATGACAGTGCAATGAAATGCTGCATAAACTGGTATCCTTATTAAAGAAATATAATACTTTCCAAATATGACTTACCAAAGTGAGAAGTACAGCAGGTTTCTTTGAAGCCAAAACACTGGATATCTAAAAAGAGGGTTTAGATGACTGTTATTTGTCTTTTTTTTTCTTCCATATAACCACATTGATACCAATTTCATCAATATTCACTGTATATAAAGTAAATGAGCTGCAAAGACAAAAATGTTCCTTTGCTACCTTTCAGATATTGTAGCATTACCTGAGACATGCAAAAAGAGACAGCAGAATACAAAATATTGACAGTGATCAAGTTCATTGTGTCGTTTAAAGACATAAATACCAATTATAACTTATGTCGATTGTCATCATTAGGAAGGCACAACATAGGAGCCAAAAAGTTGTAATGTCCCACACAAATAAGGAACCTCAGTGTGCTCTATCATGCACATGTTTGCATTAATATTATTATGTTACAATGTGCTAAATGCTTAGCCAAGAATGTTTACTTTTATTC
The DNA here is from genome assembly GCA_003676055.1 of Chloebia gouldiae. Lineage (NCBI taxonomy): Eukaryota > Metazoa > Chordata > Aves > Passeriformes > Passeridae > Chloebia > Chloebia gouldiae. The sequence continues at coordinate 1,945,465 of QUSF01000059.1, forward strand.
TCACTGGGTCACTTCTACTGACCAATCATTTTATAAGGTTCCTTCAGCCTCCTTCAAACATTCACAAACTGAGAACAAAATCACTGGACTTGTAGAGTGCTGGGCTTTCAGAGCAGCTGCAGAAGGGTGGGTGCTGAATTATATATATCACAAGGCACTGAACACATGACCTAGCTTCATGGAGCAATATTCTACCAACTTGAAACCACCTTAATAGTATACTACTAACATCAACAAAAGAAAGTATATGGCAGTAAATCTCAAAAAATCAATTCCACCCTTTTATTTTTTTCATTTCTTAATTCCATCAAATATCAGGATAACACACTTACACATGTTGGTCATTCATTGATGTAAAGCTATTCTATAAAAAGGCCCCTGGTGTCCTGATAGTGGAAGGCCAATTCCTTGGCAAAAAAGTCAAAACCTGAAGGAACCATTGAGAGCTGAACAGTTATGCTGCAAGCTTCAACAGCTTCCCACTTCAATACATGCAGTCCAGGTCAAAAGCAACCTTCATTTTTAAATGTATTTACTGGTCCACATAAAGAGCTCTTTTTTGCATCAATGAAGTTTTTAAGCAGTAAAAAAGCAGAGAATAGAACTGCAATAAAGACATTTGTTGATAGAAAGTGACCCAAAATGACTAAGGTGAATGTGATTTTAAAAAATAAAACATGTATTTTCCACTTGCAATCCTCACCATCTGACAGATCAGCACTGGAGCACCTGAACACTACACGACTCCAACTCACACATGGCAAAAATCAATCTCTCCATAGCTCCCTCCACTCCCACCTTCTGACATATAGATCAAACTTTACTTTGTTGCTGAACTCATTATGAAAATTAAATGAAACCTCCTCAAAGCTGATGAGAGCAAAACTTTTGGTCTAGAGAGTCAGAGTTAAGTGTTCTATGGGAACAGAAGAATCAGAGGAGTCTTCTTCAAGCTGCTCTCCATGAAAGTCACACACAAGGCTTGGCAGGAATACTGTCCTCACCTGCTGAGCCTTCCTGCCACAGAAACGATTGCTGGCCAGGTGCACAAGTGTACAAACATCTGCTCAGAAATTAAATCAGAAACCTAACTAAGCAAGGCACACTTGCACCCAGAAATGTGAATATATTTGCTTGTTCAAGTAATATGATGATTCTGTAGAAAATAAGAGTGAGGAAGGCAGCCTTTCCCAACAGCTTTTTGGAGGCATAAAATGAATGTAGGCTCCTAAGTCCGAGCTAGGACATGGAACCTCCTTGACAGCAATCTCCACAAATCAGTAAGGCATTCAAAAAAATGCATTTAGCAACATGTTTTAGTTGGATAAAGTCACACACTGACAGGTCTCATCCTGCACAGGACATGTTTATGAGACTGCCTTTGGATTAAGAACTACGTTCAGATCAAAAGAGCAGCCTCAAAAAAAATCTACAAGTGCTGTGTAAGATAAAAGGACATTTTCCAGTAACAGGGAAGGGAGAGAAGATCCCATCAAGTCAGGAGACATTCAGTAAGAAAGGGACTAAAATTAAGCAAAGTCATTGCCACTCATTCATTTTGTATTCACAGAAAAAAATATTCAGAGAAACAGACAACTCACCTCAGTCACATAGTGGGCTTCATCCACAGCATATTTGTTCTTGAAAAATTCAGGGGGATGGATCCTTTGGTAAACAACAAAAATACATATTTGGGTTTAGCTTTTCTCTGACATTTAATAAGGCCACAGACAAAGAAATAATATTCTCTACTATCACAACAATAGAATCAGATATGAGGAATGTTTTACTAATCTTATCTTTATTTCTCAAAATAGGAGATTACACAGAAAGTTGCCACAGCTACAACAATAAGTGTGCTTTAATCCAGTCCATGCTGATAGCACAGTCTCCTCAGAACAAAAGTGGGTTTTTTCCAACTCTATGCAAGACAGTTTTGTTAGGGACTTTTGCCATGCCACTTATACATAACTTTACAACTCACCAAACTTGGGAAGGATGTGAAAATAACAAAAGACCAGCCTGTCCTATGTTACATTCATAGAGTGAATAAAACATTGATTTTTTTTAACCATCTAGCAGACTGAGGGCTATTAAGACATGGGCTCTGCTGCCTCTATTCCTGAGGACACCAGAGATCCACTCCTCTAACCCAACAGAATGGGCAACTTTACAGGTCCATGTTCAAAACTAAATCTCTTCTACTCTTTTCTCCTGATATCCAGCCAGAGACATTTTTCTAAAGGCAAGAAGAACGTGAAGGATCTGCTTGCAGTCAGCCCCTCCAGGGCTCTGTCTTTTGTACCAGTGGCTGTACTGTTGCTCATTCCTTCACTGTATGGTAGCAGCCAGTTATTCAGGAGACTTCAGTCTGATTAAAATCTCCATGTCCCCTACACTGAAATAAATACAACCTCTATAATCCTGAAAATGTGATCTCAAAATAATAAAATCACCCAGTTTATATCCTTCCATGAAAAAAAACATTTATTTACTTCCAGAGTAAAGAAAAGGGGAGGAAAAACCCCATGACTGGTGCTGGAGCTTGGAGGATCCTGTGCTTTTGCTTCCTGAGCAACAGTGAGAGAGCAAGAGGTGTGGGCAGAACCAAAGCTTCAGCTATTTAAACATTGCACAACATGAGCACAAAACCATCTGGGGAAAGAATAAATGAGGCTGGAGGCCAAAGGGCATTTCTAACCCTTGCAGTGAGTACCATCAGAAGCAGGGGGGACAAACAGCACCTTGAGGAGCTGCTCCACACCTCAGGCATGTCTCAGAGCTGCTGGCAGTACCAGGAAGTTGCAGCACTGCCTAATGCCCATTCTTTTATCTTGTGTGCTTCTTTATCACTTACATTTCCTCATGATCCAAACAGTACTGGGCTGTGACACGAACAACATGAAACCGTTTATGGTGCTCTCAAGAAGAAAATCACAGATTTTTTAAAATTAATTATCTGTGAAAGTACTACTCAAAAGTAACACAAAACTATCATTTTATGCTCCCTTCTGCAATACTCCTTGTGTAGACTCTTCCTATCAGTGACAGAGATTTCAAAGCAATTACCATTTATCTTTTCTCCTTGGCTTATCTCACATAAAATTAAAAAAAAAAAACTATATCCTCTAATCTTTATATACCCTCTATATTATAGTAGCCTTACCTCCAACTTTTGCATACTCTGTTTCTCCTACAAGTAAAGTATCTTCTTATTCTTCCTTCCTCACACACTGAAGTGTTTTAATAATCCAGAAACATGATGAACAGATTTAGCACCTTCCAGTTGTGTTCTCATTTAGTTTTAACCAATTCATCTGGTATCAGAAGGATCCCAACTGTAAAACCAGCTAATGTATGGCCAATGGTAATTTATTGTAATGTACGCTCTTTAGAGCAATACATCCAAAGCACCTTTTTATAATTAGCTGCATTGTTTAAATCAAAGAACTATTTAATGTAAAGTAAATATTTCATTGAAGTATATCCATAAGTGTGCTGGGTTTTATTGATGTCATTTAATGCAGTTAAAGTAAGAATAGGTCTCATTTTCCATCACTCCAATAAGAAAATTTCTTTCCTTTCACAAGCTCTTTCTCAGCTTTTTTGTTCTTGGTGTTGCTGGTTGCCTCCTATAATTGTGTAGCCTACAGCTCACAGCTACTAATCTAATTCTTCAGTTATGGTTAATATTAATCCGTTCAGCTTTAATCCCTCCAACGTCTCTTTTTATGTACACTATGACTCTTTTGAGGAACAAAAGTGGCTCATCGTCCTTTCAAGACTGAGGAATTTTTCTCTTAGAGAAAGAGAACAGCAGCTTCCCACAATCCTCCATCCTCTCCCTCAGTTGTTAAACTGGGTCATCTTTGAGGTACTTTTGCCTTCATCACACCTAATGACAAGCTGCCACGATTCCCAGATGTGTACCTCCCTGCTCATCTTCCTCTTGCTAGCTCAAAAGACTCTTAGCACGAACTTGAGAGCCAGACTTCTCAACTCCTCTCTGAAGCATTCACAGCTCTGCCTCACTTTTTTTATACAGTCATTTAGCACCTCCAACTAGATGGAAAAATAAATTCATATACACTTCCCACAAACTCATCCCACAGGAGCCACGATGCTCCAGTGATGAAGCTGCCTCTCCCACTGGGAAGATTTCTAAGACCAACTCTGCTGCAGAACCATAGAGGTGCAAGGAAAAAGTGAACATGAAGTCTATATTAGAGCCAAAAAAAATGCTACGTTGTCACATATAGAAAAGCAGTATAGAAAGCAACCAAAGGTCAGGGAGAATGAGAAGCAAGAGAAGCAAAGCAGGCCAAGGAAGGCAATTCTGGCCCTCTGCCCACTCAGGTGAGACCCCATCTGCAGAGCTGCCCCAGCCCTGGTGCCTGGGGGAGGACCTGGAGCTTCTGGTGAGAGTCCAAAGGAGGCACCAGGATGATCAGAGGAATGGAGCAGCTCTGCTAGGAGGAAAGGCTGGGAGAGCTGGGATTGTTCAGCCTGGAAAAGAGAAACTTCAGGGGGACCTAACTGTGACCTTCCAGTACCTGAAGGAGCTGACAGGAAAGGTGGAGAGAGACTATTTACAAGGGACTGAGAGGACAAGGTGAAATGGGTTTAAACTGACAGAGGGAGGGTTATGGGATACTGGGAAGAAATTCCTCCCTGGGAGGGTGGGCAGGCCCTGGCACAGGTGCCCAGAGCAGCTGTGGCTGCCCCTGGATCCCTGGCAGTGCCCAAGGCCAGGCTGGATGGGGCTCTGAGCAACCTGGGATAGTGGAAGTTGAAACTTGATGATCTTTAAGGTCCTATCCAACCCAGGCCATTCAATTATTCTGTCATCCTCAATGGTACCTTTCCATATTCTCTCTACTCTTTTCCATTTTTTCCCCAGTTTAGCAGGGCTCAATAAAAGATAATTATGCACTGTTGTTATAGGACACGTGAGTTACTGTTATTGTAAGGTAAAGAAGAAGGTGGTTTATTCTCTGACTTTAATTTTTATATTTTTCTAAAGGTGGTAGTGGATTGGCCCCACACTGGGCTACCTCTCCAAAGACATTGGAGATACTACTAATACATCAACTTTCCCCACTGCCATGAAGGAATGTAAAACAATATGTTGTTTATAGAAATTGTGTGGGAAAGTTCTCTACCAGAATGTAAACTCAGATGGCTTTAGAAAATCTCAAGAATCAGGGCAACAATGCACAACATTGTAGTTACTGTAAAAAGTACTAGTGCAGAGTTCCTGAGCAGATACAGGGCTCAGTACCCATGTTTATCCAGCTTGAATGCAAAACAGGCTAAAGCTAGCACTGATCACCATTGCCACAGGGTATCTTCCATGAAATGCTCACCTGGCATAATGAAAATCAGAACTTTCATTCAGTTACCAACATTACAAGTACATCTGATACTTCCCAGGGATGAGGAGTACTTCTCTCTAAAAATGACTCTCAAGAAGCCAGAGTAAGTTAACTGGTTACAACTTTTAGGTTTGGCTTTGTCATTTGTAATGCTGCTATGGGCTGCCAGTTTTAGAATTCTGATTAATCACTGCAGAGACTATGTGCAAAAAAACCCACAGCAAGCCATAAATTAATGAGAAGGATTACCCAAGTGGAAGATATGATCCCAGACATTATTGAATCATGCCTATTTACCTATAGAAAAATAAACCCCAACCCTTTTATAGACAGATGTAAACAGAAGAATTGACCTGAATTTTACAGGCCTCAGGAAGGGGCTTGGGGTGTGCAAAATTGTTTTGATTCCCTGACAACACAACTTGAAAAAACCCACAGAGAATGATCAGACCTAAAAGATCAGCCCTAAAAAGGCTCAATATCCTTCCCCTATAGTTTCATAACTCCAGCCAAGCAAATACAAGTGTTAGTTAGAATTGTCAATAGTTAACTTCCAGAATAACAGGAATTATCTTTTTCTCTTACAGTGGAAAGCAACTCTAAACTCCTGGAACAAGCATCTAGGCAAAAATTTGGCATCCCAAAGTTCATGGCCATCAGAAAGAAAACATAAGAGTCCTGTACTGATACTAATTTATATTAATATGATCCTAGTTTTTCTCATTTTCAGCCACAAAAAAAACCTTAAAGAGACTTCTGTAGTTGATCACTTACAATTCATCCCAATTTCCGGTGAAAAAGCTTGAGTTATTTTGAATTAAACATTAAGCTGTTTACTTTGTGCTGATGATTCCCATGAAACTCCTCTCTCTGCCATGTTTTCCTGCCCCATCTAGATCACCTACTTGGTTTCTTACTCTCAAGAAGATTGGGAAATGCTGAAGATGGCCTAAAAATACGAAGGTCTATTTTAAGAAGATTTGAATTCTTATATACTGCCTTATTTTAACAGATATGGTTTTTTTAAGCACCAAATATTGGAGATTCATCCCTCAATAATAACAAGTGACAACTTTATTTTAAACAAAATGCTACTCAGGTAGCCATGGAAAAAAGAGATGGGGAGCAGCAGCAAAACTTTCACTGTAAAAATCCAGTGTGAAAATTAAGTCAGAGAGTAAATTAATACCTTACAGTAACTGTACTTCATTTTTCTAACACACATTTATCAAACACAAAAACCACCAGGCAAAATGTAAGAGAGTATAGTATTAAAAACTAGTAATCACAGATCCCAGTCAGTTATTCATCTTGGTGGAAAAATCCAAGTTTAGAACAAACTTTTCCATTTGGTTTAACTAGATTCACATGATACATGATGGCATGTTTAAAAACCAAGCTGCTGCATCAAATCACAACCAAATCACACCAGTTCAGATTTTGCCAGACTACATTATTAGGACTGGCTCCACTTTGATGTGATTCTCAAATTGGAATATAACACTGACTCCTCTGTTTATCCATCAGAAAGATGAACAGCTATGACAGTTCTGCATATCTATAAATACACCAAAAATTTATTTTAAAGCTTTTACGTGTTTGGACAAAATTCAAATCACAATTTCTTTGCAGCAGTTTATCAACCATGTTGTATTTCCACTTTAAACCAAATAAAAACTTGGTCTCATTGTCTAAAAACATTTTAAACCTCTTGTTCATTACATTGCACAAGAATTCATAACACAAATCTTAAGAGATCTGTACAAATTTGACATTACTGTAAGAATTCCATTAAGCAACATTTCTTTGTATGCTCAAGGACTCTGGAGCAATAGCCTTGTAATACTAACATGATAAAAAGTGTTCTAGTTTTCAGAACTGTATTCAGAAGAGAGGTAAAATGAGATGGATCTAAATCACAAATGCCAAAGAAAAACTGTGAACAGAATTTATAACAGCTGATAGCTATTCCTGAAAGAAACACATCTAAGCCACTTGCTAATGTATTTGCAGCCTAATTGCTGATATACACTTTTATGTATGTGCTTTCCTTTGCATCTAAACATTCATCCAAACTTCAATATATTTAACATTTATTCCTAAAGGTTGCTTCGTATTTCTATGTTTCAATGCTTCTACAACAGATTTTCAGTTTTTAGTTTTTAGAGTGGACCAGCTTTAAATGAAATTCAGCTCTTCCTAGAGCAGCCCAATATAGCTTTTCTTTAACATTTCAGTTGGAATTCCTAGTTCAAGGTTAGTTATCTTACTGCACAGTCTAAAATGTAGAATATTCATGTAGGAAAAAAAATATGGTATGTTCACTGTGAATACTAAACAAATTATACACCTATAATGTTAAGACTTGAATTGTTTCAGAGAATCCCTTAAGTCCTCACATCTGGCCTTGTTTCTGTTTTGCAGCTATTCTGGAAGAAGGGTGCTTTACTTCACTGTTACATACAAAAATAAAGCAATAGGTGTAGCCTACCATAAGCACCAACGTGATGTAACCTCTCTTCTGCAAAATTAAATATTAATTTAATATCAAATGGCACAGTCAACAAAGCAGTATTCTGGATGGCTGACCATACACACTGTCACTGAATGTATATTAGGGCAAATAATGGGAACTACCTACATTTCTAATCACTGTATCTAGCTTTAGCAATAAAAAACAAAACAAAACAAAAAACCCCAACCAACCAGCAAAACTGAACAGCATTAATGTATTTTTTAAAACGGAGCTGTAGGAATCTCAAAATAACCAGTCAACAACCATTTCGAGGAACTCCTACTATGTCAGGGAAGAAGACAGTAAGTATTGACAGAAAGCAACAGGCCATGCTGAAGACTCTCCTACAATTAAAATACAGATCCACAAGTCTTATTGTCTTTAGGAGCCACAGCTTGTGGTAGATACCAGAAAGTGATGTTTTCACAAGCAATAATTAAAAGTAAGGATTAACACAGTTGGAACAATAATAGAATAGAGCAATAACAAAGACTTCTACACAATAATGTTCAGGGTACAGTACTCTCATAGGTTCTACAGCTTTTAGTGCCTAAAGTACATGAAAACTTGTCCCAGCTTGTATCACAAAATTAGGAGAGGATGATTCATGCTGCAGTGAGGCAGAAGGGCTAAAACTAGTGAACTTCACATTAAAGCTTTCTGCTTCTTCCATTCAACCCTGACTTTCATATTCAGAGTAAACGATATAAAACACCTCTTTATGGCAAAATCACTTTGTCTTGGGCAAATCAAATGCATACATTATCCTGCAGGCAGCACCTATATGTGGCACTGCAGCACACACAAATGGCATGAAATACATTACATTTTTCCTCACTTAAATGAGGGAAAGCACCTGCATGAGGAGACAATTGGACAAGCATAATCTTCAGCACTTGAAGTTCTACACAGTCAACAACTAATTTCTCAGTCCTTGCTAGAATGAGCTTAAAGTATAAATTTCAGAGAGATTGCAAACACAGAGTAACAACCTTGGCAAAATTTAAAGCAGAAGAGTAGAAATGCATCACAATATGCAGAGCTGAAAGAGGAGAAGGGATGCAAAAGCAATGTTTTAATGCTGTCAGAGATTCACCAATAAACTCCCTTCTCATTACAATATCATCAAGTTAACAGATGGTAAAGCATTAACCAAATAAGAGGGTGTCAAGAACTGCTAGGAAGAACACAGCACACTTTAAAAGACACCAACAGATGCTCCTGATTTTGTCCAAAAAAGTGCCATCACCTTTATATCCAAAAGGAATTTCACTATGTCAAACAAGAAGATTAAAAGGCATCAAGATAGATTTAAAACAAAACAGTACTAATGGGCTTGCTGGTATCACAGACAGCCTCCAACAATGTTTTGACTACGTTTTGACTACCTTAATGGTACTCCCTTTCCACGGTTCTCAAGATTACTGCTATACTCTTTAAAAGACAAAACTACCTGCACACAGGTAAACTAAGACTCCCTGCTCCATTTGATACAGTCTGCAGTTAGATGGATTCTGAGAAACTAATGGACTTTAAAAGAAATCAAGATGAAGAGCCAACTCAAGCTGATCTGACTGGGAAGCAAGCAGGATTGTAAGTGAAGCCCCATCTGTCTGAGGGGCAGAACAGCAGAGTTCACAAGCATGAAGCTGGCTGGAGTCAAGGTGCTGGGTATGTGATAGTGGACTACCCAGTGCTACACATATCATGCAGAATCAGAATAACTGGGAGCAGCAATACAGGCCATTGGACTTAGGAAATCAGAAATCAAGTATTGAGGAGACTCTCACAGTAAGTCCTAGTAAAAACCAAACACTGACCTCCCTACTTCATCTACTTCAAGTATACAGTCTCACTGCTCCTGCTTAGCTATTCCCACCACAGGCATTTCCAAAAGATGAACAGGTCTTTAGACTTTCTATAAATTCTACCTCAAGCAGCAGTGTCTCAATTAGACATTTAAGAGATACTATCAAGAGCTACCCAACAAAAATACAGAAAACTTTCAATTGGCAACCTTTGCTTTATTCCTCTCTGCAAAGAAAATTCTTCCTTGGAGTCAAGGGCTGTATACAGAAAGAACTGTGACTAAGGAAATGTTTACACACTGAAATCCCCGAAAGATTTCTTGTAGCATTAAACTGATGACATATACTCATTAGAAAGCTCTCTTCTCAAAAAAAAAAAAAGAGCATAAGAATTATAGTGGTTAAGGTATTAAGTGCAATTTCTAGGTCACTATATATAGTAAGTGTTTCACTCAAACACTAGTCTCAATTCGTGCTCCTTAACAAAGGAAGTTATATACCAAATCTGCCAATAGCACATGCTCTGCTTGTACTTTGGAAAAACATCAAGATGGGAGGGGAGGGGGAAACAAGCAATATTTAATATCTCACACATAAAAGCACTATAGCAAGCTCTGAAATGTGAACAGCATGTCTCACATCTCCCATATTAAATGGTAACAGAACTAGACAAAGCAGGAGTGATTTTTACAGCAGCATTAGATGACCTGAACAGCTTTGAAGGAAAGGGATGATAACATTCCCATTTCACAACTTGTAAGGAAAGCCAAACCACAAAGAAATTAGATGAACTTGACACAACAACTCAATGAGCACAAAGAAAAGACAGAAAAGACTTTTCAAACAGTGCTGTATCCACGACATTATATTGCCCCTGCCAGACAAAGAAGCATCTGGTGTTCCCCAGGACAGTTGTGACCACCTGCTCTGACTGCCAGAGCTCCAGCAAGGGGTACACAGCAGTAAAACACATTCTGCCTGCTTTACACTCACATTTAACTTTTAAGAAGCATTCATATTAATGATACACTTCCCTAGCATATTTTAGCAGATCAGTTGTGTTTGTTTTTCCTTTTTTTGTTTCTCAAGAGGGACCACACTCTTTCAGAGAGACCTTCCTGAGCATACAGACAGGTCACAGGGAATAAAAATCCTAAGGAAAACAGTTAACATCAAGAGCTAAGAATGTGGAATTTCAGAAGGGCAAGAACACAGGAACTAGTGTAGGTATTTCACTTGAGGTTTCTTTCACTGAAGCACCTTCCCAAATGCAGGGCAACAAGAAGCAGAGCTCTGACCTCAGGCTGGGCAGCAGCACAGCAGGAGGCAGTGTGGAGGTGCAGAGCCTTGCTGGAGCACTGCTGGCAAACCCCCATGGACACTTCTTTTGCTGCAGCTCACCTTCCTACCAGCAGCAGCCAAGTCCTTGTAGAAAAAAACACATGCACGCCTGATAAAAAAAGAAAAACTTGGCTTCTCTGATATTTCAAAATGTTATCGGGAGTTTATATCAGTGAACTCAGTAGCACTGGTAGCACATTACATAAAGTATAAAATAAGAAATGCCTGGTGGGGGTTATCAACATTCCTTGCCACACCACTGAAATGAGACGTGCTATCTCAATCTGTGGTTTGAAGCCACATCCGGATATTAAAGAACTCTGGTGCAGCATCATCCAACAGATTTGCTTAGTGCTGTATTTTTTTCTCAAAATGCCTGAATCAAAAAGAGGAGAGGAAAAAAAAAACACTTTAATGCTTACAAAATCACCAACTGGAGCATTCACTTAAAGGTGCATACTGATAGAGATGGCCAATCAATGGACAGATACAAACTGCTATTATGGTTTCAAGCCTTCTCAACAAGAAACTTAAGCTGTTTAAGAAAGCTCTAAGAAAGCAAAGATTTATAAAAATAAGTACTGAAGTAAAAGTCATAAAAACGATACACATTCATCCCAGACCAAGCAAGCTTGTGGACAATGAGAACACTAGGACAATTGAACATTTGAGAAGTCTGAGTATTTGAGCAGTGCTTTTAGAGAAAACAATTATCAGTGAAGTGGCAAGAGTAATCCAGACATGAATTATTCTGAAAAAGTAATTTTTATCCACAGAGAAGTCGGGCAGCTGGCACATGGGCATCTCATGAGGTTTAACAAGACCAAGTGCTACAAGCTGCATCTGTGTTGGGGCAGCCCTCAGGATCAATCCAGGCTGGGAATGAACAAGTCAAGAGCAGCCCTGGGAGAGCCGCGGGGCAGAGCCGGCCCTGCCCGGCCCCGGGAGCTGCGCCCCAAACCCGCCCCGGGCTGGGCCGGCGGGGGCACCTGGGGGGACCCTGCCCCTCTGCCCCTCAGGGGAGCCCCACCTGCAGAGCTGCCCCAGCCGGGCCGGCACAGGAGGCACCTGGAGCTGCTGAGAGAGCCCAGAGGAGGCTCCAGCAGGAGCAGAGGGATGGGAAAACTGGCATTGTTCAGCCTGGAAAAGAGAAGGTTCAGGGTGACCTCACTGCAGTCTTCCAGTGCCTGAAGGAACCAAAAAGAAAGAAGAAGAAAGTCTGTTTTTAAGAGCCTGGAGTGACAGGACAAGGGGGAATAGCTTCAAACTAAAACAGAGCAGGTTTAGATCATATATTAGAAATAAATTTTTCATGTGAAGGTGCTGAGTTCCTGGCACAGGATGCCCAGAGAAGCTATGGCTGTCTCACCCCTGCAAGTGCTCAAGGCCAGGTTGGATGGGGCTTGGAGCAACCTGGGACAGTGGAAGGTGTCCCTGCCCAAGGTGGGAGGTTGGAACTTGATGATCTTTAAAGTCCCTTCCAACCCAGGCCATTCTATGACTCTATGAAATACAATAATAAATGAATGGGGGACAAGGAATGGAAATCACTGTACCAGGGAGAGAACTGGAATCATGGAAAATAAGCACCCTGGGGGATTGCAGAAGTAAGTCTTGTCAATCAAAAGCAACCAGCTTTATCGTGCAGTTTTGAAAGGATCATATGAAGGGCAAAGCAACAGATGTACTACATGAATAATAATAAAATATTTGACAAAAAAACTCTCTCAAGACTGCTACTCTCCAAAATCAATTCAAATTGGCTTGGACAGAAACACTACAATGTAACCTGAAACTCAATGACTAGTCGCAATAAGAAAACTGAAAAGCCTAAAGCAGAAAATAAAAACAAATAAATAGATAAAAAGATGAGCATTCCCCGGGCTGGGAAACCCTCCAACTGCCACACTGAAAAGTGCTGTGTCAATTTAGACCAATGTTCCCAGAAGTTAAAGCAATAAACAGAAATGGACTGCAAGTCTTGATTAGTGGGCTACTGCAAAGATTGAAATTAGTTCTGACACTACTCAGAAACAGAAGCAGAACTGAGTATGTTTGAGACCCACAGAGAACATTTCCAGATGGTAATAAACTTTGCAGATAAGTTGCAATGCCAATTGGTATAAAACAGTAATAAGATGACCTAAAGTGATTTAAACCTGGGGTGTTTTTAAAATAGCAAAATAAAGATTCAGTGGGTACTGGGAAGTGAAAACTGCAGTAAAAGATCAAACTGAGAGACACAGAAAAAAGAGAAGCATAAAGAGAGCATTTTAGAGAAAAAAAATTACAATAAAAAATAGTAGGAGATGGCAGATCAATTCTGAAGGTAAAACCAAAAAACACACAGCTCTGGAGCAGGCTATGGAGAGGAGGACCTGTATGCTGCACATTAATAAAAATCCTGTAGAAGATGTCCTTCATTCCTGCAAAATATACATTAAGAAGTGCAACTGAGGGAATCTGGAGTTTGTTCCCTATAACCTGCACACACACTCCACTCCCTTCCCAAAGAGCTGTCCCCACTGTCAGCTTCCCTTCTACACACCTCGCCCTCTGCTTGCCAGAACAAGAGTAATTCATGCACCAGAATCCATCACCACCATACACTCAAACATACCATGCTGTGCACAATTTAATACTAACAATTATTCAAAATACAAATGCCACAAAATCTCACCAATCTCATTTAGAAGGAGAGATCAAGAAACCAATTTCTTAGCTTCTAATTTTCATGGTCCTAAAAAGTCTGTAAGAAAAAACAGGTAAAAGACCACACAGATTGAGAGGCTTTCTTGTACTGATCTGATCCTTTCAAAAGTGATATCCCTTCTTTTCTTGTATCTGATCCTTTCAAAAGTGTTAAGGGGAAAAAAAGCAAACAAACAAAAAGCCCCCAACAATATACTTCTGCAGTTTTTTCAAATGGCACTAAAACTACTCAGCTTTGCTGATGTCAGTCAAGTGTAATCACCAAAACCAAAGGTTGACTTTGGTTATAATCTACTTTAAATTTATGACAATGATTTAAAGAGCTTCCTCATAAGGTCACTGAGAAATAACTAACATTTGCAAAGCTTTTCACTGTGCTTTATTACAGCTCCAAGCACTAATCCAAGGCTCAACTTTGAACACACAGAGAGCTTTCAATCTTATTAACAAAAAAACATTACTTATAGTGAGTGAATTTAGAGTCAGTGCAATTAAGTGAGTGCAACTAAAGTCAGATTAAAGCTGCAATGCTTAGCAGTCATCCAGCAGAGCTTCAGAGAAAACAAAGAAAATTGCATCATTAATTGGGCACCACAGCACCATTTTATTTTTCTGAACCACTAATACATTTAATATGTGTTTCTAAAGTTAGAGAATGAAAGAGTTAAACATTTTTTGTCTTCCTTTAAAAACACTCTATGTGGCAAGGCTATTAAGTCATTCTGGCATGCTCTCCACATAAAGCAGCTGCTGTACAGTATGTTTTACTTTATAAAATATCTTTAATCAGCACACTGACTAGTTCTGTCATTTATAATTAAGGAGGTAAATGGCAGGTGCAGCATTAATTAGCAAAACTGAAGTCTTTGTGAAGGCATGCAGTCATACCAACTCAATGCTTTCTAGGAACAGAAATGATGGCTAACAGCTTTGTTGCACCAGAAACTTGATTAGGTAAGACTGTGCCAAGAAAGAGGACATTTACAAAACATTTACACTTCTGAAGCCTTTACTATCCTATATTATCGGAATAATTTCTAAAACTCTTCCTTCTAAATTTAAAAACAGAAAACTATTCAGGAGCAGAAAAGCCAGGCACTAAGCTCAGTCATTCTCAGAGTGTGTGTTTCTGCCTTACAAATGACAGAGGGACAGGGGCAGAGGTACAGGTCAAGAAACAGGCAAAGTGGTTCTCTTACTTGAAAAGGTTTTTCCAGCCAACAGCTAAGAAACTGGCTGGCCCAACATCAGGAGAAATGCCCACAGCCATAATTTAAAAACAGAGCAGTGCTGTTGTGATCACTTCCATGAACATAGGACCACCATGAACATAGCCCCACAATTACCTTCATAACAATTCTGCAACTGTGACCTTAAAAGACTTTGGGTTTTTTTGGAGAAGACCCATAGTCGGTAAGCTAAACTAAATCTCTCCTCCCTTTTAAAACTGCAGAGGTTATTTGGGCTTGAAGGACTTCTGAAAGGTAGCCTTACAACTATTTTTACACACCTTCAGAGCACACACATTCAGCACAGTGTCCTACCAGATCCGTAGCACCTCCAAAGCAGCGGTCACCCTCAACACCCGTACTGATCGTGCTGGCTTGTGGGTGCCCCCAGCCCAGAGGGGGCAACCCCCTCCATGCCCATCTGCTCTGCAGAGTCCCCAGGCACCACCTCAGCATGCAGCACCACTCATCAAAACAAGTGCACTGGTGGGGCTGGAGGAATCACAGTGTTCATGGTCTCGTTTGTAAATGGACAGTGTGCTGATCTCCAAGCAAACCCTCTCAGACTGCAGTCTGAATGGAGTCAAGAAGCCCCATTTTCGTATTGCTTCAAGACAAAAAGATTAACCCTTCTGAATGACACATTAGCCACACTACTCTTCAAAAGCAATTCAAATATCTGTTTTTCAGTGAAGTGAAGGCACAACACTACATCAAATGATACATTTAGTAATACAGCAGTGGTAAAATTGTAGTAAAGAGCTTTTTGCATTAATTTTAAGAGAATCTATGTATTCTGCCCAAATTCACCTCTGTCTTAAACAGAAAGCAGAATAAACACCAGGCAAAGCAACTCCACCCTGTGCTATGAACTAGCAGACCAGCTGCAGAGCTCTGTATGATACCAACCCCTCAAACATCACACAAAGCATTACACTGATTTGTGCTTCACTGATGTTAAGTGACTGTTTCTCCAGTGGGCAGATAGTGCCTTCCACAGGCCCAGAAATAAGCACTTCCAAAGCAAACTCCAATAATAACCTGCAGTGGATGGAAGGCATGTTTACTTGTGTTTTTCTTTCAGTGCTAATTTTGAGTTAAGATTGAATCTTCTGGGAAGGAACACAATCCCCAGCTGTGAGCAGTACCCACTGCCAACCAACTTATGAAGCAGAACCGCTACTGACTCACAAATGAGTTATTCACCCATCCTCCTTCTGACAAGCAGAAAAAGTACATGACCACAGCTGACAGAAAAGAAAACAAGATTCAAACAGAGGGATTCAGGAAGAGTAAGGAGAAGAATTTAGAAAACAACAAGGACCATTTGTTATACTCTGCAAGAAGACACAAACAATGACAATAAAACACTTTTAACTAGACTTAATTAATTCTGTAAATGGACAGATAACAAGTACTGTACAAACAAATCAAAAAGGCCACTACTTATAAGTACCATATTATTTTGTTTGAGAGTGCAAAATGAGATGCTGGCATTTCAATAATATTTTTAAGCTTTCTTAGATTAGACACAATTAGTGTGGGTATGAAACAGCTGTTTTGAACTAGCAGAAGAGAACCTAAGGATAGGAAAAAACTTTGTCTGTAAGTGGGAACAGACTTCAGAGAGTACACATGGGGGGATTACAGAACCTGCCCTCCCAGACAGGTGTGGCTCACAGCTAAAATATTTCAGACAGCAGTAGGCAGATTTTTATGCCATCACAATTTCAGTCCCCAGACAGGTCTAAGACAGTGAAATTCATATAAACTCTCTGAGAAGACAGCAGCCATGCCCTGCCATATGGACTGACACAGTTCAGCACATGGGATAAGTTACAACTGTTTTCCTTTTCCCAAAATTAGCATTAAAATATAAGTGATAGCTTCAATTAGAAGTGAAGCAGCTTGTCAAAAGATTAAATTAGAAGCAATCCAATGTTCTGAGACAACGTAGATGATACAAAAATTTACAAAAATTGGTAGAGGCTATAAATACAATTAAGACTGAGAAAATAAATGAACACATAAATAAATCAATTCCTCCACTACTATGGTATTGTGCAGTATTTACTACTAAGGTGGATGGAGAGATGTTTATGGCACACTCATAGAATAGCATTAAATTCACATTTTCCTGTCTGTGAGCTCGTTTTAAAAAAGCCTATCAGAGGCTAAACTACCTTATGCCATTCAGAAAGCTTCATTAGCTTAGGCTGCTGCAAACTGGCAAAGCAGCTTGAAAAAGCCTGCTTTATTGTTTAACTTGCTTGGGTTTAACACAGGATACTAACTTATCCTTATGGTTCACCTTCCTCTCAGAGACACCTTGAGATTCAGGGGTTCCAGTTCTATGGGTACTGTGTTCCAGATGGTGGTGGAACATTTCATATCACATGACCAATATCAACTGATCATTTTGTATCTTTCTTTGTATATATCATTCCCAGGGCGTGATTTCGTGGAATCTGATTAAATGACACAACAGTGGAGCTCTACAGGCAGCTACATTATATAAAGTACTTGGATACACCAGAATGCAGTTAATAGATAGGTCTTACTTTCCCATCCAAACAGCATAGCTTTCAGGGAGTTGTGGAACAAAAAGTATAGATCTTCCAGTATCAACATCTACTGCTCCAAAGCAGCCAGCTTCAGTTACTCCAAAAGTCCAGTGAAAGTAAGATTCCTAGGTTAAAACAAAATACATTCTTAGAAGAAAGACCTCACTTCTACCAGCTCTAAAAATACACTATAGCACAGATTAATTCCTATTTCCACATATCTGGAAGAGGTCTCTTGCTTTTGGAGTGGGAGAAGTAGCTTAGGTCTAAACCTTTTCAGACTGGTTAGTTTTAGGTTAGAATAATGCAAACGCCTTTGCTGGCAACTGGAAAAGATCAGAGATTAATAAACCACCAAAAAGAGGTTAACTCAGCACAATAAACAGACACTACACATTAAAATACATTCTTCCAATCTAGAATTAGGGAATGTATTATCAGGGAGAAACAATCACCTCACAAGACACAAAGCAAAAGCAGAGTGCAGCATTATTGGGTTGTAGAGTGCTGAAGTGAAACCCCAACCTTTCCCAGAGAAGAGGAAGCTGAACTAGGAACAGCCCTTAGCCAACAGTTATTTTTAGAACAAGCAAGCAAACAACAAAACACCTAACAATACAGGAATTAATTTTGATAAGGACAGACATATGATCTAGTACCCTGAAAGGTGCATCTCCTCTAAAACTAGACTAATAACGACATTAGGACATGTGCTAGCTAAGTTAGAATTTACTGTGTTTGTTTCTTCATAACATACAACAGCTCAATTAAATTCACAAAACAAAGTGCTGCAGAAACCATGCAGGGTATGGGATATGCATAATTTGAGTTCTTTTACACCAACATCCCCAGAAAGTGTTACATCCTATTTGTGACAGAAGAACACATGGGTACTTAGGGAAGAGTCTAATTTAAGAAGATAAATATTGTAAATTCCAAGATATAGGCTGCTGTTTTATAAAACCATGACATATACTTTTCTATTAATTAATTCAGCTTAGGTCTACTGTAACATGTTTTATTACACAAAGAAAGTTGTTTTTTGGGTCACAGACAAGACTGAAAAAATTGGGAAATATTCCACTGTTGTCTACAAGATTAGATTAAAACACTGATGAGCAGTAAGGCCTTGAACAAGTTTAGGCCCTTTAAAACAGATAATGAGCCCTGAAAGTGAGAGCAACTCAAAGTTGAAGAAGCAATGTTATAAAGAAGCCAATTTATTTAAATGAAGCAAGATAATGCACATCTGAGAGACAGAGAAAATAATTTTAAATAATTTAAAATTTCATGCAGTCGAAGGGAGTTTCTTGATTTGATGTTTTGATTGAGGTCTTACCTGACGAAACACAATACCAGTATCAGTACAGTATCTCTGGGTTTCTTCTCCACCCTGCAGCAGAACAATTGAATTCTTCTGGACATCCTTATTCTGTCTCAGCCGTTCACACAGTCGTCTTCTGTTCAAGGCAAAGAGTGCTACAGGCACTTTCAAAGTCTCATTCCCCAGCCAAAAGCAGGGTCTAAAAGAGATTTTTTCAAATGACAATTAATGGCAAAGATAGTGGTTAGCATTTAGATGCACAGTACTCATTAGTTTAATTCAACTCTACTAACAAGAGGCTCACCACTCCTGGGGAAGAGATGTTGGTACACACACGCTGCTCTCAAGCAACCATCAGGCATTGCTCACACAAGTCCCACAGGAAAAAGGTGGAAACAGCAGCCAAGGCTGGCTGCAGCTCCAGCCCACAGCACATCCCTCATCACATCCCTTTGGGTAATGCAACACAAAGTGACTACAGCCCGTGTCAGTTGAGGAGAGGCAACGCAGGAGGGAAGAAAATTAGTTCTGAGGTGCTGAAAACAGAAGTTGATGTTTATGCTAAGTCTAGCAAATTTCAGCAAGTCCTGAAACAGGGAAACAAGGAGTGCAGAGAAAATATGATGGACAGCAGACACAGGACAAGAGCACTGCCCACACTCACACAGGATGTACAAATCTCTTTTCTATGTATTTATGTTTATTCTTGAACACACACAAGCAGCCTCAGCCAGAGACTGAACTCAAACACGTGGCCACAGCAGCATGTATTTGAGTAACACCACTTGTCCCTAAGGCCACATAAATGCGCTGAGACAGCCCAGAAAGCCTCTTAAAGATCGTACTCCACAGAGATGCAACTGCAAGGATACAGTTTAAAAGCAGAGAGCTCGCTGTTACTAAGTAATTTTAGATGTTGTAAGTACCTCAAGAATATGTGGCTGATTCATGCACGTTTATTTCAGGTCCATATGCGCACCTTTTGAAAATTTACCAGCAGAAACGCTATAGCTTTTCTAGGATATGGAGCAGAGGGAGGCGTTTAACCAGATTATATGAGAAGAATCTAAAAACAGTTTGTTTTGGGGGTGTTTTTTAATGCTTAATAGAGCAAAGCTATGCTTTGGAGCTTCAGTATTAGAGATGATCAATAAAATTTATCCATGAAATCCTATTATTTAAGTCCAATTTGTCCCTCCACCTCAGCTTCTCCAAGACTGACAGGATGGTCACTTTCTATCAGCTATGCTTTACAGATGCCAGAAAGGTGCAGTTACCTGGTTACTATGTAAAGATGACAAAATATGAACCAACCACCAAAGTACTTAACCTCAGAGGAGCAAAGCTCCACATCTTAATTATTATATAGCTTTCATAGGCAATCTGAAAGGTAACCTTTGATTTATAGCTGCATAACCTCCTAAAACACTCTATCAACCTCAGAAATGTAAACCCTGTAATTTCCTACTGCAGCCACAGCATAAAAGACCTAATAAAATACTTTACTTGCTTATAACCACTTGATGTAACAGCGAAAGTAATTTTAGAAGGTAAAAGACTACTCCTCCTAATCCAATTTTCAAACTATCTGCTTACAAGTTCAGCTGATGGTGCACAAAACCCAAATGTGTTTATTTTTATTCCTTCTAACACACACCTGACAACCCCTCACTAACGCAGGTAATCATCACAAGGGCTGCAGCACAACAGCACAGCCTCGAAGCACAGCATAAGCTTTTGTTTTGGGGTACTCATGCCTGTAGGAAAGAAGGAAGCAAGTTCACACAATCCTAACAAAAGCTACTGAAAGTTCTAAGTCAGATAGTGAACCTTAAACTAAAAATAGGTAAGGCTTTCCAGGTACAAAGCTGCAGCTCAGTAATTCAGCAATGCACAAGAGGCTGAAAACGCTGTTCTCCAAGCATGATCATCCCTTGGAGTAAGTACATGCAACAGCCTGGAAATCATATGCTCACCTTATGGGGCATTTATAAAAGGGAGGAGAGAACATCATCAGATACCCTTATATTATATGTTGCTCTCAGATCTTTGTATCTGCTGATTTAAAAACAAAAAAACAAAAAAACAAAAAAAAAAAAACAAACAAAAACTAACAGGCAGAGGTTGTAGCACAGTCTGTCTTATGTTTTGCTTCAAAGGATGGAAAAAAAGTCACCTTCATTGCAATTTTGCTCGCTTCACAAGTTTGGGGATCTTTTTCTGTGATTTAAAAAAAAAAAAAAAGGAAAAAGAGAGAACTCTGACCTCTCTCCTCCAGGCCTATTCCTACATCCTGGAGTTCATAGGAAGCTGCTACAAAGACACATTTTAATCTCTCTTAATTCTAATATTAATGCTTTTATTACACTTAAAACCTTTGACAATCCAAACGGCCCTTAAAGAGAAATAATGACATCAGGCAGCAATTCATACCAGTAGTTTTAATAAGCCACTAAAGTGTGCTTTTTACTGGGATCTTAATGCTGAAGCTAAACTGCATTCTAGTGCAAAATGATAGTTCTTGTGCATGTTTTTTTTACATGAAAGAGTGTTCTTCCTTGGACATAACAGATCCCACTTTCCCTGTCTGAATATGATGCCACAATATTAACCCACAGCAGAGCATGGCCTCTGCAGTTGCTTTAGACAAGCACAGTTTCTTCAGGGCCATGGCCTTGGTATCTGTTTTAAGGCTACTGTAGAAACCACAAGAGCTGAGCACGCTGGACCATGCAGCAAGGGCTGCAGGACCCGAGAGCTGGGCTGAGTGTTGCTGCAAATCCTGCTCTGTTCTCAGGCTCTTGCTGAGCACTCATGTTAATTCATACCTCAGATGGAGTGAGCTGGCCCAGAAATACACTGACTTTCACAACTGGAATTCTGCAGAGAAAACCAGCTAGGTTTTAGAGAGAATATTCAACTTAGAGGATGAGTATGCTTCCTCCACAGCCCTTGTTCTTTTTTTTCTCCTGCAAGCACCCAGATGCCAAACTGATGGCACCTCCTGGATGGGCTGACAACATCTGCTTTGCCTGCAGAGATCCACTCACTTGGCACAGATGAGCCATGCATGTGCTTCCCACAGCTAGCACAGAGCGCTCTTTTCAGACACAATACTCACAGGGGTGTTTAAGTCTTACAAAAAGATGTATGGTCATACACCCAGCTTTCCATGGCAAATACAAATTGGGAAACAGAACTCTTATAATACTCCAGATCACAAGAAAAAAATGTCACACATGGGACTGGCTGTTCAATGACTTGTAGCAAATTGAGTGGGTACACATATGTAAGTGCCTCACATGCGTATCAACACTACAAATACACATGCAATTACAGTGTAAGCAGTGTAGAACTATGGTCTTTGCCTTGGAAAAAAACTGCCACAAAATTCTCTTTAGGGAACAAGCTACAAGCTTTTAATTTTGGTCCATGATCTCTAATCACTCAGTTATATCCCACAAGACACAAAAATCACAGCATCATAGAATGGGTTGGGTTGGAACAGACCTCAAAGATATTCTTGTCCCACATCCCTGTCATGGGCAAGGACACCTCCCACCAGACCAGGCTGCTTAAGGCTTTGCATAGCCTGGCTTTGAACACTGCCAGTGCTGGGGCATCCACAGTCTCCTTGGGCAACCTGTTCCAGTATCTTACCACTCTTACAGTTAAGAATTTCTTCCTAATATCCAGCCTAAACTTCCTCTCTTTCCATTTCTACCCATTACTCCTTGCCCTATCACTGCAGTTGCTGATGAACAGTCCCTCTCCAGCTTCCCTGCAGCCCCTTCAGATACAGCGAGGTGCTGTGAGTCTCCATACAGCCTTCTGCTTTCCAGAAATTTTCTCAGCTCATCTTCTTACAAGACACTTCAGTCCTCTGATCAACTTCATGGCCTCCTCTGGACTTGCTTCAGCAGTTATCAGAACTGAATTAATACAACACATTGGCTGGCCCTTCAAGGTAGGCTTCTTCTGTTAGCACAAGGACTCCAGCATGTCCAGCCCCAAACTCAATCCAAAGCTCTCATGTTAAGTTACACATTTGATACAAAAGCACATTTGATACAAGCACTGCTTTGTGGTGCATACCTCTGCAGAAGCTATGCAAGCTTCTGCAAATAAACCTTAGCTGCTGCCAAAAGTGGATACGTGCAAGAACAAAACAGGGCAAGAGAAGCTCAGGTCTCTTGTTTTCTCCAGTCCGGTACCAGCATTCAGCCACTGCTCAGTCTGGTAAAGGCCTCCTACAGTAGCTGAAAGTTTCCTGCTGGCTGTCACATACAATTTTTATGATCACTTAGGCCCAAGCGCACAGACGAGCTCTTTTATTTTATTATACTGCATGTGAAATATAGCTAGGAACATTAAACTACATCTGTTTTTTTAAAGGATATTTTTCTTTTGCCTGGAGCTCCTGATTTTCAATGATTATTTCAGAAGTTTTCTATTTTAAAGAGCGTGCATTCTGGTACTATGTGAATCATCTAACATTTTGGATTTGTTGTAAAGCAACCACCAGAACACACTGGTAACCAAAACTCCTATTTCATTTATGGTTTTCCTACCATTTTTCAGTTAACCTTTTGTACTTCTGGGGTTTTTTTGGCAGAAAATTAATGGACTGCCATTTCTGTTCTACTGAGATCCCACAGAGAGGATCCAGATTTCAATGAAGATGAGAAACCACTGAAACTACTTTTCAGTAAATTATCACTTGTTTGTTGACTGGGCCTTATTTATTTGTTTGTTTTGAGCAACAGATCCATCAACACCAGCCTGAAGCGTAAACAACTTGCAATGCTGTTTCCACACCCCATATGTGAAGCTCAAGAGGCCTATGCTAACAGCAGCCAAAATGATAGTAAAAGGGTTTTAAAATCAGGGGGATTTAGGGTTAAAAGGAAAATTAAGCTTAGTAGGCCCTGAAAAAAAAAAAATACCCTAGGTACATGTAGGCCTTGTACCCTGCTAGAACTGCCCTGTGTAGCTAGTACATGATAAATGATATAATTGTTAGATGTGATGATTGTTTAGTAATTAAATATAATTACTGCAGAATCGTAAGAATAATCATGAGAAACTGTGGTCAGGAGCCTAAGAAAGATCACGAGAAACTCATGCTTGAATAAAGTCAATGTATACAATAGAATAATATAAGTTTAATAATTACTATGTAAGTTATATAACGATAGAATATAAAATACATTCAGCTCGAAAGCCATGTCAGAGTCAGATTTGAGTCTGTACCCCTGATTCCCAGAGCTCTCAATAAAAGCACCTGCATATAATCATATCCCGTGATTATGTGTGTTCCTGAACGCTAACACAAGGAAACAGGCGATACAACCGTAGTAAAAGCAGCTCCGGCGGTTCACGGTATAAAATGGGTATTTTCTTCACGGCCAACTCAGTGCTTCTTGTAAAGTTCCCAGTTCGAAGGCCCGGCGCTGCTCCACGTCCCTCCTGCCAGCGCAGCCCAGGGCGGCCCCGGGCCGGCAGGAGCCGCCGGGGCAGGGACAGCGCTGGGGACACCGGGGCCTCCCCAAGCCCCGGCCTGACCCGCGCTCGGCAACTTTGGAAACTTCTCCTTTCCTTCTGATACAGTTATAATGGCACCTTCTTACAGCGCGGGGTGAAATGGCTGAATTCTGCTATAAAATGTGGGGAAACCCTTGTGCTACGCAATCCAAGCCACCTTTAAGCATCACTTCCAAACCTGAGACAACTTAAAGGATAACGCACAGCAGGGGACGAGGCACTGCGAGCCAACCCTCCCGTGGGACCCTTCACAGCTCTCACCCCGCCATGCGCAAAACCCGAAATCCTTTCGGAGAACCCCAGCAACGGAGCACGCCAGCCTACGCCCTGCCGGCCCGGCCCCGCAGCGCCCCCCGCGAGCCCCCGCCGGCCGCGGCCTCGCAGGGAGCGGGGCGCGGGTGCGCCGGGCGGTGCGGGCTCCCGGCGCCGCCGGAGCGCACTCACCCCGCCGCCGCAGCCATGTTCGCTCGCCGCCGCCGCGCCGTCACGTGGCGGCGGCGCCGCGGCGCGGGGAGGGCGGAGCGGCCGCGCTGCCCTCACGGGACCCCCGTGCTGCCCTCATAGCCCTGCTGCGCTGCCCTCACGGCGGACCCGCTCTGCCCTCACGGCAGACCCGTGCTGCCCTCATAGCCCTGCTGTGGTGCCCTCACGGCGGACTCGCTCTGCCCTCACGGGAGACCCGTGCTGCCCTCATAGCCCTGCTGCACTGCCCTCACGGCGGACCCGCTCTGCCCTCACGGGAGACCCGTGCTGCCCTCATAACCCTGCTGCGCTGCCCTCACGGCAGACCCGTGCTGCCTTCATAGCCCTGCTGTGGTGCCCTCACGGTCCCGCTGCCTTCCCCTCACGGCGGACCCGTGCTTCTCTCATAGCCCTGCTGCGCTGCCCTCACGGCAGACCCGTGCTGCCCTCATAGCCCTGCTGCTCTGTCCTCACGGCGGTCCCGCGCTGCCCTCATAGCCCTGCTGCGCTGCCCTCACAGGAGACCCGCGCTGCCCTCACGGCCCCGCCGCCCCGCCACAAGCCGAGCCGGCACCGCACCGGCACCTCCCGATCCCGGGGGGTGTCGTCCTTGAGGGACCATCTCCGGCCCTCTCCGCGCGTGCTGGCTTCTAAAGAGCAATTCCAGGCCTGGAAGCCAATGTAACATAGTGTAAATACAACCTTTAAAAGGGATTGCTTCCCTACCGCTGACCTCTCCTCAGTTAATGGTTGCTCAGAAATCCACTTCGTATGCAGTTCTACTGTAATCCCTGGACGAGATGTTTTCCACCTGCATTTTGAAGGTGTTTAACAGTAGTGCCTTGGGGGTAGTGTGCTGGAGCCACCGCCAGCCCCTGGGCTCGCTGCACTCTGCTCGTTTTTCCCTATTCACACAGATTTCATCAGAACCAGAAATTACTTGTTCCTGCCTCAAAATTACTTTCCTTGTTTCAAGATTACAAGATACCTGAAGAAACGATCATAGTCCAGGGTTCACATGTCAAGTAACTCGATGCAGTTGGAAAAGCAAATCGGCAGGAGCATGAAACACCAGATAAGAATGAGAGGTCGGAGCTCTGCTCGGTGACCTGAACGCTGGGTCCGCTGCTGTGTGCAGCGATAAACGCAGCGCTGGGCGGGCAGGTAACCCTCCCTGCCTGACATCCTTGCTCTAGGGCTCCTGAGTAATGCCACTGCTCCGCTGGTCTGGCACTGATCTCAAAGTGATACCTGAAATATTTGGCTGCTTTGCTTCCACCACAAATACTCGGGAAAAAGGAATGCAGGGCACTGCAAAGGCGGAGTATGATGATAAAATACATGGAGCTTAAAATTCATGAGTGTTATGAGAAATCAGTGCACTCTTACTAAGACACGTGCACAATTAAGCCCCTTTTTCTCATTTGGTCATATTGTCCTCTAGAAGTTGTGAGAAAACTGCAGATACTCATGCACAGCTGGCTCTGGAGTGGTGTGAGAGCTGCAGGGCAGTGACAGGCAAAGATTGATTTCAGGAAGTCTGGATAGGCACATGTAAAATAAATAAAACTAGAATAGTTTTATTTAATATTTGATAGTAAAATAAATAAAACTAGAAAAGTCAAGCAGTCATTCTCTAGTCATTCTTTATGTTTTTATATCCAAGAGTCAGAGACCTTTAGTACAAAATATATAATGAAAAGTTTTTTTCATGAACTGCACATGTGACAAGGAACAATACTTAATTTGGGGTTCAGGTTAACAAATAAAGCTCCATTTTAGAAATAGTTGTTGAATTTCCCTCAATTTTTGCAGACAGAAAAAAAAAATAACTGTAGTGAAATATTTTACTGCTTTCAATCCCCTAAAGGGGCTTCCTTTTGCTTAGGTTCCAGCAGAACCACTGGGAGGAGGCTGGGAAGCTCACTTTGCTTTTCCTTTTCCTCTCAGGACTAGAGAGAAAAGACTAAAGTCTTCAAGGCACTCTTCCAAATACTGTCATTAGTGGCTTTCAGCATTCCTGCTCCCCTTTCCTACCCCTACACTTGTCCTCTGCATTGTAGTATCTGGTCTCTGAAATGGGTTTTCTGGGTCTCTGTCCTGTTTATTTTAATTTCCTTCTTGGTCATTTTACCTGCCTTCCAAAAACAATCACCACATCTAGAAGTTACATGCAGTGTATTAAATCTCAGCAGAGGAAATAAGACTACATTCATTAGGGGGAAAGAAATATCCTGTTCTTCTGTCTCAGGATTTGGAACAATGAAACTGCTACACTGTGCATGACTTAAACTCATTTGCAAGGTGGCAATACTTGAAATGCCAGCCACAGGAATGACACTGGCTGCCAGACTGGGAGCAAGCCCAGCTTTATTGCACACATAGACAATTCTGATTCTCTCCATGCTGCAATTGACTCTGCAATTGAGAGTAGTAAACCTGAATATTTGAAAGGCTGAGTTTAGAACACTTCCCTCTACACCAAGGTTTGACTGACCATTACTGTCACTTATCTCCCTGTAGGACTCTCTCCATGAGCAAGAACATCCTCTCTCATGCTGAAGGCCTGATTTTGCAATTCAGGCAGCTTCAAAATTCCTACTGTAGCAGTTTGGATGTACAAGAGAGGCAAGACTGCAACATGTGATGGGATTCTGCACTAGCCCTCTGTATTTCAACTGTTCATACTGCTGTCTAGGCAGGATCTTAGAGTCCAGCACCATCAGTGCTGATTGCTTGTATTATCTCAGTTGAAAACAAATAATGTTAGGTGAATAGACTTCCTTTTATTACATGAAAATTACACAAGTGTTGTGAATACATGTCAAGGCATTTGCTCCTGGTTTTAGAGTACAATAGATGAAAATACAAAGTTAGCAAGGGCAGATGCAGTCTAAATATGTACTAGTGGAAAAGGAAGGATGCTGCAGCTGTAGTCACAGCATGTGCTTGGGGAGCATCAATTCTCCTTCTGCCCTCCAGCCTGGAGTGGTGTCAAATACTGGAGCTAAATACTGACTGTTGCAGTGTCTGAACTTCTCTCATGCTTTGGGAAAATGCAGTTGTTGAGAGCCCAAATCATCTGGGACTGCTGTGAAGGATCACAGAGCCACCCTGAGAACATGGTACCGCAGCACGAAGTCTTGAGTTGCCAATACCTTGACGTGAAGTGGGGAACCGGGTCTAATGCTCAGTGACTAAGGTCACCCTCCCTAGCAAATCTTTACTTGATATATGATTTCAATACAAGTCTCAACTGATTTTCTAAATATCCACAAAGCTTCTGTATCATACATGCCACCACAAAAAGAGAAATGGGAAATGCTGATTTATCAGCACAGGAATTGTTCTAAGTTCAGCTTGATCTGTTTTTCTGCTGATTGTTCCTCCAAAAATATGGAAGGTAGAACATTATTGGCTGAAACACTCTCTGACCCTCTTCATTTGAATGGGGGAGCACTGGCTAGGCAAAGAACAACAGAATAGTTTTGTATGTATTTAAGTCAAAGTCTTTCATACATTGTAGGATCAGCTGTTAGTCCAAATTATACAGACTGCTATGCTAAAATGTGTTAATACTGTGGGTTTTTTTAATAGAATCATTCTACAGGGACCCCTACTGCCTTTTTTTGATATAATGGCCATAAGTCTTTAATGTGGAATTAAGATTACAAGTTCCCTTCAAAGCAACAGATTGAACAAAAACATCTGCCTTTGGCATTTTCATCATGAAACAATTTTTAGTAAGTTTTCCCTCAAGCACTAAATGTATACTGCTGTATTGATCTTTTGGATCTTGAAATAAAAGTGTGATTTTCCTATAGCTTGCTTGAACTAAACTATTATGAAAGACAAGAAAGGTAAAGCATTACATTATCTCATTACTCTCACCATTGACTTTCAGTTAAGAGTAAGAAAATCTAGTATATTCAAAATGTGCCCATAAAGGATCACAGTCTCAGGTCCCTTCTCCATCTATTGTTTGATCTTCACAAAAATGTATGGTTTTTTTTTTTAAGTTCATTAGTATAGACTGTAATTGTTTTATTTGAATCAATCTGCCCACCAGTATTTATAAGTTGCTGCACAGGAACTCCTATCTCATCAAAATGTATTAAAACAGTACTATCAAAAGTGCTTCAAAGGCTTCCTTTTTTTAGAGGCTTGAGTTGTCAGGTTTTTTTTAAGAATTAGTGGCAAATGTGATGTTCTCTGTAATGCTTCTCTAATATCTCTGGAAGCTTGAAAGAATCAATTTTTGTGTATTGCAACACATTGCTTTGCTTCAATAAAAGGAGACTTCTCAATGATTTTTCAGTCTGTTTGCTCATATGTTATGTTTTTTGCTAACCCACAGGCCAAGAAGGCACAGTTTATGTCTGTCATGTGTCCTTTGCCTAGTGCCCAGCACCGTGGCTCCTTTCTGGTTTTTAAAGAGTCAGGTGTACTTGTACTGCATTAAAAATGTGACCTGAGTGCAGTTCAGTCATGGCTAATTGCCAGATATAAGAGATAAGCCACCTTCCTGTATCTATCTCCTTTTTTATAACTAATACTAGTTAGCATGATAGATGAACATTTTTATTTATTCTAAGCAAGTTTCAATGAACATCCTGTAGTGAAATTTTGCAACAGTGGGTTTGGGTTTGGAATTCAGTCAGTATCACTGAAGCCATCACCCCAACATCATCACCAAAGTTACAGCAGACACCACATCTCAGAACAGAATTCCTTCACATTACTCATGGTCTATTTCTTCAGCATTTCTCATTGCAAAAGCACAGCCTCTTTATACAATGAGGAGACTCCCTGGCTGTATCTTGAAGGGCACAACCCAAGGGGCTTTGCACCGCCTTCTACAGCAGAAGCATGGGAAGAGGCTGATGGAGCTTCTGCATTGTGTTACAGAGAATTTGTCTAGCCTGCACATATGAACACGTACCATTTGTACAATGGGAAAGCACCACTTCTCTTGTAAGTTCCCTGTGCTACCTTGAACTTACCTGAACCCTTGCAATATATTGTACAGTTTTAATACAGAACAGGTTTACAAAGCTTATTTTCTCCTTTCATTAATGTCTGCATAATATACTCTCCACCCAGTGCATAACAAATCCCCAAACAAGCTTATAATATGCATATGTAGATATTTTCTCAAAAGATTAATGCCTTCAGGTTTTTGCAGATTAAGATCCATATCTTCTCACCAATTTAAAGTCAGATTTCTCACTTTTTTTTTGGTAGGAAAATCCTCTTTAATTATTGCTTATCTGGAATGTATTTTCGACTCTGAAATCTTACAATAAAATTGTAAGCCACTGGTTTAGCAAGATCAGTATTTTGTTAAGGACGGAGAAGTTGCTCTTTCTTACACAGACGTATTAGAATTGTCTGAAATTAATGATTTCAGGCTTTGCATGGGCAGCATTTCTTTTTCTGCTTGAAACAGTCCTACCCTCCTTGCTAGGAAAGAAAGGCATGCTTATGATTCTGCCCTCTAATGCCAGGAACCACTGCTCCTTTTCCTTTCTTGTGCTGCTCTGCAGAGTGGCAACAGACAGTGTAGCAATGACAGCAAGGTTGCCATGGAGCCACGTCTGCCACCGAGTGAACTCAGCCCTTCCCGGCCAAAAGTCATCAGTGCTGCTCCCCAAAGCGCCTCCCAGCGCTGGCCCTCAGTGCCAACTGCAGATGATGAGATAAATTACTTCCTTTTCCTACAAACCACTCATCTAATCTCCTCCGCATCTGACTGGAAATTTAACCCAGCTGGCTCCTGCCTTCAATTTAAACCTAAAAAACCCAAGTGATAAGCAACTGGCCATGAGATTATCTAATCACAGTCTATGTCCTGGGACGTCAGCACTTTTTCAGTTTGGTCAGACCACTTACACTACCCAGTGTCCAAAGCCCCCTCTCATGAGCCAGCTTTAACCTGGGAGCTTAGGGGGGACCAGGGGGCCTGTGCAATAACCTGCTAGAGGACAGAGAGGATAAAAAACTAGAGCTTGTGAATCAGAGAGTTCAATTATCTTTTGAACTGTAAAAAATGACTGTTTTACACAACCACTCTCTCCCCTAAAGACATTACACAGCTTCTCTCCAGGCAGTGGAAACTGTGCCAAAAGCACAAAGTTCACCAAGGATGTTATCTGCCTCTTTTAATGAATCAACTGAGTAACATTTATTTTTAAAACGGGTCATATATCCAGGCATTTTTCAAAGACTACCAGTTTGATGAGAGTGTGACTCAGTTTATTGCAGAGACAGCCCTTAGTTGCAGAGTGTTTCTCCAAGGGTACAAGCTGGACCTCCCTGCACAAGTCACACTGGGCACAGGTATCTACAAGGTGACTTGGATGCTTGCATGAAAATTAGGCCCAATGAGAGTCACCTTGGGCAAGAAAAATAATATCTACAGTCACCATATTTTGCTGCCTAGCCTCTAAATTCAAATCTCATTGTCTGTTTTTAATTTTGCAGTCATTAATATCAAGGTGATTTCTAAGAAATTATTATTTGCCATCTCAAAAACACTTTTTTGCTAAGCTACTCTTTGGTTCTGTACAAGTTTAAGCTTTTGTGAGGACAGCTTCTCTTGGTTCCTGTCAGCACTAGCAGTGTTAATGCCATTTGTGCGAAGGAGATTCAGAAGGGAGGCTCAAACTGCATGTGTGGTACTTCCGAGCATCCTGTGTTTCAGGTGGCATCTGTCTGCGTCCTTGGAAATAAAAAGGCTCGTATAATTTCACTGATGTGGTGGTACAGCTCTGCCATTTTTTCTGCTTCAAGCCCTGTCAGGCATCTTTGTTTGTTTTTATGCAAGGGCCCTGTTTGAACTGTTGCCTGCTGTCCTTGCTTTGTAGGCTGGCAGGAGAGATGTTGGGTTATTTTGTTTTGGTTTGTTTTGTTTTTTTTTATTTTCAGGAAAAGTGGTAAATTTTTGTGTCTGTTACTGTTGACAGCAATAACTTCTCTAGTCCAGGCTCACAGTATATGATGGCCAGAGAAAAAGGATTCAGCTTCATAAAATTGTGTGGGTTCTCACTGAGTCCCAGAACTGGGGAGATGCCAAGCAGCAATAATGTGCAGGCTTCACCCTGGGATGCTGTTGTGGCAGGCAGCCTGCTCCCCTCCAGCCCCAGCTTCTTCTCAGTGATAACTGTTAGGGGTTTATGCTGAGCATCAGGAGGTCTAAAGCAGGTATAAACCAGAACAGTTCCAATATTAAATGTGACCTAACAGTGCTCATTTAGGACATGGCTTTGTGCATTTACTTCCTGCTGGTTGCACGTTTAACTGTGGAGCACCTCTTTGGTGATACCACCCTTGCTCTTGTATGAGTAAGGGCAGAAAAGGAAAAACGTTGCTTTCCCAAGACTGTAAAGAGGTAATTTTCACTTGTTTCCAAAGATACAAAAAAACAGAGAAGGAAAAACCTCTTCAGGCTCAGGCTTCTTTCTCAAAGCACACATTGGGGCACTATCCACCAGCTCATCACTGCAGGCTGTGCCCATCTCCCTTGCTGGGCAAAGTCTTCCCAGTTTGATTTTTCTGCAGTAAGAATGGGAAAACAAATCACTGAGCCACACCACAAAGTAGGCCCAGTGACATGCTGACTAATGGTGCTTTGCCATCATTCAATAGATTTTACAGAGATTAAGGTCCCATCAGAAATTTGTCAGCAGTAGTTTAGGAAATACTTACTGAAGGTTTGCAGAGTTAACAGCTTTGTGGGTGTTTGCTGTTTGGCTATCTACCTAAACAAACAGCTGGTGCAGCTGGAATCAAGTCAGCAAAGTTGTTACTGATTTAGATTCTTCAGGCACGTCTCTGCTCCAGGCACAAGAAATGACTGTGCTGGAGCATTCTGGTACCCCAGCTATTTTTAAAGCACCTAGCTTGGTATTGGAGAAAATCAGATGCAGTAGCACGGAGTTCATCACAGATTCATTTACTCAGCTTTTTGGCACAAATATTAGTGCCAGCAGGATTAACTAAACCTTTTTAAAATGAGAAAAAGGAGATAAAAAACTTGATTCAGCAACAGTTTGATTCGAAGAGAAAATTCACAGTTGCTCACACTAGGAGCTGTGACAGGCTACATTGATGAAGACAAGACAAAAAGCTTGAATTTGCTGTAGTGGACAACGAGGTGGGGGTCAGGGAGCCAGTAAATACAGAGCCTGCTGTGGAGAAGGGTCTGGCCTTCACTGTGAATCCTCTGTGTCACTGCAAAAGGAAAATGCCACATGGAAATGAAGGAGACTCCTATTAATAGAGAGTCATTGGGGTAATGTGCACTAGAAGAGGAGGAGGGATTGTGTCTAGACTTATCTGCAAGGAGCTTTATGTGCTGCAAGAGCTCTGACTTACTGCTTCTGAAAGACTTTTCGAACTCCAGTGTCAAAGTTCAGGGACCTTTCCCACATTCCTAGGGCTAGCTGGCAGAACCACCCCTTTGCAATGATTTCTTTGTAACAGTGACTGGTTTTATGCATGTGACTCTTGCCTGTTAGGAGCTGGTCAGACAGGCAGGAAATAGCCCAAGGCAGCCTAATGCTCACTGGGTGGTAACTTCTGGCCAAGAGGAAGGACATAGCCCCAGTCACCCAATAATCTATTGATTTACCCCTAATCTAAGATTTAATGCCCTTTGCTAGCTTGAGCAATAGTGACAATAAAAAGTGCAATAAACAAAAATATGAAGTTTAAAATGGAAATATCCAGTAAACTTCAGATCTCCAACAGGAGCCGCACTATTTGCTGGGATTGCAATCTGTCAGAACAAGACTTGCTGGAAAAGCAGTTTCTTGTAAAAAACTCCCTTCTTGTTCAGAACATTAAGGGCCCTGGCTATGGCACAGACTGGGGCTAGGTCCTCAACAAAACCAAAAGCGAAGACTAAGGACCTGCACATTAAGAAGCCTTCTAAAGCTCTACCAGCCAAGTCCAAAGGGGATGGCAGTAGAAAATGTACCCAACTATTAAATGGAGCACAGCCCCTACAGTGCACCAAAGCAAGAGAGAGCAATGTCATTGCTGCGGCGAGCACAAGCCGTGCAGGCTCTAATGAGACAGGCTGACTAACAGGGAAAGGATATGGGAGACGTTCAGCAGGAGCAGGCCTCAACCTTGGAACTGAGCCCAAATGCTGTAGCAGAGAGTAATCATGAGAAAGGCAAGATCAAAGGAGACAGCTCTAACAAAAGGCAACAGAGATGGGCAAAGACACGCGAGCACTTACCGAGCACTTGGCTCCCCAGTCCTTCGCTTCCCGCTTGACCTCCTGTTCTCCCAGCTCTCTCCATCATCTCTGTACACCTGAGCCTGGTGAGCAGGGACAGCTGCAGCTGAGCTACTGTGGGTATATACAGCATGCATGCTTGATACATCCACAGCCATTATGCATGGGTAATTTTTATTACCCAGGGGCATTTCTATTTTACATATCCCTAGCTCAAATTTTACTGAAATCATTTTCTTTTTTATTGGCCTCTTACATTGTTAGAGTGCCCATGATTTCCCCAAGGTTAGATGATGAATGACAACACATCATACAAAGACAAAATACAGGCATTTGCCAACCATAAAACGGATTTTTTTCATTTGATATGTTTCCTTTTCTTGTGCAGCAATGGTAAGCAACCTCGATGGGATGAACAGTACAAATAGAAGTTTAACAAGCTCTCTTCTGATTACAAGATCACACAAAATATAGATTTAGTAAAAATGCTAGATTTCTACTAACATGACGGAGCTTCAGAAAATGGAGTAACCATTAAAAAGACAATTTCAAATATAATCAGCTGGGTTCAATCCTGCAATTAGTTGTGCCTGGGCAGACAGCTGAGTCCCTGAGAGGTTCCAGTGACCTCAGTAAAATCAGTGGGAATGTAGAGACCTAACCTTTAATCTCTGCACTATCAAATGCAGGCTCAACTCCTCGTCAGTTTAAGGATCTCCTTTCCCCCCTTCCTTTTCCCCAAGCCTCTCCTTCAGACCAGTGGCACAGACACCAAACAGGCAGCAGCTCCCCTTTCCCTCCCACCCTCCCATCTCCTTGTGAGCATTTGAGAGCAGCAGTTGCTCCCAGCCAACCCTGTGCCGGAGGCAGCTTTTGTACAGACAGAATTTTCTGTTCAAACAGGCATTTCCAGCTGCTCCTGGGG
This sequence comes from Chloebia gouldiae, assembly GCA_003676055.1. Taxonomy (NCBI): domain Eukaryota; kingdom Metazoa; phylum Chordata; class Aves; order Passeriformes; family Passeridae; genus Chloebia; species Chloebia gouldiae. The sequence goes on from QUSF01000059.1 coordinate 1,980,511, forward strand.
AACAGAACATGAATATAATTGCTTTTCTGGCTGAAGCTGTGTGATCTAAGCCAAACCAATCTGACCAATAGGTCTTTCCTTAAAAAGCCAGCAAGAAGTAGCAAGCAATGTGTGGGTGCCCACAGGCAGGTACGTGGGAGACAGGGCTGCCTCACCTGCAGGAGGAAGAGGTTCAGGGATATTATTAATCCAAATGTAAGAAAGATGTTTCCTCTCAAACATATGCACATTACATGGGCAGCAGTAATTTGACCTTAAAAAAAAAAACACAGAAAGGAGAAACTTAAATTCAGATTAGAAAAATAAATGAGAGATTATTTGAACTATTTTATTGTAGCGAATACTTCCAGAAAATCCAATTATCAAAATCTCCAAGTGAACACTGTTATCCTTACAGTTCTGAAGGTGATTATATTGGTGCTAGAATGGTAGGATATGCAAATATCAAGTGCTCCACATACTCCAGAAGTACTTCTAATCAAATACTATTCACCCACTTATCCATACCCATCCACACCACACCGAAGGGAGAACAGGTAGCCAATTTTTTTCAGCCTTCTTCAGTCCTGGCTGCTGAGGGCAATGAGCTTCCATCTCAGTTTTATCTCCCTTTCTGAAGAGCAGATCTCAAACTCAGTGAAATTCATTGAAAGACTTCAGCTGATCCAGGGCTTTGGTTGACCCTTCTACCCTGATTTCTTCTATGATGGGAAAAAATTATTTTCTGCTTAAAAAAAAAAATACCAGAAGAGCTAAAAATCCAGCAGAATAGAATTCCAAGGTATCAGACATAACTAATGTGGGTCTATGTAGAAGTACTAAACAGAAAGCATAAATAACATGTAACCCAAAAAGACCTCAGAAACAAGTCACACACCTGAACTTTTGAACTCAATCTTCCCACTGTACTATCATGTATAAAAATTATATGATTGATGGGCTTGAAATTCACATTTCAAATTTTGCAGATGAGATTAAATTAGAGAAGACATCCAAACCATTTTTAATACCATGGAGGCATTATATTGATTATACTCTTGGATTAATAGATGGTAATTGTAGATACACAAAGACTTTTAAGTCTTCACGCAAAGGACTTGCAGAAGAAATAACTATTATTTGGAAAGTCACTGGAGCAATCTACCTCATAAAAGAGATAAAATTTACAATGCAATATTGTTAAGTTTTTCAGCCAATGTACATACAAAATGAAAAAATAGACAATCAGATTGCTAAAGGAATAATGGAGAGATAAAAGGAGCACCAGTTTTATTTTGTGAGGTACTGGTTAGGTGTCACAAAGACTTCAATCACTGAAATGAAAATATATTTTCACTATGCCAGTAGCAAGCAGAGAAAGAGTAATATAATTAAGGATGTGCTCAGACACACAGTGTAAAACCTCTGCTATTACTTGGAAAAGTCAACAGCAAAAAAGGCTATTCCACACAGGGAGTCAAGGCTGAGGTACACAACACTCCAGGTACTGCCAGCACAACACACCAACTGAGCAGGGGTGTTTGCCTGCTCACTAACTCAGATGTTTGCCCTGTCTTGAAAATATTCACAGACTCATTCATTCAAGGGTTAAGACAGGCCTCGAGCTCCTCATGATGCCTGTGTGAACCAGGTTATCACAAAATGCACAGCACATGATACAAATCTGTGCAAGTCTTCTGCTGTGTTTTCTAGACAAGTTGAAAATGGGAATCCCCAGTGTTTCAGCATTCGGTGGCAAGTGAAAAGGATACAACTGCAATAGCTATAAAATCTCATGATTGATCTAATGTTTCTGTGCTTAAAGAAGGCTTTTATATCCAAAGTTCTGCCAATCATATGAAAATTGCTGACAAAACAATGAAAATCAAAACTAAGGGTTTAGAAATGCAGTTTTTCCTAAGTGATCATAATATTGATAAACAGACAGGCTGAGTGCTATGAATGCACAAGCCTGCCCATACCAGGTGCAAGATTTCTGCTCTTGCCTACACATACATAACTACGGTTGACTCTCACCTGTGTTCTTTGATTAGAATTATTTATTTGGGATTTTTTAAAGTCTTCATGAAAGCAGCATTCATTCAATGGAGAAGTGAAATGATCAAAGTACCTGCAAGAGCTACTACCTTTTGTCGTCCTGGAACAATCAATATTGGCCAAAGTATTATCCAGCATTACTGCAACAGAGCAGTGCTGTGAAAGGTTAAGGAAGAGCAGTGTTGGATCAGCCCTGAGGGCCAACAAGAAACAGATGCTACTCACCAGAATTTGTTTAATCTACAAAATAAAGTTCTTTTGTTCACATGAGGCACTGGTTAAGAAGTATTAAATCTTGATAAATTTGTCACAAAAATGCTGTGTGATTTCCAAACCTCCCCCTACCCTTGGCATTTGCAAAAGAGGAAAGCTTCTTGCTATTCATATCATATATATAATCATATATCCTGACTCACTGGTGGCACAGCAGTGCAGTAGCCAAGGACTTGTGTAGCAGCAAGAGCAGCTTCTTTCACACATGCAAGCACTGGGGGTTTGGATTGAAGCACAACATTTATTTGTTCACTTGTGGACAAACATGGAACCTACTGAGAGAAAGCTAACTGGAGAATAGCAGCTCCAACTATGATCCTAATCTTTCAGGCCTCAGCTGAACCTTTTGAATGTGGGAAATGTGAGTTCAAATCCTTTTTGGGGTGAAGACATCCTTTGCCTTCTAACCATCACCAGTTCATAAAAAGAAAATTTGAATGGTTCTATTGTGGGACAACTCATGGCAGCAAGGGAGACCTGTGCAATCCTGGCCTCCTCTCTCTGCCTCGCCTACCTCTGTAGTAAGAAACCAGGGCCTGAAAATCCTGCCTAAATGCCCATCTCTCCTGAAATCAGTCTGTTCTGCTAAAAATATTTTAGCAGCATCTCAGCTGGAAGTGAATTCTTGTGTAGTTTTCTATGCACTGAGACACCCCTGTGGAAGGGCTCCAGCCACAGACGTTCATCAGGAGAACCTCTGCAAGGTCAGTGTGCTGAGACTGCCAGATGACACCCTGGCACCACGGAGCTCTGCACCAGCCCAAGGGGAGTGCCACAAGTGTGTGCATTGCTTTGTGTCCAAAGCCCAGTGGCTGAGGCTCTGTGGGGCCCTTGCCAGAAGGGATCTGGACCATCCCCACCAGGGCTGGGAGCTGGCAGCACGGCAGGAGACTCCTGGGAAATGCCTGACTTGCACGGTGCCAAGCACACTTGTGATGATTCCCATGACAGACTGCTCAGAACTTGAAAAGAGCAATCAGAAGACCTCCTGCTTCAAATGAACCATCTTAATTTACTCCAGGACCTGAAAACACTTTTGAGACAGAGTTCAAAGAAATAGAGCTTGTTTTTACAAAACCTGCCAATTTTTAGTCCTACCAAATTTGCCACCAAGTCTCATAATAAAACAAACCTCCAAAAACCCCCAAGCAAACTAAACTCTTAGATTTAAACTGATACTTGTTTTCCTGATGAGTTCCTGTTTAAATTCAGACTTAATAGAATTTACTCTCATAAAACAAACTCAGTCTGGAAAACAGGGAGTCTCTTCATCCACTTTTATTGTTTAAACTAGACCTTCTGGAGACAGTTCTTCCTTTGCAAGAAAAACCTTGTTAAAGGTGACAAATAAGACTGAGATCAATGTTTTATTAAGGACAGAGTCTTGCTACAACCTACACAGATTATTTTAAATCATGTCTTTGTGTCTAAATTACAATTTTAATTTGAATAGGATTTGAATAGAGAAAGGATTTATTCTCAAAGTCTGGAATTCCTATCAGAGTACCAAAAATACAGCAGGTACTATCTAAAAAGTATGAATTCTTACATTAAAGCAATTATCCTGCCCAGAGCTCACATGTGCAGCACAGTACATATAGTTGTAGCTATCTTTATTTCTATTTAGATATGTTCCATAGAAAAAGCAGATTTGTGATTCTAGCCATTGCAGTAGCATTGAAGAACTTTTAAAACAGGAGCAGATAGAAAGGATTTAATTAATCTTATCACATTTGCATATTGCTCTCTTGAGAAAACTAAACTTCTGCACATACAGTTGTTTGCAAGTTAATGCTTTAGATACATTTCTGAGTAGAAGTGAAATTGCTTGCACATTTACAGTAAATTGATAGCTACACCTAAGAGGAGCTGTCCCTGATCAAAGCAGCTTCTTTGAGAAATGATAGCAGCTATTAGGTTCTGTGCACTTAATGCCCTATCAGAGGACAAGTGGCTACAGGTGTCTGCTCTGAAGGAGCCACTTCAGTAACATTGTAGTGAAAAGGTGCATAGGTACCAGAGTGCAAAACCAGCAGATATTTAACTTTTACTTAATGATAAAATGCATCTAGATCACATGCAAACTATGAAGTGTAGCTCACTGCTCGTCCCACTGCCAGTATTCAGCTCTGGTCCAACCTGCCTGACTGGGATGGCTGAAGGAGATGTGCACACAGAGCAGCTCACTCTTCAGCTTGGGAGATGGACAGAAAACTGGGCTCTGCAAAAACTCATCCTCCTTGGGGACAGAACACTTCATGCTGTGCTGTGCTGCTGCAGAGGCACCAAAACAACGGGAAAGGCACAGATAGGGGAGACACAAGGACCTGTAGGATTTGGGGGGACTGCTTTGAAGTGAAACAGGGGTGCTTGCATGGGGGTATGCAGGGCCACAAATCCTTCCTCAGCTGCAGCAGGACACTGATGGAGCTGATGACCAGCACGGAACATCTCCTGGGCTGAGCTCCTCCTTCCACCAGTTGCACAAAAAGAATTCAGACACAAAATGGAGGGGGGCTAGCTGTGGGAAGCTCCTCATTCTGTGTGTGGATGATAGAGCCACACTGTCCTGCTAAACAACCCATTGCACGCACATGACTTGATTTGAACCTGGAAGAGACTCAACATCACTGCAAATTTTAGGACTATAATTTTAAAAGTCTGGTTGAGAATTCAATCAGAATATGGAAATTACATGCATAAATTTAGTTTCTCTGCAAATGTTGACACATGCTCCAAACCCCTCCTATTGACAAGTTTTCTGTACTGAATTCTCTCTTGAACTTAAAAAAAAAATCAGAGCTCCCAAGTGCAAGTTTCTACTCTATGTGCTATATTTGTTAAAATTATCATAAAAGAAAATTGACATTTTCATAAACTAGAAGGATTGTATTAAGGTCATGAAATGAGTATTTATAGTCTTGTTACTCTTTAGTCCCTGATAGAAACTACCAAAAATAATCATGTAATGTGATATTATCACACTCCTACTAGTTACAGTGTGAAAGTTAAAATTTTCTCCATGGAAGCTCTGAAGAGAGGCCAGAAGGACAAAGGAGGACACTGAAGCACAGATCTGAAAGCACAGCACATCCTGCTGTCGCTCAGTGTGAAGATTAGTGGCCACCATGCCCCACTGGAATTGTTTCACCTTTTTCTGCTGCTCCAGCAGGAAGAAAGAAGAAAAAAAAATTTGCAAAGAAAGTGTCATTTGCATTTGTGCAGTAACAAGTAATACACCTCCAAAAGTTCATCAATTCAGGCTACAATTCCACCTTAGATTTTGATCACGTCAATAAAGAGTTCCTTCTGGTCTCATGGATCTAAGACATCTTCAGCCAGGCTCTCAGAAGAACGAGATGTATGGCACTCCCTGTGGGCAGTGAGGGGGTGTTTCCAGCTCTGCTGGTTATATTCTACATGAACTGCTTCTCCTTCTTTCCATTGCACACCCCCCATTTAGTCCCTTTGCACATACAAGGGCAGACATTCTTCCTCCTCCCTCCACCATACTGCATCATTTTGGTCTTAGGTGGAAAGATGGAGCCAAGAGGCCAAAAGTTTAGCTTCATTCCAGAGCACAGAAGAAAACAATAAATTTATGGCAAATCACAAAGTGTTATCCTGCAAACTGAAGAAGGTGCAAAGCAGAGCCATCTGGCAGTCTCTCCTCCCTCCCTCTGAATCGCTGTCACATTTCAAAGTCAGCCTGTGTTTTCCATCAAAATTGGGAAGCCATGGGCCACAGGCTGGGAAATATCTCTAGAGTAGGTGGAACAGGGGGCAGAAAGCTTGAATCCTTACTTGCTACTGCATTTTGTGGGGATTTACTTCCAATCTGCTGCTTCCCCTCTCCTAGGAGAGGAGATGGCAGCTGGTGGTAGGCACTCAGTCAGTCAGTGCTTTGGCTACAACCATAAATGCTGCAGTGGTCAACAGGCAGGACCAACTCCAAAATTTTCTGAGGGTCCTTCATTTCTCCAAGGTCATGAGACCAAAACAGTCATTCTACCCCTCCTCTGGGGAAAAACCTTCCTCTCCCCCAGTGCCATTCCAAAGCTGCAGCTATGCTGACATTTTTGTAAAATGTTTTCTATTTTGCTGCTTTTGAGTAAAAAACAAGCTTCTGTGAAGAGACAGAGACAAGTGTGAGCCCAAATTCAGTTCTTTTGATGAAAAGAGAATTTTTCTTTGTGTAGGAATGTGATTGTTTAAGCTCCATCTGAACAGAGTTCATGGACACACACAGGTACCCATGACAACCCAGCACACAGAGGCCTGGATATTCTGCATGAGGATGGATGGGTTAGAACATCTACAATGATGAGGATCTTGCAAACGAGGAATGACAGCAAATCACTTCCATCCGTGATGTAAAAGAAAACCTTGGCATTTCATTCTACATACTTGATCTTCTCTAAGTACCTTCCCATTTGTTCTATAAATAAATAATAGTTTTACTTTGAGTGTGCTGTTCTCCCAGGTAAGTGGAAAAGGCTTGTTCCCTTATCAAGCACAGAAAAGGTGCTATTGGCTATAGGAGTGTCAACAAGGCAACATTTGTACTGCCCAGCAAGCCCCAGGAAATATAATAAAACAGAAAAATAGAGTAGCTCCAAGTTTAATTTGTTTGTTGTTCTCATTCTGTCGGTTCATTTCTGTTACCAATCCAGAATTCTTAGATCTTTTTGGTTAAATACTAGCTTAACTAGCAAAACAGATCTACACTGTAATCACAGTTCTGACCCAATTATTTCATTCTGCTTAGTGATCTTTCCCTTCAGTGGCTGAAAACTACAATGCAGAGCCACAGTCTGGAGTGAAAAAACTGCCCAAGAGCAGGATTGTGCCACTTTTTCATCCTTTGAACAGTTCCTTATGAGGATACAGTACACTCCAGCACTTGCTTCCATGCATTTGTTCACAAGTCATGGAGAGCTCCATGTACCTCCTCCACAGCAGGACTACTTTTTAAAATGTTTTTGAACACAAGCCATAAATTCTTGATCCAAGGACTCAGATTAATCAGGACTTGCTCTCATGTCAGACTGCATCCCTGCATAAAAAGACAGAATGTGTCCTTTAAATACTACAGAAATATTACCTCTGACAAAGATGCACAAAATGCCACAGAATGCAGAGTGCACTTACATCTCTTTTATTTATGCTGAGATATTAGAATAGTTCTACTATTACCATTTATTTGATTGGGGAAGTTTTTACATATTCATGCTAATTCTCAAGCAAGTGCCTCAGTCCGATTTATGATGTAAGTTCTTTTCATTTTTTAAGCCACTCATGCAGGTTTTTCATTAAAGTAGAAGAGAATCTATAATGGATCCAATATGTAATGCAAAGATCAGCTTTGAAAATAGACCTATTTCTGCCTAAGTCATCAAATATTACATGTACATGAGTCTAAGTTCTGAGAAAGTCAACTGAAATGAGAAGCTGACTCAGAAGATGATACTGTGGGTGCTGGGAATTAGAGAGATTTTTCCATTTGTTCAGTCTCCTTTCTACTTCTGTACTCAGATCTTCCTTCCCAAGTCTGTATGTCCACCCTTCCTGTATCCTGCTGCCTCTTTGCCACCTCTGCTCATGAAACTCCCTGGTATCTTGTCCTTTGGGCAGTCTTTTGTCCCCCACTGTGCTTGTCTAAAGCATGAGACATACAGTATGAGGCCTTCCAGTATTTCTGTAGTACTGAAACTGGTAACTGGCCCAAACCTTTCATCTTCTTTTGGCAAAGCTTCTACTGAAGTCATTGGTTAAACAGTCAATGAGTGATTTTTCCTGATTGGGCTTTAAATGATGTGTATATTAAAATGGGAAGAAAAGCAAAGAGATGCTGTCAGTTAGCATCCCAGTATTGAGCACAAAATTTAGAATCAAAGTCTTTTCTCAAATTAGAGCAGACATGAACTCTTAAGAATAGAGGAGAACCTACCAACAAAACATACAAATGAGTTCTTAAAAGAAATTTCCATTAATAATGAGTCACTGGTCCTTCTAGTAGGCAAGATTTCTACGTTCCCAGGGACATTTACAGGCTAATAAGTGAATCAAAGATGGTAACAAGGAGACAAAGGAATAGAAATCTTCAAGGCTACAGCAAATGGAAGCAAATGAGAAGATGTTCACAGCAGTTTGGAACTCTTCAGGAGCAAACCCAGCAATGACATGCATCTGTTTGGACATCTGGCAATGCAGAGCCAAACCAAACAAATAAATTCATGAAGAGTCTGAGCAGCTTAATAACGTAGCCTACAGAAGGCCACGTCAACATCACTGGTGAGCCAGGCTAATGCTAATTATGTGGTTCTTTGACATACTATTAGAGGAGACCAAAAATTGCTCGATTCATATTGGACAAATAATTGATCTGACAGCTTATTTGATTTATTTGGAATGAGGTATATAATGATTGACCTTCCTCTTTCCCATATTTATTTTCAGCTCATAGAGCTGCATAGATTACTTGTGAATATATCCATTGAACATTTTATTGGATCAATTTTTCAAAGATGCTTATAGACAACCAATGTTTTTTCCTTTTCATTTTCTTGCTCGTGTCATGCTGCTACACTGAGAGTTATGGATGGCCAGGAGCACAGGAATCAGAGCCTCGGGGAGCCCTCATCCTTCTTGGTTACAAACAGCAGCAGCAAGCACCTCTTCATTAGCAGCTACGAGAGGACTTACAACACACCAGTGGCAACTCTGCCTCCATCCATCAGGCCCATTCCCCTTTTACCCTAGGAATACCCACACCACTGCCACAGTCTTGCAAACAAGAAAAAGTGTATATTCTTGTCTATTGGCAGAGCCTGAATTAGTCCAGTAACAGAGATTTTCCAATGCTTAAGATATTGCATTTATTTTTAATGTCACACTGTGTAAAATCAGAACCATTCAAATTCTTTCTGTAAAGACATTTCAGTTAAAGCTTCGCTGGTAAGATGAGAAGATGCCTGTTGTTTAATCCCCCACATCTTTTCTGTATTTCTCCTGCTGTTCTTGTTGTGCTTAGTTCCTTTGCTACTGGCTCAGTAAAAAAGCAGACCATAGTGCTACTACTTGTTTAAATACATTTAGGGGGGGGAAAGGCAAGCCCTATGCAAAACCCTAACTAACAAGATTGCTGTAAGCCCTGAGGAGCTGCAGCACTGCCTCTGTGTGTAGGTGTCCTGAGCAAATGGCAGACACAGCAAAGCACCAGGAATCTAAATACTACTGCAGAGCTGGGGATTGAGCTCTATTCAAGTGAAAACAAGTGTAACTCCATCCAAATCAGTAGCTGTGCCTGCTTTTCCCAGTAGGGTTTTCTGCCAACTGTGTATTCCAGCAGCATGTCCCTGCAGCCAAGGCTGGCCAGTCTTCCAGGAGATACTGCTGCCAGCAAGGAGGGACAGCACTGGGAAGCTTGCTGAGCCAAAAACTGACATTTTACAAACATTATGGTTTAGCACTGCTATTATTGTTTCTCATTGTAGGCTAGGAAGTCTACACTGCATGGGAAAGGCTCAAAATGATGAATTTCTATGCAAGTGACCTGTTTACATGGCATACTTGCATATCACCTTTGTTTTGCTGGGAGCAAGGCAAGGACCAGATCAGAAGCTGGAGTTTCAGTAGTCAGCAGGGTCCCCTGAGACTCCCCTATGAAGCCCTAACACAGCAGGTACTAGGTACAGGTCATGTGGAAATGTGCAGGATGTGGAAAATCAAACAGCAGTAGAAACCCAGCTCAAATTGGTGAAGATTGTGCCATGTTCTGTTTTAAAGCATTCTGTTCTGTGTGGTAGAGATTGCAGTGACATTAGGGCAAACCCTGAGGCAGATCAAAGCTCAGAGGGACTGTTCTCACACACAGACCTTCTTCAAATAGAGAAATCAGAGAAGGGGAGCAGGTGATAAAACATACTCCAAATGCCAAAATCCATCCCCCAGCTACTTCTGAACCAGATTAACTTGCCAGGGCACTCAGGGAGCAGCAGCATCACTACAACAAGCAATCCAGCTTCCGTGTCTGATCCCACTTCATCATCATGAAAGATGTTTGGCCTGTCTACCACGTGTACCCCAATCAGAGATGCCTCACACTTTTACAGCAAGCCTACTCATCTTTCTTCCTAAAACAAATAATCTCTCAGGCTCATTGCAAACCACAAGTGACACTTAGTATTCTGATCACTCCATGCCAGTCCACCTGGTATATTGTGTTTTAAATCCAAGCACTGTTATGGCTATGCATTTTCACTAGCTCCATGGTAGAACACAATAGCTCTGTTCAGTAAGAAGTAAATCTAAATTTCAATCCTTGACTGATGAGGGTTATATAACAGTGGTTTTTTACACTTTTATGCATCTTGAAACATAATCTGTCAAAACATGTTAACTAAACAATAGGATACTTAAACACTCACTGCAGTATCAAGAAGCTTTTTCTTCCTCCCATTTCACTGGGTACAAACCTTTTTGATCCTAAACGGTGACAAAGGATCATTGAAAAATTCCCCACTGTCTGGTAATGTCTGGAAAACACTATTTATCCTAGACAGTTTATCAATGTGTCATTTAGCTCAAGGAGATTATAAAAAGGGATGAAGCACATCAGCTGCAGAGGGACTTTCAGAAATCTGACAACACCCCCACTTGGCTCATGGCTCACCTGCCCCCACATCCCTTCAAAAAAGGATCCCACAAAGATTTCTACTCTGCTCATACTCATATGGATAGAGCTGTGCAGTACATCCTTTGGTTTGGCACTGGATGAAATCCCTGACCCTGCTCCCTAATAGTGTGAGGTGTGATCCCAGACCAAGAGGTACCATGAAGCACATGGAATTCAACAGCCAAGGGAAACAAAATACTGGATCTGCTCCCAGGACTACTGACATCACTTGCAGTTTCTGTGGAGACCTCAAGGCCTTTGTGAACATTTGTGCTCTTCTTTTAGCTTAAGTCATTGATAAAAGTAGGATAGATGTGGGTTCAAATCTACCTAAGCTGCCAGATCTAAATAGCATAATGATGGAAAGATAATTTCCTGTAATCCTGTAAGTGTGTCTCATTTACCAGTGTCCAGCTCTCCTGTCTGTAGATCCTGCCCATACTTCCCCATTAGCCTCTCTAGCAAAGATCAAACTTGTATGTCTCATAACTCCTTGATGTGATTTATAAAGCTATCTAACTTGTTTTCTTCCTAGCTTATCTCATGTAACCTATTTGTCTTTTTATTACAGCATCTTATCTGCCCCCTATTTGCTGTACTATTTATCAAAGACTTACAGTAATACCTATTCCTCCAACATTATTGATGTGGCTGCCTGCACAGCCAAGCCCCAGGCTGGCAGTGAGGGGACAAAGCTCAGGCTGTGGAGCAGCAGCAGGGCTGAGCAGCAGGGTCACTTCCCACCCCTCCACCCCAGCTGTGTTTGTAGGTCCCCACAGTCACTCAGGTGGGATGTCCCCATGTGCTCTGTGCACTCCAGTGCAGGGAATGCCCAGCATGGCACTGGAGAGTGGCCAGGCCACAAATCACAGCCACCAGGAGCTGTTTGCTGCAGCTGATGAGAGTGCATTTCACCTTTTGGGGACTGACTCACACTGTCTGCCCTAGCTTGTCTGTGGTAAGTGAGTTATACTGGTATTTTGCTGCACAACAAAAGATATCCAAGTCTTAGATCATTCAGTATATAGAGCCCTCTGGAGATGTGCTTGGTTTTATAACTCTATTGCCAATACCAATACTATTGCTGCCATGGTTGTGGTTATTTTCAATCAAATACCTCAGCCATTGACAGCTCTATGTGGTTGGTTTTGAGTATAATTTGTTACTTAACATCAGCTTTAGAGAGGTAATGAAAAGCAAAATAATGACAAAAAAATATTGATCTTTAATAGTCAGAAAAGACAATAGGAAAAATGTTTGTTAGGGGTCATGCATATTCATATACATTTGCATATATCTCAGGGAGATGTTTTAAAGTGTGTGGTCAGTAGAGGTCTGCCATTTATGATCTCTCCCATGCAGAAGGGCTCTGTGGTGTGCCTTGTGAATGCAAAGAGCACAGACTCCTTCAGAGCCATATTCTGTGTATTTGTATTTGAAAGTTATAGAAAACTAAACTCCATCTGTGTGCTCTCATGAAGAGATCTCAACAAACTTTTCGAAACAGAGATGCCACTTTACACATCCTATAAAAAACCATCTGCATGTCTAAAATGCCCTGAGCTTTCCTGAGCCAGGAAAATCTGCTGGGTGCCTGGGGAGCTGCTGGGGCAGGCCTGGGTCCTTCTGTTATAGCAAAACTCTCTCCCATGAGTGGCTGCTGTGTGCTTTGAAGCCAGGGCGGTTATTTCAATGGACACACACACCTCTGAGTATACTTTAAGCTTATGTCTTACAAACTTCTTCTATTAATTAAATCCTCTCTAATTGTATGAATTCTTATTAGCCACATAAATAAATGCCTGTTTCCATGGACATTACTATATATTGATAGACAAAAAGTAGCAAGTTCCAGGCACCCATAACATATGTTTAAAATCTAGATTTTGAATTGTTGTCCTTCTCTTGTCAATTTAATATTTCCATGTCCTTTTACTTTTTAAAGCAGCAAATGGGAAGAAATTTGACTTGAAATTCTGATTTATACATCAACTCCAACTAGTTTTCTTCAGAACTAGCTAATCATGATCTCTTAACCCTGTCTTCATGCAGAAATTTATCTAATCATTAACAGTCCAATTCCCAGTTATCAAATCTACCAGGTGCAGAAAAACCTGAAAATGGGCAAGTGACAAGCATGAGAAGAATGATGAGAAAGAAAATGAGGTGTCAGGTTTATAAGTAAGGGAAGACACAAAAGAGGTACAGGGAGAAAAGCAGGTAAGAGTAGCAGTGCTTTATTAGTTGCAAAAGTTTTATTAGATTTTTCTAGCTCATGCATTGGAGTAGCAGACAGGAGAGCATGTCAGCTGGCCAGGAAAGCTGGCATTAGTCCTGTGCCCACCAGGAAATGCAAGTTCCCCAACCAGAGGATTAGGAGCCTCCCATGGCCAATTTGCTGGAAGGAAGATGAATCAGACTGAACTGGGACACCGGGGGAAGGATTCTGCTGGAGCTGGGAGAGGCCAGGGGCTGAAACTAAAAAGGGGAAATGTCAGGACATACAAGAGGGTCCCCTTTAAATCCTCCACAAAGGCTTCCTCATGCACCAGTTAAGCCCACAAAAACTGAGACATCAGAGAGATGTGGATGGCAGGGTAAGAGGAGAGGTCAAGCCTGAACAAGGGGAAACAAAAGGCACCATTTTATCTGCAGGAGAAAAGCAGTGGGATGCTTCAGGTACCGAGCGACCTGAACGAAGAATGCAATAAGCATTTCAAAGTCTGCGTTAAGGAGGGAGAATAATTTCTTCTTTTCAAAATCAAATTCAAGTAGAAGCAGCCTTAGAAACAGCCACTTTATATAAATTAGCACAATTCTTTCATATATCACAAAGACTGGCTGGGCCAGAGGACTTTCATTGTCTGTAATTTCCTCCCAGCTGTGGTGCTTTGGCTGTGCTGCACACGGGTGCGTGTGACAGAGCAGCTCAGCATGAGGGCAAGGGCTGTCTGTGATATTCACCAGTTGCCTTCTGCCTGGAAAAGGAAGGAAAATGAAGACCAGGTCCTCTGAGAATCCATGGACTGCATGATCCCTGTGGGTCTCTTTCACCAGAATACTCTGTGATTCTGTGATGCATTTAGTTTGCACTAACTCAGTATAGATTGAGGACAAGAGATGGAGGTGACTCATGACAGGCTTATTTCTGTGTGATCACTGAGCAACCCTGGCTGAGCAGGAGGGCAGCAAAGGTCTATCCTTTGGAGCAGCAAAGCCCTGGCGTGCCCACCCCAGGGTCCCCCTGTGCTCCCAGCTGGGCTGTGTCACCTGGCGTGCCCAGCCTGCCAGGGCAGGCATTGTCACTCTGCTAAGTGGGAAGGTCAGGGAAATCACAGAACGTGCTACAGGAAATTACCTAAGAACCCTAATAACTGAGGAAACGAGAGGAAAACCAGGAGTGTCATACCTCTGTATGGCAGAGGCTAATGCTGATCATTTTGAGGCTTTCTTCTGAGCAATAATCTCCATCAACAGGTCCACAGTAGGTGGACAACAATTAAGGCCTATGATGAAAGTAATTCACCATCTACATAAATGGAAAGAAAGCACACAGCTACTGAGTTTCAAGGGTACTTGAGGAAGTCTGGTCTCTGTGATTGCATTAGCCAATTAGTTCCTGAGGTAAATAGCCCAATAGGGCTTTACACAGAAGGGGCATTGCTAAGAATTCACCTTGGAGAAGTCATGGAGAGGCACAAAACAATTGGAAAGTGACAGTGCCCATGCTGAACACGGGGGAGGATGGCAGAGTGAGGAATGAAAGGGCAGCTGAGAATGCTGGAACAAATAAACAAGTGATTTGTAAGGCCAGGGAGGACGTGAAGGAGACGAACAGCCCTGTGCATGAATCTGTCATGGAAAAATAATATCAAAACAATATCATTTCATTTTGCAACAAGGTAGCAGACCTTGTGGTGAAGGGAGAAGGGCAAACCTCATACTTAACCTACTAAGTCGCTGCCACTGTTTCTCATATTTTTATATAAGCTACAGATATGCAATGTAGATTAAACTTCTGTAGGAGGAAGCAAGAAAGACAGGGTGTCTTAAGCTGGGGAGGAGTTATTGATTGTTTACTGTTCAAAATGGAAGGATGCACAAAGCAAAGGTATTGCCTGGGGATTTGTCCTGAGCCAGCTCTGCTAAATGCCACATCGCTGTGACCTGGAAGGAAGGACAGAGTATTCTCAGTACATCTGCAAATGACCCCCAGCCAGAAGGGACTGCAAATGTGTAGGAGGACAGCATCAGAATTGCAAATGGCCCCAACAAGCTGGGGAACTAGCACAAACATGAGGGCTTGTTTTTAATTTATTTCAATAAGAGCCTGCAAAAATACTCCACTGCAGAAATACAAGATGGAGGAAAATTGTTTAGTTGGAAGTTCTTTAGGAAAGGGTCTAAGAATTATAGTAAATCATACTGAGTGGAAATCAAGAATGCCCCAATTCTGAAAGAGACAGGCAGGCATTAATAAGGGGATAGTCTACAAGTTGTGCAGTTTGTTGAGGAAGCTTAACAGTGTGGGGTACTGTCCTTCAGGAGGGACCTGGACCATTGGTAAGGGTCTGAAGGAGAACAGGGGGAAAGGTCAAAGCCTAGAAAATGGGCCTACATGGAACTGTGAATGAGGAGTTTTATTTAGCCTAATGCTAAATAAAAGCTAGCTAGCTAGTTCTGGTGAAAAGACACAGGGAATCAAATGGCTTCTTTGTCCACAGCTGATGGAATAGGAAGCAGCATGGATCCCAGCATCCCCAGCCCTGCACAAAAAGAGGTATCAGAGCCAGTTTGTACAGACACTGCAGATAAGGGGTTTTATTAGAGGAAAAAAAAAAGTTCAAACCCACTGGAATAATCTGAAACCAGGTTAGCATGAGCTCAAACAACTACTTCAATAATCAGTCCTATGATGAGAAAGGCATAGTCAAGATCAACATAAAATGATCAAGGAATGTTAACCACTGAATACTTGAGTTAAAGGTGTGCCAGTCAATCAAAGTGAAAAAAAATAATGTAACACAAATCATACTTCAAGGATAAAAAACCTCCACAATTTGTATTTTCAGGTGATTGCAATATTATAAGAGAGGTCATCACATTGAATATTCATAGATTGCCTTAGGCAATGCCTTAAAGTGATCAGAGAAATCTCTGACTGCCCGGCAGTATCATTTTATTTGTTCTTAACTGAAATCTAGGATCAAACAAGCTTGTGTAATTGTCCTTAAAATGCTCCATTCCTGGACATTTATCTGGTCCAACCTCACCTCTGACTGTCTAGCCATGTTTCCTGGGCACTGTTTTTGTGTTAGCTGCACAGACACTACTCCAAACCCTCCAGAAGGAAGCCCCTTCAAGAACAGGCAGTGGCAAGGAGCCCTTCATTGCCATCCCAAGCCCTCCAACTCCTGTAAACCACTTTGTGAGTAATGGCTCTTCAGCTGAAATGCAGCAGCACAGCCCTGCAGGCACCAGGACCCCTCTGAGGCAGCAGAGTGCAAGGCCCATGGCCCAGCAGCCTGCTGAGATCCAGCACAGGCACTGCCAGTGTGGAGAGGGACACCAGGACACAGCCATGACACAGGTCATTCCCAGCTGCCCACCCCCACTGCCTGGCTCACAGCTGAGACAGAGGGAAAATGTAACAGGGTAGAAATCCACTTGGATTTAGGTGAAATGTGCCACTTTGAGCTTGCTAACATAAGTGAAATATGCTGTTTAGTCTGGTAACTCTGCAGCACTAGTAAAACTGCCCCAGCTGAGGAGAAAGAATGCAAATTTCCACACTAAAAGATAAGAGATAAGAAAGACTCCTTGGACCTTGAAACAGACAGGGCAGAGTGACCCAGGAGTTCTTTCTGTACTTTCTGATAAAAACTGAGTACAAGTGTAACTAGCTGTAAGTGTAACGTGAAATCAGCAGAATGAATATGCATTAACCTATTGTGGAATTCTATGAATATGGAAATTATCAAGGGTAATAAAAAAGGGTCAGGAGTTCTCAGGGGTGTGCATGCCCATTGAAGGGCAATGAGTCCGCACATGAGTCCAGCACTGCAATAAAAACAGCCAGTCCCTACAAATC
This sequence comes from Chloebia gouldiae, assembly GCA_003676055.1. Classification (NCBI taxonomy): domain Eukaryota; kingdom Metazoa; phylum Chordata; class Aves; order Passeriformes; family Passeridae; genus Chloebia; species Chloebia gouldiae. Next base: position 1,997,589 of record QUSF01000059.1, read on the forward strand.
TTTATTGGAATTGTGGGGTTTTGATTTTTTATCTGTGTTTCACAACCACTCTGCTTTCCACGGCTTATAGCCATAATGATATCCATTGACAAACCCCCACATCTCATTCTGACAGTAGGCACAGCACTGCAGAATTAATGAATGAGCAGGAGGAGAAAACTACTCCATTGGAAGAAGTCTTCTGGAGCAATATAAAGCTGCAGGAAACCTGCCTGATTTGTCTTTTGGCAAGTTCTGCTACTGGCTTTAAATTAACACTGCAAGTGTTCTCAACTGATTCTCTACAGGAACTAGTCAAGTGAACCTGAGTACACCTGTAATTGCACACTGAAGTTACTCAGACCTCAGCTTTCTGTCTTGGAACAAATTAGGTTTATTTTTAGGTTTTTGTGTTCACCTGAATGCAAAGCTACAGCTACAGCTTTGTAATGTTAAATTCACAAAGGTCAAAATCAGAAGAAAATTATTGCAGCAGCTGTTTCGAAGTGAAACATGCATTTTACAGAGATCTGCTAGTAATGTTTTCTGCTTCTCTGTTCTTGCACAATTTTTTGTGCAGAGACTCTTTTGATATTGGCATTGTATTCTGCAAGTGCTGTCTAGGACAACTTCTCCAGCTTACACAAGATTTTTAAAACTAACATTTTTTTTTTTAGTATTATCTTCATTCCTCCTATGTCAACTTAGCAGTGAGAAAGGCTAATTGGGGTTTTGGGGTTTATCTTATATCTTGAGTGTAATAATGTGGATCTATTTGTTTTGTCAGATTAGGGTGGTGTAAGAGCTAAGGAAATTTTTATGTTATTACAGCATCTGTATTCAAGTTAAGATATGATGAAGAGGAGGAAACTTAAAAAGATGGAAAAATTTTGGAAATCTGATAACTTTCAAAACTATATATAAAATATGTAAACCATTAGGACTATATAAGGCATCCCACATGCTTGCTTCTGTTGCTAAGGGCAGTCTGGAAGTCAAAGTCAACAAAAGCTCTCACCCCAAATTATCCATGTCTCAGTCATTATCAAAACCTCTAAAATATGTCAGATCTTACAGTCAGCTCTACTTAAGAGTATTTTGCTGGCAAGATTTCACTCCTCCTAATCTTGGTAGCATAGTACCTACATTTTCTCTTAGCTTTTCTTCATGTGCCAAACTTTGCAGTGTCCCCTCCCAGGACTGGGGAATGGTCCCCATTCCTAGGCCATGCTGTTCTTTCTGGTACTCTTCTGGAGGCTGGCATTCACCAGAGACACTCAGAGCAGCCTTGAGATGTTTTTACTCCCCCTGGAAGACATACCCAGGGCTGGAGCAGCACAAAGGGAGGCAGCCCTGCACATGGTTCCAGCAGTGTCTCCATGAGCAAGCTCAGCTGGAGTGGGATCAGGAGACCAAAGCAGCAGGTGCCAAGACCCTTCACATCTCCAGCATGTGGGGATCATGGGTTTCATTTGGATTAGATTGCTCTTGATCTTTCCTCAGGGAATCAAAACTTTCTAAAGAGAAAAAATATTAGGTGCACTCTAAAATAATCTCCTGGTCCACAGTGCAATTCAGACCCCAGTGTCCTGTTAAACACTAGGCACCACCAGATAGTCAACATTAAATCACAGCACTGCCCTACCTAAACCACTGTGTCAAAGGCCTACCTCCTCACTCCTCTGTCCCAAATTGTTGGCAAGTTTCTTAAGGTAACTGGGGAGAAATGTGGCAGACACCTTGAAAGTCAGGGTATCATGCAAATCTGTCAAACTCAGTTATGAAGTGCCTTAATTATGCCTCACTATCTTCATTACATAGGTCTAATTCCCATTTGAAATGCATTCAGCTCCCAGCACAACCATTGGTTTTGATTACCATAGGATTTTTAGGAAAGGGTAGCACTGCTGACTCACTGAAGCCCTCCTGAGCTATTTCAGCCCTGTTTGAGTTAAGGAGCAGTGCAAATTTCCCTTCTCTGTGCATTACAAACTTCATCTGCTTCCACTTAGTTGCAAAGTTGAGATCTAAAAAAGCCAAAATCCCCAAGGCTGACACAAAGAAACACCCTGATTTATAATCCCAAAGTATGAAGAAGTAAATTTCCAGCCTAGTGAGTTACCCACCTAGCTGCAGTTATTATGTGTTAAAATTCCCTGTACACCACACAGAAAATTTGCCCCTAAGCATTTTAAAATTTTTTCCCCATCTTACAAACTGCCAGAATGCTCAAGCGATTTTTAGGAAATTGCTCACACTGGTAAAAATTCACTATCTGATATCCAAACATAAGCCTGAAGCACAGAGGCCAGAACCAGCCCTCTAATTCAGTAGGGATTTAGTGACAGAACATGTTCTGTCAGAAAATGTCAATGAATCAACTTTCCTCCAAAAAGGAGACTTTATCTATTTCATTAAAATGTTCCCTGGAAAATGTCTGACTGCCAACATGGACAAATCAGGCTCCTTTCCTGCCTAACTCCAGCAGAAATCAGACCCGAAGATGCGGACACCTGGCTGGGACTCTTCTTTCCAGGAACTCTCCCAGCCTCCCATTATTCCATGTGTGCTGTCTACAGAATAATGAACAATTTAGTGGCCCCAGTAGCCCACAGGTGCAGCCCAGTGGTTCTGCCACCCTTGGAAGAGCAGCAAATTAGAAGGATGTCTCCTCTCCAGGCCTAGTTACAAACCATCAGGAGTGGATGTTTAATCCCGGTGTCCTGGCACAAGGCTCAGCCCTAAAGTTCTCAGTTACCCCACTGGAATTATTGTAACTCGTTGTGAGTTTTGGCTAAGCACAGAGGGGAGCTGTGTGTGGACTGGGGCAAGTAATTTAAGGCTAGTAAATCACAGGGATTTGCCATTCCCTCTGCAGTACGTGGGCAAGGCTCTCTGCCAATCTGCAGCGCCATCAGCGTCCCCCTCCCTGCCCAGGCCGTGGCCAATTCATCTCACACTCATGCTCCTGCCTGAAATTCATTAGAACAGATATGTCTGGGTTACTGCTTCTGCAGGAATGAGATTTTCTTCTGGAAACTGTGAGCCGATAAAAATTCCCTTTGTAGATATCAAGGCTGCTTGAAATTTTTCCTTCTAATTTTCTTTTATGAATGTGTTAGGGGATTTTTGTGAAGGATGTTCAAGGAACCAACCACAGAAGAAGGAATGGCAGAATGTAGGGGGTTTTCCTACTGAAGCAGTCAGCTTTTTAAGGAAATGTTGAAAACATTTTGATTTTCTCCAGTTCCAAACTAAAAATATATTTTTTTTCATCTTCTAAGGCTTCTACAAGAAATCAAAAATTTTCTTCCAAAAAAAATCATTTTAGCAAAGCAGGCCAGTGTTTCCCAAAGGAATGAATAGCAGCTGTGTCTTTCAGCCCTGCTCAGCATATCCTGTACATCAAAAAGAGAGAAAGATGTGTAAAACTATTGATCACTTCTGCTTCAATGCACTGAAATTCTGAATTTAACAAAGGCACAAGCCCAGCACTGGAAATCTCTGCATGTTCCCAAGACAAGCACGTTATGAGATGGCTAGTGGGGAATTGCTCATGGTGCCTCAAGTTTAGTTATTTTCCCCAGAAACAAAACCTGCCTTGGTCCTGATGCAGGTTATAATCAGGTCATCCAAACAGGATGTCAATTAATGTTCACCTTGGGAGATTTTTATTATGTCCATAAAGAATTACACTGTGGCCATTACACTCACACACTGAATCAAATGGGAATGATATACAGTCAGAGCAAGCCTGAAATAATGACATGCTAGTAATCTAGCCACATTATTTTAATTCTCTCTAATTCTCTGTGCTTGTGGTAATCCCACAAGAGAAAATCTAAATAAATGAATCATAATTATAAATGTTGTTTATGTAATTGGCAAATGCTGCAGAGATAAGTGAGCACTGCTTATTCCTACACAAATACAAATTAAATCTGGACACTGCACCAAAGATCTGCCCTGTATTATTCCAAATTTTATAAGACTCAAAGATAAAAAGCTCAGCCCAATACTGTGATTTGTCTCTCTGTCTTACCACACCTTCATATCTAAGCACGCCCATACACCATGGCTCCCAAACTGGAATTATGGATCAGATATTTTAAGAAAACATAAGCACGTTCTTCATATCCCAAGTGCAAAAGGAAAGGGCAAGATAATCCGTCAACAAACTAACCCCTTATCAGGATCACAGGCAGTCCCATTACTGCCATGACAGCTAGCTCAGCTGCGAGTCAAATGCCTGGAAAAGGCCAGCCAAAAATCCATCAGGAAAAGCTCATTTTTCAGGGCTAAAGGAAGAACCAGCGCTGCCATGCGGGGCTGGCACGGGCAGGGCCGGCCCCTCTCCTCTCGGCCGAGGCCGGGCTCCAGAGAGGGTCGGCAGGGAGCTGCAAACAGCCACACTCCCATCCAAAACAAAACTATTAAAGCAGAAATAAGAGCAGAGCATCGGGCAGCTGCAGAGCTCAGAGGGGAGTGAGTGTCCTGAGTCACTTGGAGCCTCCTCCAGCGGGGAGCCACAATGCAGTCATTTCAATATTTTACCAAATGAACTTTAGAAGTTCAGAAGGTGGATTTTTTAGGTGGAGAAAAGAAGTCTACAGATAGGCTTTTGAGCACATCCTAGCTTTTTTTCAACTGTGTATTCCAAGGAAGCACAGTGCATCTGTACCTTTCTCTAAAAACATCTTTTTTAGGCACTGCAGTGCCAGTGGAGGCGCGGGATTGACAGCTCTGGAGATCCATTCTGCTATTTACCCACTGAACAGGCACAACGCAGGCAGCACAAACTTTGCTGAGTCTGCCCAACCAATGTGCCTTTGGCACCTGCTAAAAAATGTAACACCCTCCAAGAGAGGGTGTGCATTGCAGAGGGAAGCAGGCTGGGTGCTCAGCTGGCAGCTGCCCCTCATCCCCTGGCACTGCTGCCCTCCTCCCTCACCTGGCACTGACCAGGCCACTCCAGGCTGCATCCCAGGGCTGAGCAGGACAGAAGCACACAGCAGCCATGCAGACTCAGGTTTCTTTATTTTCAGTAAGAACCCACATGGAGCCTCTTAAAACTGGTGCCAGGCAATTTGCCTGGGGGATCTCAGACAGAGCAGATTCTCAGAGGTGCTGCTCCTCATTCCAGCAGCAGCCTGGCAGGCGCTGCAGAAGCACGGCAGAGATGCAGGAGCTGCAGAGCAGGAGATGGAAGTCTGCTTTTTAAATATCCTCTGTGCACTGTGTAAGCAGATTCAAGCTCATCTTCCTCAAATTGCTTTACTAACCACATTAACCTCTGGGACTCCCCTTTGTTTCCTGGGGTGGGTGAGTAATAACTCAGGGATACAGCAGTAATGGCTGAGCTCCTTTTCAGTGAGTACTGTACCAGACGACATGGGAAGCTGTGCTTCCAGAAATGATATATTATTAGTGCTGCATCTGAAATAACCCAGTAATTGCTTAATGCTTTATATTTACATAGGCTGTACATTATGTTTGCTCTGAGAGAGGGAAGGAAAACTAAGCAGGAAAGGAGTTTGCAATAAACCTACAGTAAGCAATAAAGAGCTATAAATGGTAATCTGTCAATAGCAGCAGCTTCTTGAAGGGCTTGGCTTAGGAAAAGAGGAGCATCCTTAGCTCCCAACAGATCTAAATCAGCCCAAACTGATGTAAGTACCAAGCAGGATTGAGTCCTTCCTGAAGGATGAGCTATTAAATGTAAACAAATATAAAATCTTATTTGAAAGATCATATTCACTATTAACAAGGGGAAGAAATGGTCTTCCAGATAAGGCACTGGTGTGCTGGGAGTCTGTGGTGAGCTCCAGCTCGGCCAGAGATTCCTTGCTTCATCCTGACTTCCTCAATGTCCCTGCTCCTCTCATCTCTACCCTCACAATGGGGATCATTCCTCTCCTTCACTCCCTGTACTGGGCTGTGCCATCTTTCTGTGAGCATACATTTTTGAGCTTGTCCTTCCCTTCCCTTCCCTTCCCTTCCCTTCCCTTCCCTTCCCTTCCC
>QUSF01000059.1:2003598-2226189 GCA_003676055.1 Chloebia gouldiae
CCCTTCCCTTCCCTTCCCTTCCCTTCCCTTCCCTTCCCTTCCCTTCCTTTTTCACCATATTCACTGACGAGAAACTGATGTTAAGGAAGTTTTGGCCTCTTCCAGGTTTTCTGACTTAATTTAAACTTCCACCCCTGGGAAATGGACAACAGTCATACACACCAACTTGTGGGGGCTCATCAGTTTTTTGAAACAAAAACTTCTGCAGATTTTAATAGCAAAAATGCCTGGCCTGAGAAATAAACAGCCAACCCTTGTAAGTAAGCAAGAACATGCATGTGTGTGCAAACCAAAGTAAAAGTAACCACAGTTTGCAATCTATTGGTTTTCCAGGGCTTCAGTCTTCAATGTATGTTACATCGAATGCAAAATGAAACAGCTCTTACATGTAAAGGCTGAAGAACCCCTCTGAAATCAGCTGGAATGGCTAAAATCCATTAGGCCACAATGTTAAAAGCATGTGCAATGTGGGGAAAACCCACTAAGAGAGGGGTCTGCCTGAAGCAGCAGCTGTGGTGGAGGGTGGGCATGGAGGTGAGACCAGGAGCACTGCCCAGCCTCCCAGAAGCTACACACTGCTACATGGTGTATGGTACTGCACTGAGAAACTGGCAGCTACGAGGCTGTAGGAGAACTGGGAGCTATAAAAACTCTGAGGATATTATACAAGGATTACCATGGTATACATATTGCAGTCTACTGTGGGCAAAAAGAAAGAAAAATAAGAAAGAAAGGGGAAAAAAAGAAAGAAAAAAAACCAACCAAAGCTAATTCACTCAATTGACATACAGTTGTATCTTGTAAGTAAAATACAAAATTCAGATATTCCCAGCTTCTTGCTATACCAAGGGAAAAGCTACTTAATTGGCACAGGGGTGAGCAGCACCAGAGCAGAAGGAGAAGCTGTGGTAAAGAGTCAGGGGTAGCAGGGAGTGAAGGGCATGGATCCAAGGTTATAAAACCCAGGCAGGTCTCCCATTAACATGACAATTGCCTCTCAAGGGTCTGCTGCCTGTACGAACTGCACAGGCCAGTGTGGCAGCCTCCAAAATCCACAAGTATGAGCAGGGCTCCAGAGCACTGCCAAGCACTGCCTCACCTGCTCAGGGATTATCTCAAGGTACAAACATCCATGCAAAAATAATTTCATTCCTGGTCTTTGCAGGGAGTCTCTCACTGACATGCTCTCCCTGCTCCTCATCCAGGGGAGTGGGCTAGTGGGACTGGGGGGCAGCAGTCTCACACTGCCCCACTGCTGCCCAAGCTTCCCATGGGGACAGCCACCAATGACACCAGCCCATCAGGGCACTGCCAGCCCATCCTCTGTGCTGTCTTTGAGCTGAAATCCAGCACAAGATACTCAGGGCTTTGGTAGAATCACACTGAATCCATGGTGTCAGACACTGGGGCAGGGCTCGTAGCCTGGCTGTGAAGGAGAGCACTCCCTTCCCAGGGCAATGGCTTCTCTACCATTATTATTTTTGATAATTCACATGTATGATGATGTCTACAAAACAGCCAGGGAAGGTGACAGGACCCCCTTCCATGTGATCATGGAAGGAGTTACACTGTGACAGCCTACACCACAAAAGGTAAGAAACCCTGTAGGAGGTGACACCATACCTGGCTACTGAGAGAGCTTTATGAAAATTGTGGGGAAAAAAGAACTAATTAGCAGTGAGTAGTAGGAGCAGATTAACTTTTTAAAAAGGAAGATCTCAATTTTTATGCCCGTGGCACCTAAGTAACAAGCAGAAGAAGAAGAAATAAAGAAAGCATATGAGACTGATGAATTATTTGAAAATTCATACAGCAGGACTGGGCATTTAGTTACAATGACTGAACAAGAAATGTGTTACTGCACAGAGAGAAGCTTTTTCAGCTCCAGTGTGCCTTTGCTGGGGCAGGGATTCCTGCAAGTTTGCAGACAGGAAAAGGAACCTTTCAAGGTGTAGCAGCCCCTCAGAGAAGGGGGCCTGCATCTCTTGAGGCAAGAGCTGTGAATGCCATCCAATGTTCAGGGAATGATAGAGAGATCACACTCGCCTGAACAATTAACCACAATCAATCTGGGCCCTAATAAAATGTATCCTGTTATGGACTAACCCACAGAGAGCAAAGACCTCACTGACACCAGAGGGAAACAGCACAGGTGACACTTGCCAGAGACAAATGAAGGAATGTTTGCACAAAACACCCTTTAAAGGGCCAGTCAGCAGAAGTCCCAGGTGAGGCAGAAATGGAAATACTGAAAAGCTGCCTTCCCATTGCCTTCAGAGCCTGTCACAAGATTCCTGGCAGCAGTCTGGCCATGAACAGCACTCAAAGGCTGAAGAATTTGGCCAGCAATTTTTATTTTTCTGACAAAAACCTCAAACCCACCCCACACACAAAAGCTGTGCAATGAGATACTATTACAATAGCTTGCAGGAAATTCTTCCAGTTGGTCAGTCCAACCATGGAGCTGAGTAGCTTGAGAAGTCTGAATACATTTAACTCCCTATTTTCACCATGGAAATGCTCAACAAAACTGACCTTTTCAATTTCAATAAGACTGGATTTTCCCGTAGGTCCCCTGTCAGCCACTGCAATAATAAGCGAGAGTGCTAAAGCCCAAAATTATTAAAAAATGAGAAAGAATAAAATGGTGGCCCCGCCCCAGTGCTGCTATGCTGGATCTGACTGCATTCACTATGCTGGCAGAGCTGTACTCTCCTTCAAAAATTTCAGAAAATACAATTCCATCTGTGATTTTGCTGATGCCAATCTGGAGGATCTGCTGACTTCTTGCTAGGTCCCACTCAGAGCAGGGCATGGCCACTGCATCCCTGCTGACACACTGCAGCTCCTTCCACCTGGGGCAGGCCGTTCCTGGGGATTGCTGGGTACTCTGACTCTGCTGGTGTGTTCATCCTTCCTCATCAAGCTCTTCATCTACCTGTTCCAAAGCAGAGCACTAAGATTCAGCTTTCTAGAACCAAGGAAGGTGCTTCTTTCTCTGCCATCCAAGATGCTGCTGCCCTCTGGCTGGCCAGGCCAAGGATGGACAAGGGTACGGGTGGGGAAATGGGCAGGGGAATGGAAAGGCACTCAGAGAGTTATTTCAAACTCCAAAGTTTCTTATGTTTTTTACCAAGGAGTTTTGGCACACCTGTCCCTCAGACTATGATCAGTCTCAAGAATAACAGCTATAAAATATGGCTGGAAAAATATTGATGTCTGTTTAGACACATGCATTGTTAAGTATCCATCATTTGGCAGTGGTCGAAATAAGAAATTATATCTCCAGTGTCTGTGTTCAGGGAGGTATCCTGAAGAGTGATGAAATTCAGGCATTCACATCTCAGTCAATGCTTTTGGGACTAGGTAGTTCTGAAGTATCCAAATCTACATTTCACATGTCACTTTTTTTAGCAAAATATAGATATAGGTAGACAAAATGTGAAACAGAGCAGTTTTTAATAAACCCCTCAGGTTCCAGCAAACCACATTGTTATTAACAGCTAGAACAACGTTCCAGCATGTCCCTGTGCTCCCCCACCACACACTGCATCAGCTCCAAAGGCTGTGCTGTCCCTTGAGATTCCAAATGGGCTGTTAACATGCCAGTTGTTAACGCTGTACTCATTCAGATGTTCCATATTCAGACAGACAACAGCATCTGACCTAAGCCAGGCCTGTGCTCGGGGCAGAGCTGCCATCAGGGAGCTCAGGGGGGCTCAGGGCACTCCTGGTGCTGGCTCTCCCCATCCCTCTCACACTTGGGGCTGCACAAAATCAGGGCTGTGTTTGCCATCCTGCCATGAAGCACTGCCTGGCTATGACTGCAGCGTGTTACAGAGACAAGATCAGCCACTGCCAAGTAGTGGTGGTGCCATTTCCATCTGAAGTGTGCTTCCAAGCAGGCTTCCATGCACACTGCCTGCTTGCCTAAAAGATGCAAAACCGAGCTTAACCCTTTTCCTTGGCAGGTTTACAGATCCTTTGTACTTTCCAAAATACAAAATCATGCAAGCATCTGTGCTCACATCACTTTCTTTCCTTTTGCTATTATGACAGAAGTTTTGGGTCTCTCTGTTCCCACAGTGAAACTAATCCCTGGAGGCCCAGCCTCAGCTGAACCTTATTCAGTGTTTGTTGGCTGCTGCAGAAGTGCAGAGCACGCTGCTCAGTGGTGAGTTCACAGCTTTTGGTGCCTCCTTGAACAGAGGCACCAAAGGAGAAATACTGGCATTCTGCTCCCAGGTACCACAGACTGCCTGGTGATGGAGCAGTGCTTTGTCCAGATCCCTCATCTCTTCCCAGCAGCTCCTGATGTGCAGGTGTCCCAGTCCTCTTCTGCTTGGGCATGCCCAGCTCCTGGACAAAACCTGGCTGGAACAGAGGGCAGGCAGAGCCAAGAGCCCGAGTAGGTGTTTGCACATGGGGAACAGCTGAAAGCTCCAGCTCCACCCGAGTTGCCTTAAGCTCAGTCTCTGCTTCAACACTATATTTTTTCCTTGACAGCTTGAGAAAAATAACTTCTGTTATTCTGAAGACTATCGAAAATAAAAACCAACAAAAATAAAATCTCTCTTCCTATTTCCTACTTTCATGTAACTTATTGCAGTTACACAGTGCATGTGCTGCACAGCTCCTCGAGCTGCCTGTGGGGTCAGAGCCTTTGGGAAGACACACACCAGATCTGTGGGATGAAATGATCCATGCCCTGGAGAACTTCCAGCCCCATGGGCTAATGACACCCTTGGGGCTACTGGGGTGCGTTCAGGGAGGTCCAGGTTCAGAGAAGTGTGAAAAGTAAATTCAACTTTCAGAAGAGTTAATTCAAAGTTTTAAGTTCACCAGCATTAATAACTTTATGTTCCCACCCAAGAGCCCTGGCCCTGCCAGCTGCATCTGCACTGGAGAGCCAGCAATGCCTTCAGTGGGGACACTGGCAGGCTTTGCCAAGACATGGAAAATTACAGAACTAAGGATTTTAATTGCTTATTTCATACCTTCTAAACAGAAATAATGTTCCTGAAAACCCACAGCAAAGCCAGCTGAAAAACAAAGGAATAAACGGAGCAAGAGAAAACCTAATCCTGAAGTAAGGATGAGGATGAGCCCATCCACAAACTCTGAGTTAGAGCATTTTGTTTAAGACTGTTTATCTTTGCTATGTCCTTTTTACCAGAGCTTTAGACCTTTGACCTCATTTGCCAAAGGCTGTACAGAAGATTGCACCTGACACGTCACCTCTGCCAGTGACATTCAGATGCCTTTCAGCCGTATGACCAACACAGCTGCAGAGCAGGATGCTGATGGAAAGTGGATTAGGAGATTGCTCATCCTCTCAGAAAGTCACCTGGGACAGCTGTGTGTTGCTCAGCCCTGCATCAGATGGAGAGAAAAGGATATTTTGCACAAGTCAGGAATTTGGTTTGACAGCCTCAGCAGGAACCCAAGGCATGAGGCTGGTGGTTCACACTCCAACAAGAAACATAAGAAAACAACCCAGATGTTTTTAAAATAGGCATGGCACACCAGACAAAGTCTATGGCTTTGAGAGAGAGGGAAGATCCCAGAGCATCAAATCCCAGCCCTGCACCAGGCTCTGTGCACTCACAGAAAGGGCTTTGAGGAGCAGCCTCCCTCCCTGGCAGAGACATGAGCTCTGTACTTCCTACCAGCCACCTGGCTAGTGAGTCAGAGCACATTTTAAGCCAAATGCTTGTGAGATGGGGGTGGGGTGGAGGAGAAGCCTCTTTATTCTGCAAAAATTACAGGACTGACATGGTTCATTTTATTTCTGCTCAGTACACACAGCATCTTCTGAAATGTTCCTTCACCAAGAGGGCCAAATGCAGTGCTGGTGCCACCCCCCAGTCCCTGTGGTACACAGAAGGGGACTTGCTCCTCTCCTCCTAGGAACTGTGATTCCTTTTACCTTCCCAAGACAATTTCATATGAAACTGGACTCAAAGGAACCATGCAAAATCAAAGACTACCTGAAGGAAATTAAGCAAGCCCCTTTCTGCATGCCAATGAAGTCCAAATTCTAAGGAAATAACCTTGTGTGCTTCAGTCAGTTTGTTTCACTCTGCTAGTTTTTCAATGATTTTAAATTACACATGCTCAAATAGAAAAGGATGGGAGTAAATAGGAAGCTGTAACTAAACATTGCTCCTTTACAGGTAGCAGATGAGATGTTAGCCATACCATACAATGGCATCAAATATATACAGATTTTCCTAATATTTCTCCATCACTTTAATTTAAGAAAAAAATGGCTCCTATTTGCAGCCTGTCATGGAGTGCTCTGAACACTGCTGTGGTCTTCCTTTGGGTTCCCTATAATTCATCTAATTTCCTAAGCACATTTCTGGAAAATCATTCAGGGATATTGCCAGGTTTTTATATTTTTACTGAATTTTCCTCAATCTAAGTATCCCCATGGGAATTAAAGCAACTGAACACAGAATCCTAACCTTTGTTGATCTGTCTTGTTTTCAAGAGACGCAGCTCTTTGTGTGGTCAAAAGAAACAACCCCAGGCATTTGCTGGACCCCACAACCCAAGCTCCTCACTCCTCTGTGCAGTCATGAGCTGCTCCCTGCCTGCCAGCGTGGTACCAAGACAGAAAGTGAGGGTTGGTGTGGCCACACACAGCTGAGCACAGACAGGGCAGCCTGATTCCCTGGCTCCACAGGAGCCCTGGGCAAGCGAGTGCAAGGCTTTGACAAATCCTATTACAGCCCCTACCAACACCTGCAGGTGCACAGGCCCACCCCAGGAGCCCGTCACTGTGCACCAGTGCTGTCACACCCTGCTAGGTGCCACTGCCTGTGCAGGGACCGTGGGGACACTTCCCATGATCGGGACAGAGCAGCAATGTCTCCGTGTCTCAGTGCCAGGGTGGGGGTTTGTATCACCAGCCGGGGTCTATGTGCAGATCACAAACAGGACAGGACTGCTGAGGAACGTGTCTCAAGCTGCTTATTTTCCAGCATCAGCCTCATTCCATGGTTATGACAATGGGAAGATGCCAGCAGCTCACTTCCCAGCAACAGACCAAGAACTCAATGTTACAACTCCCTTTAGAAGTTTTTTGACCAATCACACAAAGCAAAAGCATATTGACAGTAGTTCTATCCAATCACTATAAGCACACGTACCTTTGGTTAAAACAGTACTTGCTTACTTTGAATACAATACCTGCTTGTGAGTCTTAAGATACAATGCACAGAGCTTTATTATTAAGCTTAGAACTTCCTAAAATCTCCCTAGATATACTTTTCTGTAAGTTAGGGAGTTATTCTAGCCAAGTGTTAATACACAAACCATTGTTCTATTTCTCCTTACTTTTCTACTTCTTATATAACTTTTCTGCTGACGAATCTTATGGCTCCTGCTTAGCTCTAATCACAGTTCTGCTGTCTCTGAGGCTTGCCTTTTGCAGGTTTCCCAAAACCCTCTGATTTTAAGGATTAAGTTTTGGTTGGTTAATTTGAGATTTCTCAGCTAATGCACTAGTAAATGCGGTGGGTTCAGTGCTGGCTAATCACCAGTGCACTCACTAGGATGTACTTACCAATTTTTTGCTGTGAGGTAGGACTAGGAGAAAGGTAAAACAGGCTTAAAACTTTAAAAGCATATAAAGAAAAGCTTATTAACAATAACTAAAAGAAAGAGTAATGAGAATCAAAACAAAACTTTTAGAATACTTCTCTTCCCCTTACTATGTTTTATATCTCAATGACAATGTACAGAAATAAAACTTAAAATTTTAGCCAGTTTACTACATCTAGAATAGTCTTTCTTTGCTTCACTTAGGGAGACAAGTCTCTCTTGTTAATGTTATGGAGACTTCTCTACAAGAAAACAGTTCTCCTGTGTTTCTCTTCACAAATAGTAAAAACATTCCCGTGTTTCTTTCATCTTTAACACGTGTTTTTCACAGAATCATATACTGCTTTTGTAGCAGCTAGAAGCTTTGCATCACTTCCATAAATATCTCCCATGCAAAACCACCACCACCAGCCATTGCTGGGAGCCTGGGCAGCCCCTGCTTCTGCAGACTTGTACCTTGAAACAGGCATTTCAAGAATGCCCCAAAATAAACACTAATAGCTGCTGGGTCAAACTATTTGCTGGCTCAGTGGACACATGGGGCTTCCTCCTGCAGCCTTCTCTGCTTCCCTTTGACTCCTTTGTTAGAAATGCTGAGGAAAAGATACTTTCTTTTATAAATTAGGCTATTATCCCAGATTCATCTTTTCTCTTCCCTTAATGAAATGCAAGTTTCTACAGCAGGTCAAATAAATAGCCCTTAAGTACAATACAGTCAAGTTCTTCCAGTGTATTTCTTGGAAAAGAAGGAGTTGTCACGGTAGGTCCAGCTGTTGCATCTGTATCCCTCACAACCCCCAGCATGATAATCAGCATCTCTGCACCCCAGGAGAAAGCAGCACCACCTCCCTTCTTGTTACCAACAGCATCCACTGTCAAAAGCACTCTCTCTTTCTTCTCCTCAGTTTCCTTTTAGGCTTTTCTTCTCACTCCTGCCATTGCTCAACCTGGGAGGGAATGCTCTAGCATGAAGCCTTACTCTGGTTCCCAGAGTCTCATTTTTTGAAAGGATGAGATTTCCCAGCATCCTCAAACCACTTCACATTTTCCTGTTCTTTTTCTAACATATGCTCTATCCCTTCATTTTTGTTTGCCACTCTTATCCCCTTTACTATCATTTTTTTTATTGATCCATTTTTCTTTTTACCCTCTTCCCTTCAACTCTTTGCTTCTCTTTTTTCTCCTTGCCCCATTCTAGTGACACTTTCTGGCTAGATGTATTACCCACTGTGCTGAGGGGAAGCAGTGCATCTGAATTCAAGCTGCACTGTACAACTACAGCAGTACTAGATACACTTACAGAAACAGCAAATCAAACTCTTAGTGTTCTCATCTCCCTGTGCTAAATTCCCAGAGCCAAATGCCTCCCATTATCAAAACAATTTTAAATAAAGCTAAGGGGGGAATTAAATGAGAAATAAATTGGGCATTTAAAGCCTGGTTTGCAGCACCCAGCTGCTCTCACTTCAATAGCTGCAGTGCACACCTTCCATCAGGCCCTCACTCTGCAGAGCAGTCTCTGTTTGCTGGCGTGTTCCCCACTCTGCCAGAGATGATATGGACACCCTGCACTGCCAGATAAGCAATATATGTCATTCTTCCTTGCCTAAAATTAAAATGAGTACATTAATTTATTTTCTCTTGCAGGCTACAGCAGAAATCAGTGAGGGAGAGGGAGCAGGTTCTGCACTTGGCTCTGTGCTTAGAACTGTGATGTGGGGCCTCCCTGCACACACTTGGCCAACATTTTGTAGAAAACCCTCAGCTACTTCTGCATAAATAGGTGTCAGGAAATACTGCTCTGGGATGATGTGACTTTGTAATTTTTACACTTACAGCAAGTGAATCCCAACTTTCCTTCTAACCACATCGTTTTTGGACAGGCCCTCCCCAGCTGGATGGGGCAGAGCACATCAGGGTGATGTGTTTCCTTCATGGCCAATGGCATATCATCTAAGAAATAAAAGTGCTTTAATTGAAAGCAGTGATGGCAAGAAATCCTTTTTTTCAGCCCTAAACAAAATGAAAATAAAAACTGAGAAATTAGTTGTTCAGAGGTCAGGAGAGAATTAGCTAGAAGGGCTACATGTTTATACATTCTGTATATTTTATTTCCATTTTAAAGAGAATAATTTCTAAACAGGCTGACAGGTGTGAATTTTGACATCTGGCTCTAGAGGTTGCAGATACAGGCAGAGACTAACCACACAATTACTGCACCTGTCCTGCTGACACAGGGCTCTTTCTCACACTTCTAAAAGGATGCAGAAGAAGTGACAAAGAAATGCTCATGTTTAAATTAAGACTCAGAAAAGGTAAGTCTTCTTGTCAATGAAAAATGATAGAATATTTACAGAGATGCACGTGGATACACTTACACCTGTGCAGGCACTGTGAGGATGAAGGAGGGAGAATGAGACACAGGAAAACCATAAAGATCTTACTGTTCTCACCAACACACACAAGTCCTGATAAAAGGAAAAGATCCAATCCTTGTATACAAGTAAATTTCCCAAGTTGTGGTCTAATATGTATCTTTTGCTTTTTATTTAGCTGTACTATTGGAACCACTGAGTTACAGATTTTAAAATACACAGAATCAATGTAGGGAACTGTAGGGAAAAGCAGAAATAGGTTCCTCCTGAAGACTCAATTGAATTACTCTGAAAAGATTAATTAAAATTGAATTCTCTTTTGACATAAAATCTCCTGTTTGCTAGTTCTTGGTACGTCTATTACCTAGTTTCCATTAGGAGACATTATAGTCTGTAATGAAATTATTTTCAAGGACCCTGTGGGATTAAACAAAAAGTTTACTGCATTCTGAGAGCTGCAGGAGCAGCAAGGTTCCAGTGCAAATTGACTTGCTTAATGAGAAAGTGTTCACATGCCATCACTGAATTCACGTCAGGGATCTCTATCATTGCTTTTTAAGGGACAGAAGGCCAAATAACTGTGTGTAGATTGGAAAACAGCTTGATTTGCAAAGTGACAGCCAAAAGTCAGGTCTTTATTTGATCTCTCCAAAAACTTAGGGAGAAGGGAGGGGAAGGAGGGTATTTCCTTCAACGCTGAGAACAGTTTTGTATCTAGAATAAGAATTTTTAAAAAGGAAAGGCCATTGGCCCCTCCAGTATATGGCTGTGCTTTTGCTGTCAGCATCTGAGGAAGCCATCCAGGGAATCACCTACATTAGAGATCAGTGTGATTGAATTAGATACAGGAGTGAGAGCATTTACATTGCAACTGGTGCTTCAGGTCTGACATGCTATAAAATATTGCTTTGTGTTTTATCACACTTGGAGCCTAACGAGGCACTTGACATACCAAGAAACCCCTCAAAATGGACCAGGGGGCAGAGCCTGGCTGTAGATGACATAAGGGAGAATTTCACTGAAGTGTTGAATTAACAGTAGCACAAAGAGTCACTGACCACTTTAACTGTACGAGGAAAATCAGTTTGAGAGAGACAGAGCAAACATTATTTGTGTCCTTTTTTTCTGCATATTCTCATTTTATGGCACTTGCAAGGACACTGAAATCCCCAGTGTCATAAGTCTTGGCCTCAGAAGCTGACACTGATATGAAAAGGATAATATTTGTGTTGGTTGTTTGGGGCACTGTAATAGAGCCCATCAAACAGGTACTCATCACATCCCAAATCTGTGCTTCCAGCTACACAGCCAGCAGCCTTGTAATGGAAAGTTAAAATGTAAACACAAGCTGCTATTTTACTGCAATCACACAAATGAAGCAGCTTATGTTCTCTTTTCCTTTATTTCCAGAACAGACAGGGTACCTGAATCAAGCTACAGCGAATCCTTTTTCTTTTTTTCTCCTTTTTTCTTCTCCCTAAGTGCCCAGTCAATTAAATCTTGCTTACATAAGGAATTCTTACTTGTCTTATTCCTACAATGAGAGTTGACAATGTTCAGACTAGAGGATGCCAAAATCTGTTTTTCCCTAGATAGTAAAAATAAAAGCAGAAATCAAACCCAAGCAGACTAATAAAGGATTACAAGAACTGACAGTGCTTTATGAATTTGAAAGGTTACATTGCTTGGTTCAAAATAAACCTGAAATCCCAAATCTGCCCTGAGATTTTTGCCTCCCCTGTTCACAACATTCTTCCCTTTGTCATATAGATAGTTGCTCACAAAGGAGTTCACTGACATCACCTTGCTCATCTAGTCCAGATGGCCCAAAGCAGTGAAAATCCAAAGGCATTCCAGGAAGTGACCTTGCAGGTGCTTTAGTGATTCAAAATTCAGGGAAGACTGAAAGCCTGACCCTGGAAGCATCACAGCTCTAGCTCTAAGGAAAACCAGCTCACCTAGGCAGCAGCTGCCTTTTAAAGGACAACCAGCAGATTCCCCAGTTGACAAAACATCTGCTACGGTTTCCCACAATCCCTGATTTACAAAGGAAATAAGAGCTGGTTTGCATCACGTATGTCAATAGCTGGGATTTTCTCCTTCTTAACCTTCAGCTTGTGTTACCTCTAATGAGACAAGATGACAATGCCTGTTCAGAAATGAAAACAACAGGGGGAAGCTACAGGACAAAGGTAGTTCACTTTTTTTTTCCTCTCAGCTGATCTGCTAGCTTTCCTCTGAGAAGATGGCCAAACTGAAAATTGCAGGTCTGTGCTGCTCTCACCCTCTGGGAGATTCGATAGATAGATAAATAGACAGACAGACAGACAGGCAGATAGATTATAAAATACAAAGTACCTCTTCCCAAACCACACCCAGCTTGGCAACATTAAAATTAAATCAACATGGTTTTGCAACACAAAAGCCACCCTCTCACTTTTGCTGAGGACTATTTGAAATAAAGATGGATCATAGTATGAGTCATTTATGTCTCCTCTCTGATGCATTCACACACGCCTACCACTGCAGGGGGATTCAGAGGAATGACCTGAATCTCAAGCACCCGTGGGTTTGCAAACAAAACCCAGCTGATGAGGTCATGCAAAACCAGGCCTAAATCTATGTCTTCCCCTTTGCCCCTGGTTTGCTCCTCTCAGTATTTCAAACAGTGAGAGTGCAGGGGAAACAAGGAGTGGTGCCACATAATGAAACCATGGATCACAGAGCAGCTCCAGAATATGGCATTCCCATTTCACAGGGGGAGTATTCAAGCAAGCAGACTAGGTGAAATCCCAGTTGACCACAATATTGTACTTATTTTAATTGTTTATTGAAAACAGCATGATAGATGCAAAACTAAGGGAGAATGAAGAAAAAGAAACATCGGCTTCATTCACAGGCTCAGCTCCCTCTGCACAAGCCACACACAAAATCAATTCTTCATATTGTATGTTAAAAAAAGAGTTGAACTGTTAATAGTAACATGAGAGGGAAAAGACAGAGGCAGGAAAGTCAAAAAAAGGTGGCAGGAAGGTCTGGTCAAAGACAGGTTTGTTTTGGCAGCAGGTGGGTGAGACAGAAGATGCAGAGGTGCACTCCAGGGATAGAGAAGCAGAAGGCAAGAGATGATGAAGAGAGAGGAAGGTCCATGATAAGGAATCTGGAGCCAGGCCTAAGATGAGTCTGGGAAAAGCCTCACTTTGTAGTTATTTTGCTTTGGTTGGTCCTCAGAACAGTGGTTCAGGAGCAGGTTTACAAGCCTGCACAGTGCTCCCTCTCTGCTGACTCACACCACCAACTTACAAAACACATAAAATTGAGAAGAATGAATGCAAGTGTCAGGAGATCTGCCCCTGTTCCCAGCAGCCTAAAAAGGAACTTGTTTATGCCACCTATGAAAGAGCTGTGACACATTCCTTCAGTGATGGAATGATCCCACTAGGATCACTTTTGCTGGCCAACATTGAGCATATTTTTCTCCAGTTCATCTTTCCAGTGTGATTTATTCCACACATCCACTTGGAAAAACATGCTCAGCACCACCACAACAGCTGCACAGTAAAGTCCATCACTATATATTGAAAGATCATGGTTTCATTTCTTGCCCAAACAGAGACAACAAGGAGCTGCAATACGAGGTGCACACAAATTCTGTCCCTGAGCTTAACTGTCTCAGGAAATGACAAAGCAAATCCACCCAGGACCATGAAGCCAATCCAAAAGAGCCCCAAGCCCCAAATGCCACCATGGATAAGATTTGAACAGACCTTCTGAAGACCCAAACTTAGAACAGCACATTTTATCACCTGCAACAGGTTAGTCCTTAGAGGACAGCATTACCTTCAGGTTTCGTTTGGAAGAGCCATCAGCAATTACTCCATCTTAACCACCATTTTTCTAGGATGGACAAAAAACAGAAGCAGTAAAATACTCCAAACTCTTGCAGCCTCATATGTTGTTCTAGGGAATATTTCAACACACACCTTTGTATGTGGAAAGAGCCCCTTCCCACACCTACCCCATAAGGAGCACAACAGATCCAGCTGCCAGATACTCCACGTTATTGATGGAGTTTCAAAAGAGTAGTTTTGAATGCCATTTTTGGAATCTGAATCTGCCTGGTCTGGCTATTCTCTCTTAAGACTAAATCAAATGCTTCTCAGGCTTTCCTGTCTAAACCATGTTGTTCCTTCTGGGCCCTTTGGCTATATTTTATGAAATAACTGATATTCTCTATCTCCAGGGGGCAATTTATTACTACTTCTACCAACAAGGAACCATATGATCTAATACATCTCTTCCAGTTCTGTCTTTTGAGGTTTCTATAATCTTTCCAGAGATTTTTATTTTGTTCCTAAAGAATGGTTTGTGTACCCTACAATTTGTCCCGTGGATATTTCTTGGTCTGAAAAAGCCATTCCCTCTCCATAAGATGCTTTGCCAGATACTACCTATGCAGAAGCATTGCTCCAGAGGCAGAGTGCATGGAATTATTTAATATTTTCTTAATTTTGGTTAACTCCCAGAAAATTCACAATTGCTCAATTGTCTTCTATCCCTAGCATTATTCTGTGCTTTCTCCTCTTCCTGGATTCTCATTGGCACTGTCCCAGACCCCAGCCTGCCCAGCTCACCCTGACTGGCTCATTGTGTGTAAAAATTTTTAAGAAAATGGGTCTTCAGAGAAAAGCTCTGTTCCCCCAGTCAGGCCTGGAAACTCTAAAGCAGCATCAGTAACACAATCAGATCCTGGAACTGGCCATAGAAGAAACTTAACTCTAGCCCAAATCCTCTATGGGCAGATGTTTGAACCAGAGTTTTACCAAGCACTTTGTACACATTTACTTCAGCTGGGTGCCCAAGTCAGTGGAAGCTGCAAATGAGCTTGCTCCCATGAAGTTTACATGTGGGGCTCACTTCCAGGTGCATTAGCATCCTGTTATGAGCTGCTT
Source organism: Chloebia gouldiae (assembly GCA_003676055.1). Taxonomy (NCBI): domain Eukaryota; kingdom Metazoa; phylum Chordata; class Aves; order Passeriformes; family Passeridae; genus Chloebia; species Chloebia gouldiae. The sequence goes on from QUSF01000059.1 coordinate 2,018,537, forward strand.
TTTGAGGGAAGGATCCAAAGAAAAGGAAGGATTCGAGACCTGGAGACAACATGGCCCAGATCTGCTTTAGACATTCCAATGAGGCTCTTAATTTGCTGCTTTGTTGCACTACATGCAGACAGACAGACACACACACACACATATATACATACTTCTTTTCCCCATAAACCCCAACTGCTTTTGCTGCTTCTTGAGAAGGATGGTTTTGAAATATCCCTTCCAAACCTGGGACAGATGTTTCCAGTGTTGGGGTTTATTAAATTCCTGTGGCAGCTATTTCCAAGGCTGCTTTGTCACACATTTCTTTGCAAGAGACCAAGAATAGCAGAGGGGCTTTGCAGATAAGCATTTCAATTTCAACCTTTATACTAAAGTGTAATAGGAACATTGGGGAATTAAATAAAATTATATTTTTCCTAGATGTCTGCTTAAAAAGGAAATTCAAGATTTTATGGATGCCCCAGAGACAAACTATTACATTACATTCCTCACTGTTCTTATTTGAGTTCTGTCTGTTTGAGCACCTCAAATAGCACAGAATCATTCATAAAGAATGGGCAAGAGAGACTGTGTCCCATCAATATTTCAAGCTTGGTTCTCAAATCAAGAGAAATTCATGAGTTCTGCTGCAGCTCAACATTTTCAGGTTTGATACTATTGTTTGACAGTTTAGAGGGTTTTCCCTCTGCATTCTCATTGTCATTAATATTTTATATAATGTTCCAGTTGATGCTATTGTAATATTTATTATTTTTTTTTACTTGGCTTACTAACCAGTTTTTTCCTTTCTCTTTCAGCAGGGAAAAATTCACACTCATTTGCTATTTGTGGGGTGATGACATAGTGTGAAGAAGCAGTAATGATGACTGACTGATAGAAGACACCATATGTTCTCTTCATTTTTCTCTGTGCTATTTTCTGAGAGATGAATAAAGACTCAGTATAAGATAAGCTTTCCTATATATAGCACTAAAAAAAAATTGACCTTTTTTCCCTAAATAATTGGCAGGATGGGAGAAATTATCTTTTTCCTAAAGCATTCAAACAGTATTGCTATAAATATCAGGCTCCAAATTACCAAGATAAATAATTTCCAGTCTTTTCCACCAGAAACATTTTACATGTATCCAGGCACCAGAAACAATTTTCCAATTAATTCCACTCACCCCCAAATGTTCCCCATCTTTCCACAGCAAACATTTTGAAAATATAAGTTGCATTTGCTGATGACTAAGCAAAGGTAAACAATTCCTTCCAGTCTTAAAAGAAACTAGATTCTATATAGGACTCTAAGTGACTGTGTGCAATGCATGATAATCAGAAATCCTGATTATAAACACACTAGATCACAATACTGGATTATATGCTGGGGTATTTCTTTGCACCTTGAGTGTCTGAGTCCATGCAACTAATAAAACAGAAAATTCCCTTCAATAAATACTGCCTTTGCTTTAACATGTTTTAATATCAAAATAATTGGAAATCTCATTTCCTAGAAATAACAGAATAAATATCTTTTATTTTTCTAGCATACGCATTTACCAAGTATATTATTTTCCTAAATAAATATTTCCTTTTTTTTTTCCTCTGTCCTTTCTGTTTATTCTACCCTCTCAAAACCAAGGCTTTGGTTTTGAGAGGGTAGAATGATTGGTGATTGTCGCTCTTTGTCCTAACTTTGTAATAGTCACTAACCAGCACCAGACCACAGCAGAGCCACACACATATCTGCTAATAAGCAGTCAGGAGCAGAAACAAAGAAGTAAACAAAAGGGATTCACATTGCCTTCTGTTCCATTGGAGACAGAGAGGAAAAAAAAATCAATCCTCTAAACACAGAAATAACCCCCAGAAATCATCGGTTTAAGATTCCATATTTTTCAAATTCATGGGAATTTGTTGTAATTAATGGAGCCAAAATTTGAGAAAAACATAATTGTGAGTCCTGCAGGCAGCAGGGCAGAGAACTCGCTGTCAACGGACGTAGTGCCAGGACTCTTGTTTGGGCTTTGTTTTCAAGGTCATCCATTTAAAGCATTTTTCATAACACAGCCTGAATAAAGAATACAGAGCCACAATCGGCTTGCCCTGCTCACAAAGGCACCCACCACAGATGTGGCAGGAAAGGTTCCTCATGCCAGGAGATGGCCCTTGGCAGACGTTTGCTCCCTGGTCACCTGCCATAGCAACAGACAGCGAGCAATGTTTTACATTTACAGTATGCAACTCACTTTACCCAGTTATAGACTTATTATCTTGCTGTGACAGCTTATGCACCCTGCAACAGAGAGAGCAGGACAGAAGGTGCTCAGGTAAAGCAATGACTGCAGTTTTCACATGTTTGAACTCCAAGTGGCATGAATGCATCTTCCCCTGGAAAACTGTCCCGTGCACCTTCTTTTCCTATGGCAATGAAGTTACCCAAAGTCTGATCTTGAAATTCTCATTTAAATATTCCATCCTACTAGCTGGCTTGCTTAAGGACTACAGACTTGGGTCCCTAATCAATGCTTTAATAAATAACACCTACTTAGAACAATTGATTGCTAGGGAGCAGACTAAGTGTAATATATTTCTGCTAATCTAGTCACAGGATAAATGTCATAGTTTATTTACAAGACACACCTGAAATTATTCTGAGGGCTATAGATAGAATCCATCCTGACACACATTCCACACTGCACAGTGTCAGGTGGAGGTGGGTGGTGGGCACTCAAGGCAGCATGTCTGGCATTGCTTCTTGGCAACGTAAACAAGGTTTACATTGAGGTTCCCACTGCCCCCAGGCTGCCAAAGCTCAGCTCCGTGGCTCCCTGGCAGCAGGGGAGGCTCCCGGGACCCACACTCCAGACTGAGGAGTGGGTGCAGAGCACAGTGTACCCTTTGATGCCAAGCTCTGGGGACATTAATCAGTCTAATTAAACGGCAACTGCATTACACTAATAATAGTGTATATGATAATAGTGTAACAATAGTGCATGCCACCGAGGCCATTCTTGGGGATTACAGCCATGTTTTGCTCTTATGAGACTCTTTATTCTGCTGCACATTTATGTGGGAAAAACCTCTCTGTATTTCAGGGTGGAAAATAGCCAGCAGAGAGTGCAAGAGGCCCCTTCTGTGCTATTACTCCACAGTCCATATCCAAGCTCAAGGTAAGGCACCTTGGTGCCCACTATGCCCTGGCTACAGTGTGTCTACTCCAGTTTGTCCTTCGAGGACAGCATCACTTCAATTCTCTTCCAATTACTTCTGTATCTGCCCTTGAGGTGTGTGTTCACAACCGTCTTATGGGAGTATGGGCTACAGATCTTCCCAACCGGTCTCAAAATACATATCTCTCGTACAAATTCCAGCCCGGAGCCCGGAGGAGACGCCCGCCAGGATGCTTGTATCCACGCAGAGGATATGGAGGAGCCTCCCTTCTCCTTTCCTCCCAGACGACACCCGGCAGCAGGGGCACACAGGCTTCCCCTGCACCCCGCTCGGACCCTTTCCTCCCTCCCCGCCCCGTGCCCCTCGGAGGGTGCAATGCTCGGCCGGGAGCCGCGCGGGCTCGGGATGCGGAGCCGGGAGCGCGCAGGGCGGTCACAGGCTCGGCCCGCAGCGCCCCGCTCCGCGCGGACCTGCCCTGCAGACAATGCACGATCCGGCGGCCGCGGCGGGGAGCGGCCGGCGCCGCCACAACGTGTCAAACTTGAGAGGCGAGAGCACCCCTGGAAAGGCGGCGGCCCCGGCCGGCCCCGCCCGCGCCGCGGCGGGGAAGATGCGCCGGGGGCGCGGCAGGACCGGGAGCGCTGCCCGCCGCGGCCGCCGCACCTGCTCCCGGAGGTGCGCGCTGGGCGCGGGCGGCGGCGCGGCCGGGGCCGGCGGGGCGGGAGGCGGGAGGCGGGGAGCGGGGCGGCGGCCTCCCGTCTCGGGCGGGCCGTCCCGCTTTACTCTCTCCTCCCCGCCGAGCATCGCGGGCGCGGAGCCGCGGCTGCGGCGCGCAGGGCGGCGGCGGCGGGAGCGGCGCGGAGGATGCGCTGAACGAGCGCGGAAGGCGGCGCGGCCGCGGCGCAGGTCAGTGGCGAGACCCCCCCTGTCCCCGGGCCCGGGACGCGCTCCGCCACCCGGATCCCCGCATCCACCGGCCGCTCCCCAACTTTTCCCCGCACCACTTCGGGAAAGTGACCAAACTTGCGGCGGGGCCGCGCTGGGGCCCCTCGTCCCCTGTCCCCTCCTCATCCCCGGCGGCGCGACCCCCTGACCCCCTGCCCGCCGTAATTCCCGGCGCCGGCAGCTGCGGGGTGCAGGAGCGGCGGCCGCGCTCGGGGCCGGGCGCGGTGCGGTCCCTCCGCCCCAGCCCGCTCCGCGCCCTTCCAGCCGGGCGGGGCCGGCCCAGCCGCGCTCGGGCGCGGGGGCACCGGCACCGGGACCCACCTCCAGGGCACGATGGAGCCGGCGGCTTCGACGGGCTCAACGCTCGTGGGTACGGGTCCGGCACGGGTTTCTGTAACGAAACTACGGGTCCAAAGCAAACTAGTTGACAAATGCAGGCTTCTCCCTCGACTGGAAACGCAGTTCAGCCGGAGTTCAGTCTATGCGAGCAGCAGCGGTATGAGGGGACACGGAGGCACTTTTTAATTTCTGGAGCTATCTTTAGAGAACAGGGGGTTTCTTTGGGCGCTGCTCTCCCGCGGGAGTGCTTTTCAGCACGTCCCGGTTGCCCTGCCCCTGCTAAGCCACACTGGCAGCTCGGACCTCGCAATGTCCCTTTACACCTCACCCAACCCTCCAGAACGGGTATGTTCAAACCACGGCAAACATACAGCAAAGAAAGATTTGTACAAATATGTTCCAAATATGTTCGCCCCAGGGTGCTGGTGATGGGCAACCGGACAGCACCCTGCTGACGTCTGGGATTCCCGGGTGCTGGCTGTAGAAGTAGAATGATGTGATACCTCGTTGTAGCTGTGTCATTAGTTTTTTAAGATTTTTCAGGGATTAGGAAAACCCCTTATTTTAATTGTGTTATAATATTGCTTTCTATCTGTAGCTGACTTATGTTGCACGTAGATTAACATGTTTTTAAAAACCAAAAGATGCTCTTTTTTTAATGTTACACACCTACATAGAAAATTATTGTATTTTATTGCAAGATTCAAAAGTTGCAGCAATTAGGAGAATAGGCTGTATCTACAGCACCTGGGAGAGAGGGTGAATAGTAAACCTGAACAGTCTCAGAAATGAAAATTGGAAATGCTGCTGCTAAATCTGTTTTGTTTATCTATGATGCTCACCATTTGACAAGAAAGCTATCCTCAGTTTATCCCGAGAAGATTTCATTTTGTCAGATGCCTAATGTCTCATTAATTCCTTTCATGTCCCTGTGATTTTCTCTTTTCCAGGATCAGGCCACAGCAGCTCTCTGTGTTGGGGATAACTGTTAAGCTGTTCTTTTGAATTCATGAGCTTCCAAATTAAACTTTTGCTGACACCTGCTACCTAGCCTGGTTGAGCATAATGACAGTTTCACCCAGGCTACTGGAGCTCTGCCACCAAATGAAGTAAATTGCAACCAAAAATAATTGTAAGGTGACTGGACTAGGTAGCACAATGATTTGGGGAACATCTGGGAAACCCTGGCTACTGGAAATCCAATCAGAGTCTGTTTCTAATGGAGCAAACTTTCTAACAGCAATCATAGACAGGAATTAAATCCATAGAGTAGATGGCAACAGAGATTAATAATCATCATCAATTAGCTGATGGAATCAAACAGAACAAAATGAAGGTAAACAAAAACCTGTCTCCCCCTCCCCCTTGAACGCAGTCCCACCTTCATTTATCCAGAGTCAAGGATCTCTCCTGAGTACTGGTTTCAAGTGCCAAAAAATTTAGCAGGTGTCATAACATAAGGTCAACACTTAATTATTTATATGGAGACATCAATCATCCTGTGGGGATGATTTATTTATAAATCACCAGAGCTGTAACACAAGACAGTGAATTCTGATTTCCTCCTGCTCCTTCCTGAAGGCACCAGGAAGGTCCACACTGTGGCCAAATGGCTTCAGGAGTCTATAGAAGTTTTTGCTCAGCCCCACATGGAGGAGGCTTTTCTACACCTTTTAGAACCAAAATACCACTGGGGAAATCTCATGCATATTTTTTACATCTCAGTAATGAACATTTACTGATTATGGATTATCTGGAGAATTTAGCTTTTTAAACATTATTCAAATTTTTATGTTTATGTAAGCTAATAAGACTGAGGAGATTCAGTAACTACTCTTTGCCTTATGGTATTTGAAAAGAGTGTCCATGGGGCTTAGCTCAGCGTCTTCCACAGTCGCTTTTAAAAGACTAAAATAGAATTTTTCTGCCTGAAAAAAACCACCCTATCCCTACTCAGTATAATGTTCTTTGCTCCCAATTAATGCCAAAAATCAATTTTCTAATATGCTTTTTATGTTTCTGCTGAGCACAAACAGGATGGCACAGTAAAAGCTTTTATTGCCATCTGATTAGGCTGCAGTGGGGGTAAGTGAGTGGCTTGGGCCAGCAGGGCTGCGAGATTGCTGTGCTGGATGCAGCAAACACAGAGAAGGGCATGGGATGCTGAGCACCAGCCACAATCCTGCTCTCAGGGTCATTCAGAGAAATGTTATCAGCTCTGTGGGAAAAGCAGGATCAGGCTCATTAGATTTTCTGGTAGCTGGACAAAGTCATGAACATGTGCTTGGGCTGTTCATTAACCTCCTCTTCTGGGGTTTTGATAAAGGGTTAATTACAGCCAGGGACTCTCAGAGATTTGTCCATTTATTTATCTGTTAAGAGGAATCATGCTATTGATCTTATTCACATGACTGTTTTTCAGGCAGGGAGGTGATTAACTTTGAGTGAAACTGGTAAAAAAAAAGAATATAGGAAGAGAGATGGAAAAGAAAGTTATGGTTAAAATAAGAGCTAGGATAGAAGGTTTCCTTTTCTTTTCCATCATTATCTTGTGTAGCCCAGACCCATCAGATTTACCTTCAAGAAAATAGGAGCACGAGGAGTATCCAGGGCATCGTGTGATCCTTCTGAACTTCATGGCAGGACTCCATTTTGGCAAGAACAGGTCAATAAGCTCTCCTGCACATCCATTATTCTATTCCCACTGATTTTAAAAGAAGACCATTTATCACTGTATTTCAGTGACAGAAATACTAAAATAATGTTTCACTGGGCTTATAAGAGGGTGTGGAAAAGGATGGATGAGCTGGCAATGTCTTCAAGGAACAATTTAGACATTAAGAGTGTGGGAAAATATTTTTAGGAAATAACTGATTAGTGAGCAAATTGAAATTTAGGACCCGATTCAGTTATGGTATGTTCCTCAAGCACCCTCTGAATTTTGCTCAGAGCGTGTGAAAAAAAATGAAAAATTCATAGTATTTCTTGTAGGCAAGACCAGTCATCTGCTTGTGTGTTTTTATGGAATACTGGGTATATTTATAGCATTTAGTAATTCTAGCAACATTCAATGTAAAGAGTAACAGATGAATGTATCATGAAACAAGGCACTGGAAAGGCAGGTGGGAAATGATTTCCAAAATATTGCAGCAACCAGGCTGGGAGAAATCTAGGAAAATGGTAAACATAACAGACATAGGTAACTTCAAGCAAAGCCAGGGTTAAAGCCCAGGCTGAGCCCTGTGCACAGGTTCTGTGGAGGAGGAGAGCCACGACTCCTGTGTGTGAGCCCAGCAGAGGTGGCCTCCACACCACTCCAGCCTCAGTGCATCCAAGGGCGACAGTAAAATTGCAGTTGAGTGCAGGGAGAAGAAAGGAAGAGAATGAAATTGTATTGGCTCAACTGCAAGAAACAAATCACAGACTTCCCTAATCAGATGATGCCTAACTAGGGCACAACTTGAACCATAAAGAAAGGTGGCAGATTTCACAAATTAGTCACGGCAAAAACGGTGAATTTCACAGCTTGAAGTGAATTCACGTTATAGGATGAAACAGCACAAAGTGATTAAGAGCTCTAACTGATAGGAGCAATAAGCATGTGAGACTTAGTCATCATACAGCAGCCAATTGTCTCTGGCTTCAGCTGAGCCACAGGAGCAGCCCTTCAGCCTCCAGTATTTAAAGCTGAGTGGGAGCTGGTGGGGACAATCACAAACAAGATCCCACAGATGTTTGCTGGAGTTTTCTGTTTCTGTGAGGTACAACCATGGCAGCTGGAGCTGCCACGTAGGGAGATGTTCTGCAGGCACAGATGCCACCACTGAAACTTCAGAGCTGTGGCAGCAGGACCAGCAGGACCTCATCTTCACAGCATGACCCCACTGGTGAAGAGCAGAGAGGAAAGACAGCTGAGAAAGGTTGGAACGAGGGGGGACACTGTTGAAGTGCACCCCCTGCCATGCTGGGGATGACCTTCCAGGTCTGACAGTGCCATTTGTAGAGCCACTACGTGCTGGCACATGCCACCTCATAGTAACCACACCATGCATCCCTAATAGAAAACAACCCTTAAGCAGTCTATTCCCATTTTCTATTTTTTCAGGGGATCAAAACCAGTGTCACAAGCCTCTGTCACAGGTGGTGTTGCATGACTTTTGCTGGTAAAACATTTTAATAGCTGTGACAGTACACTTTCAAGGAAATGTCTGTTAACAGATACTGGGATGTTACCCTTCCACTTGTATCCCTGCTTAGATGAAGATAAAAATTCTGGAGAAAAATGTCACCAGTATATCTTAATCATTTTGTTTCAATGTACAAGTTTCTATCATAGCTATTAAAAAAACCCATAGAGCAAAATGGAAGCAAAGTGAGCTAACACAACCAGGACAAGGCCATCCTGGAGAATTCCTCCTCTGGCAGCATAAGCCTAATTGAAACTGTTCCTGGTGTCAGGCTGTGGCCAGGCTCGGGCAGTGCCCCGGCAGCCCCGGGCAGAGCTGTGCCAGGGGGGTTAACACACCCTGAGCTGGCAGCAGAGCCAGAGCCCTTCAGGGAGCAGAGCCTGGCAGCTTTCCTCTGTTTATTGAGGGTGTTCCAGCACCAGCGGTCCACTGAGCACAGCTGTGTTAATGTTGTGCAGGGAGAGGGGAAGCTGAAGTTGCCAGGACTGAAGCCACAGAGGAACGTAATGGGGCAGTGCCAGTTCCTTCAAATCCCACCTGGAGCTTATTAGCCATCCACAGGGGGTGGCAGAGCACCTGCACCACAGATTATCCAGCACCCACCCTCTGTGCAGAGTCCAGCTGCTCCTCGACTGAGCACTGCACGGCCGCAGCTCCGCTCCTCGCCCAGCACGAGAGGATTTCCAGTTGTACCGTGAAGAAGGACCCCAAGAGGGATTGATCACTCTTGAACAAGGATGCAAATACAAAGTTTAAAAAGAATTATCATTTCTAAAGCATTTTGAAAGGAATGCCCTTGGAGCCTTGGTTAGGAACTAGAAAGGACTTTTAAGAAGGCAGTCGGGGTGAGAGACCCTCTTCTCCTACAATGATTTTGGAACCTGACAGGTTTCAAGAGATCTTTCAGTAACATTTTGCAAATCAATGCTAATTTGATCTAAGAGCTCAGCACTGTGCCAATTCATTGTCAAACCAGTATTAACTAGGCATTTTTGGGGAATGCTTATAGCTCAAGGTCCATTAAATATGGAAACCTGGCAATTATTTCACCACCCTTAAAACACTTAATTTGAAATGTGCATCAGAGCACCTATAAATGGTCTTTCAGTCTTCATCAGAATGAAGCCTCTCTCTCTTGAAAGTGCAAGTCAGTGTCCTGGGAGAGGGGCTGGTGGCTGTGCTTGGGATGAAGACAGGAGGCAGGAGGGGCCTGATGCTGCCTGTAGTGCTGCCACAGAGAAGCACAGCCACGTTAAGGTCTGCTAGGGCCTGATCTGCCGACCACCATTCATGCAACAACCAACCTGGAGAAAGTCAGGAAATGTTAAGGAAATGGCAATCCTCAAGAGAGCACTAATTACTCACTTCAGGAAAGGTGGCCAGATCAGTTGCATAAACTTTCTGAGTGGTTTTTGAACCTGAGTGCCTGTGATCTGACATTCACTTACAGCTAAGGGCTAAATAAAAGTTGCTTTATTTTTTAACAGTTGCTAATTTAGCCAAAGCTGCAAGAGATCCTGGTCTTTAAGCATGGGTTCCTTTAATGCCTGCACAGAAACAATTGAAGAGAGGTTAGTTTTTCCTTCTGTTCAGTGTGATCCTCAAATACAAACCTGATTCCCTTCTGAGTTGGGAGAATTACAGCACTAGTTAGCTGGTGACATGTATATTTAGATGACTGACTTCAGGCACCTACATTTGAATATATGATTTAATATGCCTTCATTTTTATGTCCTGAAATTGGGATACTACTTAACTCAAAGAAGATCAATTAATTTTTGTGTTGCTTTTAAGTTCTTTAATGGAAGATGTTACATAAATAATTATTTAATATACTTTAACAGGTTTTTTTTACATGAGCTGCTTGATCTGCTTAGAGCATATAAATCAGTATGAGCTGCAGTAGTAAAATAAGTTCAGAAATCTAAAGAGTACATCAGAAGTTAGACTAGTGCATAAAAAGGGGTAAAAGCTAAGTTGCTCTTTCATTGGCACAAAGCAGACAGATTGGTTTTTTGTGAACCTTTAGACTTCTCATTTCTCAGGAATCACAAAATCTATTTGTGAAAAGATCTAGGAAATAAAGAAAGAAATTGTACAAGTGGCATCCTGGTCAGTAAAGCACGTGAGTCTGCAGGCACACAGACAGGATGATGCCATGAATCTCCCCTTTGTGTTGCAGTTCAGAAGAGGAGTTATTTTCTTCATCTGAGCAGATGCCAAAGGCTCAGAGAAGGGCGAGCAGACAGAACGCAGCCCCTTTCTTGCAGCAGAAATGTATTTGCCTGGTTTCTCAAGTAAGAGAAGAGAGAATCCCATCCTAATCTGCAGGGATGAAACCTCTTTGTCTGGGGGTTATCACAACACTGGGTGCAGGGCAGAGACTGACCAACTATCATTTCATCCTTGCACCCCACAGAGCAGAACTTACTCCATCCAACACAGATTTCCACATCCACCAGTTTTAGGGAAAGTTCGTTCCCTGCATCTCTGAGATATACAAATACTTCCATGCTTTTTTCCATCTGTCCCTGAAAGCAGACTTTATCACACTCACATCAAAAAGAAGAAGCTAATTTATTACTTTTCTGGCTTTTCTTCTCAACCATTATTCAGATCCCATTGTTAGTGTTTCTTCCAGTAATACCAAAGCCCTGTGACAGTGTTTTAATGAGTCACTTATAACTTACTAGCAAAGTAATTCACATCTGCCTGTTAGTTATGGCTGTGTGATCTACCCAAGGAAGCTGCTGTCCAATAAATTACTGAACTGTCTGCCTTCACACAGTGCTCCCCAAACTCTCCAGCATCTCTTCCCTAACTTAGTGCCAAGATGAAGGATGACAGCTGTTTCAGCTTTTAATGCCAGTATTCCTTTGCAGACTAGGGGAAGGGGATTTCCTTTCAAAATGCCACTCTCCCACTGAGACTGGCAGTAGTATTATCTCACAGCTTTAAATACCAGTCTTGGAGTTATTGGTGTGACATCAAGGTGCTGAGATTTTATGATGCAGAAAATTTACATGAGCAATTTCTTGCTTTGTTTTTTTTTTTTCAACATTTAAAATCTAAGGTTACTTTTGAATCCTTGAATTAATTAATTAATCCTTTTCTCATAAACACTGTAATTGTTTAATGCTTTGGAATAGCACTGCCCATATTGCTTTGTGTACACTGCCACTCCTGCAGGTCTCAGTGTCTCCTCACAGCATTAATGTTGTATATGCTCCTAACACGTGCGAGTCTACAGCTCACATAAAGCTCTTCCATTCTGTACCTTACACAGGAGGGCTACTGTACTGATAGCAGCCACTACGTAGTTATCTGTAAATTACAACTCATCACACCTCCCTGCACTGTGTTCTTCTGATACATTATTAACCTCTGCTGCAGCACTTTTACTTCAAAATACTAGAATCAGCTTGTTATTCTACCTTTAGTTTACACTGGGAGAAACCTCAGCTCAGGATAATGTCAGGAGATTATCTGAAGTCTCTGTTATAGTAGCAGTATGTGTTGCTAGCACAGAAATTCATCTGGTTTTCATAAATATTTGATGGGGCTCTATCATCCTCATCATCATTTTGGGCTGGTTGGAAGAGGATCCCCCCGCGATTGCAACCCATTTCCAAGTTGTCGTGGAAAGTCAGCTGGTGATATTTCAATCACAGTGTTCTTATTACAAATTCCATTCAAATTCTGTCTGAGAGGGAGTTAAGGTTTCATCCTGAATGATATGCTAAATGCAGCTTCCCTTGGGCTTGGCTGCAGTCCAGCACTTCGTAATTTATAGTTCTCCTTCCGAGTTCTGGCTGTGACCTTGGGACTGCACGGTGAAGTTCTGCCACGTTTTGCTAAAGCCCCTTCCAGGAGCCCTTGTCCCCTTCCCAGGCAGCACAGGGCAGCTCCTGGGACATCAGGGAGTGCTCTGGCACACGGGCACAGCTCACAGCAGCACAGGGCAGTGCTCATTTCCTCTCTTTTACTAATAGGAGCAAATCATGGAACGTTGTTCTTAAATGACAGAAATTATTAGGTAGCTTCAAAGCATGAAATTCATTCACAGAAGAGGTTTAAATTATATTAGCCAAAGGTGTTTTCTGCAGAGACAGCCACAAAACAGGTCTAATTTGAGATCTCCAAACAGCTGTTGTGCTCTATGTATTTATATTGAAAAGATAACTTGGAAGATTATGTTAACATGCAATTAAATTTTAAAAAAGTTTTAACATAAATACTGATCTTATTGATAGCATACAGGGAGTGCCTAAGAGGCTTTTCTGAGAAATGTGTGTGTCCATGGCCAGAGGAACTGATAACCCAGATTGTAACACATGCCACTTTTAACAGAAAAATTGTGTAATTGAGAGAAATTATTGCCCCTCGAAGATTACATTCATTATAGATTGTAACAGAGATATGTCTTCAGAATGACTGCAGTTCTCTTCAGTTAAAGAGCTATTCAGGAATACCAGTGTTTGAGCTCATGGACATAGCTGCAATTGTTTTAGCAGAGTTAGTGAGGGAAAGCAATTTAGAGGAAGGTACAGCAGACTCGTGCAGCTCTTTTGTTTCTTTATTCTTTCCAGATTTTTCAAGGACATATGTTCTGAAAATACTTACCTATTTGGATTCCTTAGGATGGAGAATAATTTTAAAATTAAAAAGGATGACTTTTAAAATAATGATTTTAAGAATGATTTTTTAAATTTTTAAAACCATTATAGAAGTCTCTTAGACTTTTTCTTTCACCAGTAATTGCCATAGATTTTCTGCAAAACAAGTGATATGGATGTAGCTTTGAAACCAAAGAAAAACAAATCTTCATTTTTTCATTTGGTCTTCAAAGTATATAATCTGACATTTTTTGTGATTGGCACTTACCGTAAATGAACCTTCTCTGTAACCCAGTTGTATCTCAGTTGTATCTCTTTTGAAGTGCTTCTTCTATTACCTGATGTGAAGACATCAGAGAGTAATTATGTTAAGTAGTTCTTTGTAAACAATAAACCAGCAAACCCAAGAAACCCCTTTTGCTAGGGAGTTTGCTAGGTGCTCATCACCAAGATACCACTGGCAAAACATACACCAGCTCCCTGGACCAGTCCAAAAATGGTGGCCCTCCACTGGAGAACTTCAGCAGAAGTATGTTTGGCTTTTTTTGCTTCACTTGTGATACAGCTCCAGTGAAATGACTCCTCCCTGGGCGGTGCTCAGAGGTGAGGTGTGTGGAAAGGCCCCAGGGCAGTGGTGCTGTGCGTGCAGACACCTTTGCAGCGGCGCCGTGACGGGAAAGGACGGCTGGCAGTATTTATGGCAGGTTTCTGTGCAAGAGGTTTCTGTGCTCTACACTGAGTATTTATTCTGGCAGTAGCTCTAATTGTGCTGTAAACCACCCTGGGTGCTGGTTGCTGTGTGCCCAGGAGTTTGACTAGAAGCCAGCCAACAGTGAGCTCTGTGATAACTGTGCATCATTTCGCCGCAGGAGCCTCATGCCCGTGGGTAGCAACAGCCTTCCTGCTTCCTCCCACGCTCTCTGAGCAACCAAATCCCATCTCCAGAGTGTCTTCTGGACGATAAACTTGCTGTTGTTTATTATTAGCACACCATGAAGTGTCAGGTGTGTATTAGAGATACCTTTCTCTCACATGTTAGAGAATTAATATCAACCTGTCTCCAACGCAGCTGACCCCATACCTAGGGCAAAGAAGTAGCGGGGAGAGCTTGTGCAGACAGGACCCAACACCAGAGCTCATAATTCCCTTCAGGAAATGTCTTCCTTTTGCAAAGTCCTGCTCAGCCCTGAGAATCTCCTCATTCTTTCAGTGGAGACCAGTCAGTGTTGGCTTTTGCAGTGTTCTGAGCAGAGGCAGTGGTTTCTTCCAACTTTTCAGTGTTGCAGGGTTTTTTGTACCATCATTGGTATTATTCATGCACACCTCCAGCTCCTCATCCTTAAGTGACTTTGAGACTTCCTTCTATAATCCATCATATCAGCAGCCCTCTTGGCTGGCCTTGCCTTAGTAACAACTGCTCCTTTTCGCAGCAGTTCTCCTGACACGTCTTGTCAGCAGGACAGAAAGCTGAGCTCAGTCAGAGGGGACTACGTGGAATTCATCCACTTTTGGATGGGAAGGGAGGGTGCATGATGGATAAAGGAGATATGTGAGAGAGCATCAGAGAAAGCAGCTGGGCTAATTCAAAGAAGCAGCTCTGCCCTGTAATTCCATGTATCACTGTGTGCCATTACCTGGAGCAGAGCCTGTGAGACCAAGAAATACTCGTTCCATCTGAGCTGGCTCTTGTGTGTCTGATCAAAGCCTCTCTGCTTTTCCAGCCATAGAACATCTCACTGGCTGCACAAGCCTGGCAGTTACACTACACTGGGACTTTTTCTGTTTGGCTGTTCAACTGCCCCGTTACTTTCTTTTCTCAGGGCTTCTTTTCCCCTCTAATATCTCACCTAAACTTTTTTCTTTCTTAGCTTCAGGCCATTGCTCCCTAGCCTACAATTTTCTGAGGCTGTGAATAACTTACTTCATTTCTGTTGTTCCTTTGATATTAGACTGTGGTCATGTTCACCCTGAGCCATCTCTTTCACTGGACTCTGAATTTGGCTTTCTCAGCCTCTCTACATGTTATGTTCTCTAATCTACATACCATTGTGTCCTTCTTTGTTTTCATCTTCTTCTTAAGAAGAAGATTTGGTTGCTAGAAATAAAGAACATCATG
Source organism: Chloebia gouldiae (assembly GCA_003676055.1). NCBI lineage: Eukaryota > Metazoa > Chordata > Aves > Passeriformes > Passeridae > Chloebia > Chloebia gouldiae. The sequence goes on from QUSF01000059.1 coordinate 2,033,897, forward strand.
CTTCTAGATGGCTGTTATTTGTATTGACTTACATGCACTTCCTACAGCTAGCTGTATTTTCTTACCCAGAAGGGCTATTTTTGTTTATGTTGGTTTACTTTATGAAATTATCTTTCTCCTCTCCAAATTTAATTTTGCAAATCAAAATATATGAGAAAACTCCCCATTTTGCTGCCAAGGTACCAACAGAAATCAGTAAGACTAAAGAAGGCAACTGGTTGTAAAGGCTCCTAAGTTCAATTTTTGTTTGCTGCAAAAGCTTTGTGTGAATTTGGAGCAGAGGCAGGATTGTCCTCAGGACTATCCCTGTGCCATGTGTAAGGATCTCTGACATTTTGCATAGTACTGTCAGCTATCTTTCCCCAGACATTCAGTTTCTCCAGTAACATAATTCCCCATGATTTATCACCAAAATGTGAATTTGTGTCCTTTGGGAAGTTCTAAGTTTGGGATTTTCTTTAAGATTAAAAAAAAAATTCAGTTTTAAAACTTGTCATGGAATACAAAATTCTTGGGAAGAAAATTCAGTTTGGTGAAAGCAGAAATGCTCCATCTAAATGATTTTGATCCAGCCTGGGTACTGGGATTTGGCTGTACTGATGAATCTCCCCTTGTCCCAGCTCAGCATCCCACAGGAGCTGCCAGTCCCAGCCCACCCTGCCCTGAGCTCTCCTTAGCAGACCCCAGGGCTCAGCCAGCAGCAGCTTCCACCACCCAGCACTGCCTCTCTTACCCTGTTGCTTTCCCTAGATAGAAAATCTACACTTGACAAATGTGAAATGCAAAGAGCCTCAGGAAAAGATTGTATCCCATCCTGGAGAAGGAGATCATGCCTGAGACTGAGATCCTCATATGGTGAAAGAACTGCAGCTCCCCAGAGCAACAGGGAGGTTGAGAAGAAGGGAGAAACTTGAACCTAAATTTGTAAAATGAGGCCATAGTAAAATTTCTAACAATGCCAAAGATCTGAAAGATGGAAGCAGCCTCCTGCAGTGTAGCATGCTGGGCTCTGTGGACGTGCTTGGGATTGGATTTCTGCACATGTGCCATTCCCTGGCACTGATGGTGTCCCTCATAAAGCCCAAGAACCCAGCAAGCCAGCTCTGCTTTTCCAGCCTCTGCCTTGTACTCCCCCAGCACTTGTAACCAGTCCCTTGGTTTGCTGACTCCTTTATTCTGTGAAACCACTCTCTCTTCTTGTCCTGGGCTTGTAATGCGTTTGCAATTAGGGTCTCTGAAAGATCATGAGAAAAAGAATACCTGCAATAATACTATTTTTAAAATAACTAATTCACACTCCTACATTGATTTCTAGAAAAAAAAAAAACTCCAATAACTATTGATAGCAACTCACATGAGGACTGCTGACATAAAGGACAGGACAAACTTTCTAAAATATCTCCTATCTTTGTACTCTATAAGTATTTATTTGTAGCAGTAGTGCCGATTTCACTGGCACCTCACTCTGTGTCAGTAGAGCCGTGACAGCTTCATAGGACAATACCAAGTGAAAAGTAACATCTGCAGAGCCCCTTCCTGCCAGAAGAATTGGCCTCTGAATAATTTTTCTTTTCAGTGGTTGAACCAGAATTAGTAAGGGGAAGAATTGCTTCAGTTGTCCAAAAGACAACTCAAGTGTTTAGATTTTTATCACTGAAACAGAAATCTTCAAAATTGAAACTTATTTCCAAAACAAAAATTCCTTATTTCTTATACGTACCAAAACAAATCATGTGGATATTTTTAAAGTTCAGAATAAGGTTTCTCATGTTTAATTAGTTGCTACCCTCATTAAAAAAAAAAATCAAAAACCAACAATAGTTCATAAAATACTTAATAAATGAAAGATCCCAGCAAGCCTCAGCAAAATTTACAATGAAGTAATTGACTTTTAGACGATCACTGTTTTTAATGGACACTGAAATGCACTTTGGAAATGGGATGTTGCATCTGTCTTTTAGTTAATTATTAAATTCAACACATTTGAAATATGTGTTGTAGGATTACTTTATTTTAATTTTCCCAGCAGAGACATTGGCAGTTCCTGGATGATACTGCACTAAACTGTCCTCTTGAATGACATTTTCTTTATAATAATCATTGATCCACATGAATTTGTCAGTTCCTAAATAGGAGCTCGTTATTTACATGGCTTGTGAGAGCTCTGTCAAAGGCTGAGCATGGTACAGAGGATCTCCTGCTATGCAAGTTTGCCATATAATCACATGATAGTTGGATATGATTTGGATTCTAATATTTTGTGGCTGCTCTAAATACCACAGTGTGCCAAAATACCCTGTCTTTTGTCCATGTGTGCCGACAACATTCCAAGAGGAAAGGTAAAATCCTGTGGTGGATCATAAGCAAATTAAACTGATTTGGAAAGCTGTATTTCCCACCTGTCCTCAGGAACAAGAGCCTCACATCTCCTTCTCTACCCTGTTTGGACCAAAATACCACCTTTTTTCTTAGATTAATTGTTCAATAGGTTGACCATCCCAACCCAGTAGTTGATGCAATAGGAACACAAAGGTCTTTGCCATCCTTCAGCAGATGTCAGGGATGGCTTATCCTGCCTGGACCCTCAGCATGAGCCCTGGTCCACAACCCAGGGAGCAGGCTGTGCTCTTTGCTGAAGGAGCAGGAGGGCAAAGCACAGGGAAAGAGGGCAGGGAGAGGCCGAGGAGCCTCTCACGTAGCCCATGGTGAGACACCAATCCATTAACTGCTTTTGCCTCTCCTGACCTCCTGTCTCTGACACTGCTCTCAGCATATCCCTCCCCAGCCCCCACACTGACTGCAAAATACACTAAATAAAATCAGGCAGACAGCAGCCCATGCTTAAGGCACGAAAAGAGGGATCTGGGCTGTCCAGGGGCCCTGATGAGGCAACAGACATGAGGCAAAGGGATAAAAGGGTGCAAGAGGTAGGTGCAAATTCAAGACCTAGAGCTGAGACTCAAATATAGGATTAAGAATCCAGATGAGCTGAAAGGGGAGCTGGCATCCATGCTCCAAGGGATTCATGGAGAACAGAAGGCTGCCTGGCTGCTAAAGTGTCCTTTCAAGGACACCAAGGAGGATGGGAACAGTTTACAGCAATTCCTGGTGGCAGAGACAGGAGGAGTCTCCCACAGGCTGGACTTTCAATCAAAGTATGGCAAAGCCTTGCTTTTCCCTCTCACTGCTCTAGGTCTTGTCCTAGAGTGACCTTGAATGTTATGAAAGCAAACACATTCTGGAAATGAAATTGTAACTTGTGGTATAAGAGCACATGTGAAGCTCTAAAAAACCACAGACATTACAAAATCATGTTTTAGTGGGTCTGGTCCTAAGGAGCAGCTGTGGCTTCCAGCTATTTTACAGAGCCTTGAGAGGCATCATCCTTTATAATTTTTAAAAGAAAAGACATCAACACTTTTGTCACTTCTTCCCTTTATAGAGAGGGGGAAGAGATGGGGAAGGCCTCCCCGTCCTTTCTCAGAGAATCCCCTGGATTAAGGAAAGGGGAGTCCTTTAGGACCCTTCTAGATATCACTACAACACTTACTCATTTTTAGTGATTTCAAGCAATTCTCACGGATTAGTGCCCCCTCAGGACAGTTCTGCTCACAGACACACAATGCTCTGTTTTCCCCTTCCCTCAACATCTCCCCTGAAACAGTATCCTTGGGAAGAAGAAAGGTTTACAGTTCTTGCCCCTTTTTCATCTTGTAAGCTGTACTCATTCTCTGCTGCTACACAAGCAATAAACCAGGAACCCAGGCAAGGATTGTCTCAGTAATATTCCATTTCTCTGTCAGACTTTAGGTCAGGTGATAATTTTGGGTGAGGCATTGTCTGCAAAGACAATGAATGCAAGAAGCTATCTTTATCCTAGCAAGGGATAAACTAGATGATCCAAGTGATTTTCTCTGTCGCTGTCTATGTTTCTACTATGGAATAAACTGCTGCACGAGGAGAAGGATTTATTGTTTGGACTGCAGTGATGGATACTTCCAAAAAAGCTCAACTCAGGTTATCTCCTCACTGCCTCATAAGGGCAGTGTGTGTCCAGCAAAAAAAGGATATTTAGCTGCTGTGCAGAGACAACCTGAAGAGCACAGCATACTCTCCCTGAAGGGTGTCACAGATGGCAAAGATTCTTGGTGTGGATGGCTCTAGTCTTGAATATCAGCAGGAACTTGAGGCAAATTTTGGCTTTGTTTTCAGCCTTTTTGGGATATACTTCATTCTAGAATGAATTCTTAGGACTTGTGTTCTAAGAAAGCTCTAGGAATACTGAAGTAGGGAGGAGAGTTCTGAGGAAATGCATGGATTACAGCTTTTCCCTTCCTTGGAAGCCTGAACAACATTCACAGCCTGTCCATTACCAACCTCAGGGCAGGAAAAAATTTGCAGTCCTCCTTCATGAAGCAGTCTGTTTTTAAGATCCCCTTCATTATACAGTAAAGGTCTCACAGGTCAGTCTGCTGTTTTACTTTTTAAATGAGAATGCCATAGTCCAGCTCATAACAACAGCAAGGTACCAGCCCTCAGCCTTGTACATTTGTTTTTCCAGGCAAATGAAGAAAAAAACCCTTTAGTGGGTTCAACAAAGGGAACCAAAGATAATTGTTTATAGTATATAGACATGAAGGTGACTCGTGGATGTTTATACTTCCCAGACTGAGAAATGTTATTCAAGGGAACAGGATGTTTTGAGCCTACACCATCTTATGTTTTTCTGTGAAATAAAACTCCGCAGTATCACAGGGTCAATAGTTTTCTTCTGTTGTTAGTCCCTCAATTCTATTAAGAAATTCTTGAATATTCTTCCCCTGCCTCTTTTCCCTTTTTTTTTTGTTTTGTTTTCTTTTTGTTTTGTTTGTTGTATGTGTGTTTGTTATTTATTTTACTTACCAGATACAGAAATGCTTCTCTTAAAACCTTATAGTCAGTGAGTGTAGCTGACACTGGATAAAGTTGTCATTATGATTTAGGATTTCACTGATTGTGCTTTATTATTTTTATGTTTTGCAAGAGGTTTTTAACTTTCCTTTTGTGTGTTCATAGAATTGTTTAAAGTGAAGGGGTTTTGCCATACTGAAAGGATATTGAGGAGAGCCTGTTGTTATTACCATGCAAGCCAGACAGTCTGAACAGTTTTTCAGTCAGATGTAAATCCACAATTATAAATCACCATGTGAAGGGGAATAGCAATCACTGCATTTTGATCTATCACCACAATACTTTTCATATAAATATACTGACCAGAATAGGAAATTTAGGTATATTTTCTCTGCCTTTATGCAGTAAACATCTCTTTGAAGCACCATTTGTGCTAGACGTCAAGAGTATCTCTCAATAAGAACAGCTCACAAAGAAGAGATGGTGCCTGCCTTATGCACAGCAGAGGGATTTAAAATAAACACAAAGAAACCTGCTGGGTGGCAGAACTGTATAGGCCTGTAAAATTTCTACAAACTGGGGTGTACAGCATGTGTAGTTGTGTACATTTAATGCTTAAATAGTTCTACTTCAAAGGGAAGGGCAGTTCTGGGAGCTGTGGGGCAATCAGAGTTTAGTTCTTACTTTGCCATGGACTTCTGTGGTATTTTCTGCAAGTCATTTCATTTCATTGTGCCTAAGTTTCTTCATGTGTAAAATAAATCCTTCAAATACAATTGGATCAGCTTCATACAGCAAATTACATCTGATGCTGAATCATGTCTTTTATCTCTCTATCTGCCTGCTTATTTTTATTGTGAGCTCCTTAGGGCAAAGACTATCACTTGAAGTCTCATATATAATAAAAGTGTCTTTAGCACCACAGATCCCATTCTCGGGGACTGGAAGCTTAGTGTAATAAAAATAAACAAATGTGATCAGCCACGGGAATTAAAATAAAGTATCCAAAGCAAAGAAAATCTATACTTATGACCTTCTCTCATGAATACACTGGCCCCCAGAACAGACACAGTGCTTAGCTGCATCCCTGGGCAGATGTAAAACACTTTATTGTTTGGCCAATTGGATGTGTTAAGAAAAGCTTTCTTGCCACAACAGAGCCATGTAAGAATAAAATAAAGACCACAGCCTAGGAAATGGGGTAGTTCATGTTCCAATGACATTAACAAGGGTTTGGAAAGGAACATTAATATTCCTGAACCTCTATTTTCATTTGTAGGAGCAGGTTGGCTAATCTAAACATATCTGAGAAAAATAATACCTAATTATTTTAGATATCTAAAATCATATCTAATAACATACCTAATATGGAGAAAAACTGGGGGGAAAAAGGATTTTTCTGGTGACACAGACACATGGGGGTGGGGTACCTGGAAAAGAGAGCTGAGAACACAAACAGGTCTGCCTGATTCCAGAGCCAGGGCGACCAGCCAGGTTTTGCAGCATGCTCACATAGTAAAGAAAGACTTATTTTTAAAGTTCTATTTCTTAGAAGGCAGAAGCTAAAATTTTGTTCTTACAGAAAATGTCATCTCTTGATAGCAAATAGAGATACAACCTGACTAGGAACATGACAGGGATTTGGTCTGCTGAGCAGTTTCAGAGCATGTTTACCATATTTCATCTGGTCAAAAAACTGAAGATTGGCAAAGATGGAAATATTTTCTTTTTTAAATGTCTAGTTTTGCTAGATTTGAACATTATTTGCAAATAAAGACAGAGGAGATAATAGGCTTATTAGGCTGTAGAAACATGCATGAGAACTGTGGGAGGAGGTGAGGGGTCATTGAGGTCAGGCCCTGCAGGTTAATCAGGAGCTCTTTGCTCAGACGAAGCTCAGTGTCTCCCATTCAAGTTGGGTGCAAGTCCAGAGCCCAAGGTTGTGTCCTAATGATAAGCTTGTGATACACTGCTCATTATTTTTCATACATATTAAACTCATTTTCTCCCAGAAGAGGTCTCTGGGGTCAGCAGACGCCGATTCCTGTTCCCTACGTTGGCATTAACGTGGCTGCGGCGGCGTCTCAGCAATTGCGCTTGCTGGGCCCACATTTTAAAGGTCTGAATATAATTTTCTTCCAGAAAATCATTTCAGTTCTTGCAATCAGTGCTTGTTTCTATAAATTAAGGAATGAATTGTGCCAAATTGTTCTCCTCTTCTTCTCTCTTCTAGGGTTATTTGCAATGTAGCTTATGCTACTGTCAGTACATCCACTCCGTGCTTTACAGGAAAATGAAATCATTTCACACACAACACAAAATGCTAGACCTCTTTCATAATCACACACTCTTAATTGGCATGTAAGCACCAAGATCCCTGTAATACATGCAGTAAAATGTCTCTGACTCATTTTTTTTCTCTCAGGTTGAAAGGTCAATGAGAGTATTTTTCTTTAATTTGACAGGCACACAAGAAATAATGCAAGACTCATTTATGGTCAGGTAATGCACAAAGAAATCTATAAATCAAGCTAAGGGGAATATTAGATCATGCTCATATCTGAACCCATCTGGCTTAGTTCAAGAAAGAATCAATATGAGGCAGAGAGCTCAGTATTATTCGTGATTTATGCTCTTGCATCTAAAGGGAGAAACATTTGCAATTTTTAAGTCTCTTCATCTGAAACAAAAGGTGAAAAAGAAACTACGGTTGGCTATTACAACACATGCAATAGGTAAGTGATACGGTGACAGATTATAGCTGCAGGGGGAAGGGGTGGCTCATTCCACTTAATGACTCAGCACATTGTTTTAGTATTTTCATCTTTACATCCCTCTCCCCCCCCATGTATCAGTACAGAGATATTAAGAAATAAAATTGGCTAGATTTTCACAAGTTTGATATTTGTAAATGAATTGCCATTGACAGTTCACGGGCACAGTACTGTAAGAAAAGACAGCATATTGTAACATACAGTTGTCTTCACTGTCTTCTTTCAAATACTACTTTCACTAATAAACCCCTAAACACCTAAAAACGTGGCATGGCTAAATATTAATCCTGCCCCATACCATCGTATACACATAAGCTTTTGATCCTTTTGTGAACACCCAGGATTTACATGAAAGATTTCTACTTCTATAGTACATCTCTCAACTAATAAAATCTCCAGTTGGCCTCGAGTTGAGCCTCCCCAAGAGGCAGGAGGAGGAGGAGGAGGAGGAGTGTCAGACGGCATTGCTGAATGCTGCACCCGTGCATGGGGTGGGAGGCAGAGCAGAGATCTCACAAAGCAATTAGGGTATGAAAAACACGCTGCAGTGATGGGTGCCATAAAAGCGTCAGGGGAACTGGGGCAAGTAAAACATCCATTTCAGCTTCAGTGATTTGTTTCACATACAGTGCTAATATCCTTCAAACAAATACCAAATGCAGTTTAATTTAAATCTTGGAAGCCATTTAGACTAAAGTGAGAGCCTGACATATTTTTCTCCCAGCTAATGTGTACAAGAAGAATCAATATTTTTTCCCAGTATAATTTGATGAATTATTACATCAGACATTATTGATCCAGTCAAAGAAGAAGGAGGTCAAAATAATGAAAATCAGTTGGTTGTGATTAGAAATGCTTGGGATATTAATTTGGAAAAGGTTGATAACTAAAATGGTCTATGGCTTTACATTTATTGATTTAATAAATAGAATAAGCCTTGATGATCCAAAACAAGGTTACTTGTATAGGTGTTTCAGGGGGTTGTGTTGCTGAAAGCCAGTCTATATGTCTTCTGTATGTGTTTAAATTATATTTTAGTTCAGCACACTGAAAGCATTCATTTTAAACATCTGTTCCTTTCAGCCACAATTTTCTGGTGCACTTTCCTGCTGAAAACCCTTAGCCTTCATTCTGGTAGGAGGCTTAGTACTCTTTCAAGTATTTAGTTTAAAGTTTTTCATATGTTTGTTTCATTATTAGTAATGAAACAAATGTATGAAAAACTTTAAATACTTGAAAGAGTATTATATATTCATTATATAGTATATATATATATATTATATATAATTATATATATTCATATTAGTAATGAATGCATTCATTAATTTACACACACTTTATAAGTACTGGGAAGGATTCAAGAGCCTCCCACACAAGAGGCGATTGTGTTGGGGCTGTGTTATTGACTCCTGCTTGGGCATGCCCTTCTAGCAGAGAGTTACACAGTGTTGCACATGTCAGTCTAAAAGACTCCAGGCTGTTTCCAAGAGCATGACCAGCAGTGAGCAGAGGCCATCCTGCCCTGTCCCCTGTTACACACCAGAGAGAGAAAAAAGGAGCTAGAATGGGATTATCTGAGTGGGACACAGTCAGGATACAATATCCACAGCTTTCTCGCCCCTTGTCTTTGTACCACTGGAGTCTCTTCTACTTTGGGCATCCCCCTAAGTCTTTGTTCCCTCACTAGCTTTACTGCCTGCCCGGCCCCAGCCCGGGCCCTCAGCCACCCCACTGTGCCCCTTGCAAGGACCCTGAGTGCTCTTGGTGAGAGCAATACCTACCAGGACAATTTAACTGAGAATACAATACAACTATTATTGCCATAGCCCTGAATTGCAAAAGAGAGTCAGAGCTCTGCTACATCTCTGGAAATCTGGGGTTGGTCGCATCCCATCCACTCCAAGTGTCCTTCTAGCACAGGAAATGTCTATGTGCAGATACGGCTCACTGAAAGTTAAAAATTTTTATTCCGTCTTCTTGCCTCACTTGGAATTATTCCAAAATTTCTCTTGAGCATGAGAAACTAAATCTGTTTTCCATAAGGTCTTTAGGAATTCCTTGCTCAGGTTCTGGTGTAATAAATAGCAACTGACATTTGAGTTGACAGTAGTTACAAAGCCTGGGCCTCACAGGACAGCAGTACAGTGTGAAAAATTAAAACATCCATAGGTACTGCTTATTTGCTGCGAGTAGAAGGAGATCCTGAAAAAGAATTCTATATTTCATCCCAATAATCCTTCAGCATGGCCAATGCCAAAAGATATGTGTGTTTTCCCTTGCCAGCAGCACATCTAGCAGGCACAGTAACTGCATAGGAGTTATATAATCAGGGTGACAAAAGTCATCTCCCAGACAGGTAGAAAATGATACAAGCTCTGTGGCACATGACTGGATTGATCATACCTGCTCTGCACCTATTTGCAGGTACAATAGCAGAGCACAGCACGTTACACCAGCTAACTCAGTGCAGCAGCATCACTGCTGAGTTATAGTTATTATCCTTTAGACAGCATAATGCAACTTTTCCTTCTGGATAAGATCTATTATTTTTGTCACCTGCTCTATAAGAAGACACACAGACCATCATTATCCCAGGCCAACTTTATAGGTTCTTTTGCCTGCCCAAATTGGTTCATCCTAGAACTCACCAGAATAAGCAGCATTAGAATAAGAGCTGGCTGGGGTGAAATGGAAGAGAAACACTAATTTTCAGTTCCTGTACATGCTGCAAGATGAAGCAAAGTCTTCTGTGTTTCAGCAATGGGACATGGCAAAACTTTCTGATCCTTTCTAAACCCAGATTTTGCTGAGATGAGGCTGTAAAGTATAAGACAGAGTGTGCTTAAAGGGCCATTGCTAAACATTTTCTGTTTTCCAGTTCAGCTCTGGACTTGTACATGCAGTAGTGGTTTAAGATTAGATTAAGAAGTACTTCATGCCTAGGCTTACACCCAAGTTCAGGGAAGTAATTTCTGATCTCTGAGCAGCAGTCATAGCCTAAAGCAGAAAGGCAGCTGTCCTGTGCATGGTGAGGTGCCGAGCACTGGGCTCTTAACAAGGCACCAGAGAGTCATTTGTTGTCCCTCACCTGAAAAGAGATATGATTTCCCCAGCAGGGAGCCTGGCATTTGTACTGCAGTTGGATCATAATGTTTGTATCTCTGTTAAAATGCCATATTACTCCCAATACTGGTATCTTTCTGGCCACGGAGGCTAAAGTAGTATTTCTTGTTCATACTTTATGTGTTTTTTTCCTGCAAAGCTTCACTTCTTTATTGTTTCTTATTTAGAAACTATGAGTTATGTAAATAAAATCTGTGACTTTTGCCTTTCCAGGAGCTGGAGCTAAGTTAATGTAGAGCAGTGCCAAGGAGCAAATGGGGTTAGAGCATGTTTTAAATTGCCATTCTCTTGCTTGTAATTTATTCTTCCTATCTCTAGCATTCCTCTGCAGAGATATTTATAAAAATAGGTGTTCCATGCACTGTATATCACAGGTTTATTTAGGATTGTTGTTGAAGATTTACACTGCTCAAAAGAGCAGTCATAGCAGATAATTCCATTTGCAAGCTTCAACAAAGTGTTCTGGGGAAAGTGCTGTTATCACCGTGAAGAATTTTAATGATGGCAGGGTTTACAGACAACTTCTTTGGCAAACAAGTCTGCAGCAAGATAACTCAGCAAGTTCCTTTGCCAGAGGTGTTTTGTATTTTTGCTGCTGCCTGTTAAACACACCTTACATCCACCTCCCAGCCCACTCCAGGAGTTTCAGCACCATGTCTACCCTGCAGTGCTAACCTTCCTAAACATAAAACTCCTCTCAGGATCTCACCTGAAAGGGTTGCTGGGCACCTCACAGACCGGCCACTGATTCTTCTGTTATAAAACTTGTTAAAGCAATGTCTTTTGACTTTGTCATTACTATAAGGACAATGATAATTTTACTAATAATATGATTCATTGTGATCTCAGGAGAAGCTGAGTTAAGATACTTCTTACTTTCTGGGAGATTCCTCATTTATTCACATCTTGCTGATCACAAGTTTCACTATTGCAGTAAATTAATACTGTATTTTAGTAATCCATTACAACTGTTGGAGGGAGGAAGGAAAAGAGGAGTTTGCAAGTTGGTAAGACCCTTCACCTCATAGTCCTCAATGACCAGAGACCCTCCCCACACATTTACACCTGCAGGGACATTCCACAGGGATGTCAGTGATATTCTTGCTATACATTGCATGTAATATATAATTATTATCTGTCATATATTGCAGGTAATATGTAATGATAATACAGTGCTATATATAGCAGTTATCCAGCTTAGATTCCCTTCCCTACAAACTGCTTTTCTGTGCCACAGCCTTTGTAACCCCTGAGAAGCAGCTGCCTTGGCTACCTCAGGGTCCCAGTGCTGCACTGCTGAAAGGGGAAGAGGGACTCGGTGTCTGTGGCCTTCCCTTCACAACTGTTCACTGGTTCCTTCACTGGAAAAAGGGAATTGTTGCTGCTTTTTCTCATATTGTTCCTTTTCAGCAAAACAATCAGATTTTGATGTTGTCAGTCTGACATCCCCTCATTAGCACTGGAAAAGCTCATGAGTGTAATTCTATGTATATTGTACTGGAAACCTTGCAAGATGCCACAGAACTCCCCCATGATTTTTTTCCTTTCTCTCATTGCTTTTATGTTGTCGGCTAGAACAAAAGGAGTTTCAGTTAATTATCTGTGTATTTGCTGAAACCACTAACTTACATCCTAGCTAGCACAAAACAGTTGCTTGACTGAAGTTCTTGGCAGATTTAAACACCTTCTGGTCGTAAGTTAAAAAAAAATCTATTCCCATTTTCCAATTTGCATATTCAAATTTTCTTATACAAAAATAAACATTCTACTTTTTTCACTATTCTCCAATACCTAAGGAAAAGGAGGATGATTCAGTAGCTGGAAAACTAACCTGAAGTGTGGAAGGTCCAAACTCATCCTCTTTTTGTCTATAAATTTCCCACTTCTGTAGGCAAGTTCTTCAGTTTCCTCTGCCACAGCTTTACCTCTGTAAAAGGCAGCAACAGCATTGTTTTCACAACTAGAGATTGTGAAAATCTCAGCTATTACAGTGACAGGAAAGGTGCAGGTGATTAAATAGATAAACAGTACTGTAAGAACAGAACATGGAGGCATTTAGTCTGGTTTAGGGCTTTGAAAATATATGTATCTCCATGAATATGACTTTCTTTTGGTGCCATTCTGGTTTGGTGTGCTGTCCCTTAGCTGAATCTGTTTCCTCAGCTCACTTCACTACGCAGAGTATAGTGAGAAGACAGCTCAAAGACACTATGCCAATGTCATGCAGCGTGCAGGATGAGATGGCTCCAAGTATTAACTTCTTGAGTTGAATCACCACCAAACAGCAAATCATTGCCCCAGAGTTTCAGGAATAATTTCTTTTGCACAGTAGCACATGACATAGCTGGAACTCAGTTAATGTTTCCACTGAATTTTCATAGATCTGTGCCCTTGCATACAATATCCAGACAGATCATGTGCAGTCACAGCCACCTCACTGATGGATACAAACTGAATGTCACCATCTATGCACCCACCATGTTGTCCTCACCCTTGATGGTAATTAAATGTGATTTTTTTCTCTTCTTGGGGAGAAATTAAACAGCTGCAAGTTGTGGAGATTTTATCACATGTGTGGAGTGAGAGGGTTCAGATGTCTCTCTCCTGGCAGATAATTGCTTAGTTTAATGAGGAAGTTTTGTAGTATTTTTAACCATTGCTTCTGTGCCTTGTTTAATTATTTGCATATGGCATCATCAAGTTAAAAAGAGTGTACACATTCAGAACTTCTTCTCAGTCTTGTGTTAGACATTAATGAAAAGAAGCTGAGGATAGGTTTCTCACTAATGATGATGGAAAATTAGTTTCAAAACCCCAGAGGTGTCTTGCAAGATACACCAATGATATATAAAGGTCCAAGGAGAGAAATTCAGCACAAAATATTGCCTAGGTTCTTTAGGACTGTTTCACCAAGAGATCTTTCTCCCATTTAATTTAGTAGTTATGAGGGAGGACCGCAAAGAGTAAATACAGAAGGTTCTCAGAGATTGCAAGACTGCAGCACTCGCAGCAAGTGAGGGAGGCTGATAAACAGCGCAGGCGAGACAGCGAATGCCAGCCTGGCATATACAGCAAAGGTTACACGCCTGGAGACCTACAGCAACAGACAGATTCATGGCTTTTTTTTTAAGTCTTGAGCTAGCGCAAAGTTGAGTGTCTGGAGAGGAGCAATGCTTTATGCATTAGTCATAACATTTGGAAGGGCAGCAAATCCACAGGCACAAGAGGCACAAAGGCACAAGAAAACAGTTGCTAGGCCTTTTCTTCTCGTTCTGCGAGGTGCAGCTTCCAGTTATTCCCAGGCACCTCAGCCAAACAACAAGGAGCCAGTTCAGAGAGGACCACGCTCTAGCTGCACTCTGTGCTACCCTGTGCTTCAGCATCTCATTTGCAAGCTTGTGTGTTCCCTGATAAGGTTGTTTGGGTTCAGCAGTTGTTTTAAGTGTGAGGGGAAGAGACAGTGTTGATCATTAGGTCTGACTGGTTCAGTCAGTGGTGAGCAGTGTGTAATATAAGCCACATTTAGTAGTAAGGGATCTGTTTGCCCAACTTCATGTTTTCTGTCCATAAATTGGGAAGAGCTGCAGAAGCGGGGGGGGGGTCAGGTGATGCTGCTGACATGGCTCAAGCATTTCAACACATCAGATAGGTCTTCAGTTTTGGGAGTTATTTTCCTGAACAATAGACGCCTAATTTTTTGTTTGAGGGTCTGCATAGCTCTACAGATAAGTCTATGGCAATAAGGCTGCTTTTTTTAGATAATTTTCAGAAAAGTTTAGAAATAGCCCATGTACACACTCAGCTTGAGAATTCCTCCACCACACAGCTGCTGCTCACTACCTACACTTGCTGTTTGCATTGTCTCCTATGTCCCCTGGGTTATCCCTTTAATGGCTTTGACATTAAACACCTGAACAGTTGCTCAATATACAGAATAGGAAAAAAAAGAATGAGGCAAGATGGATAAAAGATAAATGGAGGTGGCAAAGAAGGCAGCAGTAATGGTTCAAACCAAAATAGCTCTTTTTATGTTTGAGCAGGTCCTTAAAACACAAATGCATAACAACCATTAGCCATAAGATGCACAGTTTGCTTATGTTAGTCTCAATGCTCTCGATTTACTTTGTTTTACTGATCTCCAGTATTTTACACACAATTATGATTTTGTAGTTACAGTTTAGTTATGTGGGGAAGAGGTTCTAAAGTGTTCAGTGTGTATTGGAAGCGTGTTTAAACCAGAACTAAGGGTTTGAAGAGGTGTCAGGTCCCACTGGGTTTGCAGTCAACATTTAGCAATAATACGTTCATGATGCTACTTCAAAAGAGTGCAAAATTCACCTGTAGGAACAATCTATAACATTTGATTCTATAAACAATTTGGAAGAAAGAGTAAACGACTAGAAGCTGGGAAATGCCAGAATAAAATCTAAAATAGTGCACTTAACATCCCTGTTCCAGCTGAGTATTTTGGGGATCTGACACTGGTCCAGTCACTCTTAGGCACACACAGCAAGACAGTATTTGGGCAAAGCTGTCGTTTTCTATGTGGTGCATGTACATAAACTCTAGTCACTGTTAGCCCTGAAGAGGGCTGCAGAGCTGCAACATTGCTATCTGGAACAACAGGAGTTCCTCTGCTGGCTTCTGCAGTTTGTTAATTTAAACTTTTACAGCAAGACGTGACACCCAGAGCATCACAGTGAAGTTTTCGTTCTAGCCACAGCTTAGTGCTAGTGATCAGCCCACACACTGCTAATTGCAAGGGGAGTAGTAATGTGCAGCCTGTTGACTTTAAAAAGTGTATTTTCCTCAATTCCTACACTGTTTTTCCTCTATTGGAGTCACACAACCATGCAGTGTCATCTGATGAGGCAGCAGAACAGAAAAGGTAAAGATTTCAGGCTCCGGATGTTTTCATCTTGCCAGGGTGAGTAGAGGCATCGGTCTGAAAAGGAAGTTACTAAGGAGAAAGAAGTTGCTTTCAGTGAACTTGAGCAAAACCAGGCCAGTGAGAGGACTTCCCTGGGAAATACACCCCAGTAAAGCTCAGCTGTGCTGTTGTCAGCAGCCTCTCCCTCACGCTCGCTCCTCTTTAAACCAAACCCGGTGTCAGGCTGTGTCGGCTGCTCTTGCTGAGATTAGAAAACACAAAATCTGGTGTGTATCTTAACTTAGTCTAGCTAAAAGGTGTGGAGTGGCTGGGCTGGATCTGGATCAAACTAAGGGAAATTTAAGGAAGAATACTCTTCCTTCTTAAAAACCTTCTCTCTGCTGAGAGGTTTTATGATGTGCAGTTAGTGTGGCAACATGATACAGCTCTAAGTTTTTTCCTGGAGGCTGGCACCCTTAAGAAGGTTTTGTATCAACACATTTTGGTGTCCTTAAGAGTGTTTTGTATCAATGTATTTACCATGCAACATGTATGTATGTATGTAAGTAAATTATAATAATATTCACAATATTAATTTTGGCAATATAGGACACAGAATTTATCTTTGTCAAGGAAAGCATCCCTTACATCACAAAATTATGACCTAACAATACATTTTGAAAAAGGTATCATTTTGTTAAAAAGCCATTCTGGCCAAGAAAATTTACTTGCTCTAATCAAAACCACAAAACTATATAAACACAATATAAAACAACAGAGAGGTGACTGTGCTTTTGTGAGCATCTGAGCATAAAATGGTGAAATAAGATTACCTCTCAAATGGGGGAACTCAGGGGTACTTTATGTCACCTACCTACTGCTCAACCCATAGAAGGGAGAAATCACACTAGAGAGCACCTGAGTCAGGTAAAGAAAATTCAGTGGCATTTCATTTTTATGTTTTACTAATTTCAAGGGTTCAGAATTGTTGAATGACACTCTCCAACATAATGAGGTTTAAAAATAGTAAATGTCATAAATGCTTTCTGGTTTTTATTCCATAATCAAAGTAATTACAACACTATTTAAGGTTAAGTGCCTTATTATTAATCTTTCATTACCTGTGATTGAATTAAGGGCCAGCAGCATTCAAACCATTCATGCAGGCTCTTGCTAGCTGCTACTACCCCTTTCCTAATATAAGTAGCAGAACTCTGTCGTCTCCAGGGACTCTAGCAAAACATTAGCTTTTGCAACATGACTGGAAAGGTACCAAGTTTGGGTTATTTTCAGTCTGTGGGAGTAAGTTCCAGAAAAAGAGCTGGTTGGGGAATTCTCCAGCAGAAGGTTTTTCAGCAAGAAAATGCCCTTTTCGCACAACCAGTGTTTTCTATGTGGAAAAAGAAAATTTTTTAAAAATCTATTTTTCCCTGGAAGAATCAAAACAAAGGCTGGCCCAGCTGCTGCCTGCTACACGCTCCCCAGTCCCATTTTGAGCAAAAAGTGAGTTCAACAGCTGCTTCCCAGGCAGGCTGATGGAGGTGAACAGTCCCCAGCTCTCTGTCCTCCTGGCATGTGCCAGCTACACAGGGAGAGGAGCAGGACAAACTGGGGAGGATCAGCCCTCCACATTCCTGGTGAACCTTTGCCAGTTCCCAGGCTTGCTGCACAGCTCTCCAAGGTATAGCAGCCACACACAATGAAAACACTACTTCAGGGCCCAAGAAATTAAATTTTTCTGAAAATCTATTTCTACAAAAATGTCACTTTGACATTTTGTCCTAGTTCAATACACCTGCTTTCCCTGGGGAACAGAGTTTCTGTTTCCGAGATGATTCTGCCCACGCATCGCAGGCTCTCAGAGACCCCCCTGCCACCACTGCTGTGGGTGTGACACGGTGGGGAGTGACCCTGCTGCCACAGCCACGGCCATGGGGAAGGACTGTCCCAGAGCTGAGCCCTCTGCAGAGCTGCTGGGGTACCTGAGCAAGCAATTAACAAACTGGCCTTGAAATTAGAGCTGAGATCAGAAAAAAAGCTCAGATCCCTCCGTCACCAGAGCTATGAAATGTGTATTGCAACCACAGCACTGAAACATGGGTTTAATGGCACTTAAATATATTGGTGTTTTACAGCATCCTAGGACATGAATATATTCATCTCTTTGCTTAGTCGCAGGAAATTGCAGTGATGGATTGACATCATTTTGTAATTGCATGCGATGCACAACCAAAACAGAGCTCTGGCAGTGAGCTGCATTCTAACTAAACACTCAGTATTTGTTAATAATGAAAGTTCAGCTAGCTTGATATAAGAACTGCATATATAGGATGAAATATTAATTTATTATGCTTCAGTTGAGATTTTTAAGGTAGTGTGATTTTCCTTGAATGCATGTGTTTATCATTATCAACCTGAACACAACTAGCACTCTTCAAGGTTTCTTGCTGAAAAGAAATTGAGCGTGCAAATACTCTTTCATCATAATCATACTGACTGGGCAGGGTAATTCATAAAAGAGCCAAAAATATATTGAAATTCAATATTATTTTAGTCCAAATCAATATTAATAATTGTTTGTATTTTAAAGTGAAATTTACAGTTGAAAAATGTACAGAGATCAGCCCATAGTTGCTAACACATCAAATTTTCCTATTAAACTTAAAGGCACAGTAATTTTACTTCAAAATGTTTCTTATAAAGCGAGCGAAGGCATTGATCTGTGAAAACAGCTATCTATTATTTATGTGAACAACATTAGAACAGATTTCAATTATAAATGAGCTGAAAGGTCAGTAACTATTTTATTTTTGAGGTCTTGATTTTAAATTTGGATAGCTTAATGAAAATATTTATGTGGGACGGTTCTCAGTGGAAATTGCACAGAAGGATTAGGCACAAAACACTGTCTGCAGTCAAACCCCAATACTATTGGTACCTTCTACAGAACCATTAAATGTGATTACAGTAAACTAATAATAATTACTTTGATCTTCAGCCATAGAATCTTAGAATCATGGAATGGGTTGGGAAGGACCTTAAAGATCATCTAGATCCAACTAGATTTCCATCTAGTTCCTTCCAGGTTCTTTTGAGTGTGAATGCCAGAACTTGGATCAGTGCCAGCCCACAGGCACAGGGAAGGGTGAATAACCCTGTGTGGCACTGGGCTGCCCACACCAGACAGGAAAAGATCCCTGGATTTTTAGATTTCCTGCTTCAGTGTCTGGGCCCAGCTCCTCAGCATGCTGGTGTCAGAGCAGTGGTGCTGGGGAGAGCCATGCCAGGGTCTGTTTCCCCTCCCCAGGAGAAGCACCCTGTGTCACAAATACTTTGACAGCTGTTCCATTTGCTGGAGCAGGCACCATTCTGCCTGTTCACAGTACAGCAAAAAGAGGGAGGAAAGGACTGCAGTTCTTAGGCCGTGTCTACCTTCTCCTCACTGAATGCAGAAGCTGAGAAGGGATGGAGTTACAAACCCAGGCTGATGTCCAGTGTATGGAGTCAATAGAGTATGTCCATTCCTACAGAGCATCAGTGAAACAACAGGAAGTTTGCTGGTGACATTTAATGATCTCTGATGTTCACAGCACACAGGTATGCCTAGCAGCTATTTGCCTTATCTGTTCTTATTACAAATTACACAAAATATGCTTAAAAATAACTGAATAACAGCAAATCAAACCATATTATTCTCCCACTCTACCAGCATTACGGAACTGATTTTAAAGAGATTTCATGCCTATTAGGATTGTCATTACAGCTCAATATCAAAAATTGCATTCTGTTTAAAGTGCTGACTCATTGCACCGATATCGATGGGTTTCCTCTGGCTGCTCTAAGTGTGGAGTGTCTGAAATTCTTGTGCAGAGTAGCTTGCAGAAAAGGACAAACTGGAAGTGTATCACATGTAGGAGTCCAAGTTCCTTGTACAGTGACAATCCCACTGGTGTCTGCTCCCCTGTGTAAACAGGACCTTCAGACAACCTTGCAGCTCCTTTCTCACCCACCCAGGCTTACCCTTGGTGCAGCCACCTCCTAAGGAATCAGCCCCATTTCTGAGGGATGTGTCCATCCCTCCGTGGCTCTGTCAGCAGCTCTGCCCTCCTGGTGTTCAAAGCTGTGCTGAAGCTGCAGGTGGGATCCCACCCCTTCCCCAAAGCCCACTTGGGCAAGAGGCAAAGCTTTTGGAAGTGAAGGGGTGTAAGGGTGGAGCAAATGTTCCCTGCCCTGTGTAAGCAGAACTCCAGTAAACAGCAGTAAACATTTCCTCACACTGCAGTGCAGCTGGCACTCTCTACCCCAAAAGGTACAGCTCTGCCTCTCTGCAGCCCTGCCAGCTTCCACAAGCACCTGCCCTCACTCACCATCACACAGAACCATTTCACTCCTTAAATTGATGGAAGAGTTTCCAGAACCTTCTCTTCCCTCATACACACCTGGCAGATCTCTCAGTTTGCAGAACTTCCCTGGTCCCACAAGGCATAGGAGCAGGAGGGGCTCAGTGTGGGCCAGCCCATGTAGATGGTGGCATGTCACAGCTGTGCCTCTGCACACCCAGCCCGCTACCCCTTCAGCACTCAGTGCAGCTTCCCTTTACATGCTGCAGTAACACAATGGTTGAATAAAAAAAATAAAAATTCTATTTCCTGTTGTTTAGAAATTTCACTTCAAAATAAAATGCAAATATCTGTTTCAGTTTGCTTTATTCCGGGGTAAAATTTTCATTTGGAATCAAAATATAAAAGGCATTTTAAAGACAATAAAAAAAGCCAGTTTCCCAAGTTGATCTAGTTGTAGAATATGTCTTCTCAACTGTTTTAACTGGCCAAATCAAGAACAAGAGAAAATATCTCAGCTCTGACATACAGGCATAGTCTAAGTGAAAAAGCACCTTGAATAAACAGATCTTTAATTAGGGAAAAAGCAAATTTCAATAAGAAACAAATTACTCATAATGACTAGAAGGATTAAGAGTCAGAATTAGCTGAGAACCGTCAAATGTACACCATTACAGAAGGTGCTAGAGTCAATAAGGAAACCCTCTCCACAGGCAGAGCAAAATGTGCCATTTTAAGGTTAGGAGGTCTGTTTTGTTCCTCTTGTAGAAGAACATCACCACAAACCCACACAGTGTGAGTCAGGAGCTTGTTTTCCTTCTGCTTTTGCAGAAATTTTGGTGTATTTTGTTTCCACAATTAAAACCACCCTCACTGGTGACAAAGGTTTTTAATTTCTAGGTTACATTTCAGTTTTCCCTTTTTGGTTTGTTGTTTGTTTGTTTTTTTTTTTTTAATAAACCTCTGCACTGTATTACATGAACTGTATTATATATGGCACAGTTAAGCCATAATGTTGAAGAGGGCCCCACACATATATATACATAAAACCACTCAAAATTATTGCTATAAAAACTATTTAAAATCTCATGATATCAAGAGGTGTGGCATGGGAATAAAACTTACCCAGTGGAAAGGAACATACTAACTTTTTATACACACATACACATCTATACATATATATCAGCTGCTCATAAAATCTTTAAGTTTTGTCATATTTTCCTCCTTATCATAACACACCTAAAACTGCAAATAAAAATTAATTTATAAAAGAAAAATTCAGATTTACGTTTGCTTCATACTGATATAAAGGAGGAAGTATATCTGGCATAATCACTTGTTTGGTGATACCCCAGCTTATTCCAGGTGCATTGCACTTCTGAAAGAAGGCATTTTCATTTGAAATACCCAGGAAGCCGATGCAATAGACAAATGAAGCAAGACAACAGAGGAAGAGTATAATATCATATATATAACTGTTATATGGCAATGCAATAATCTAAAAAAATCTTTGAAAATATGTATGTTACTTTATATAGAAGAGAGATTGAGGCAAGTGGAGGGAAAGGAAGCATTTCAAACTGGGCTGTAGTGAGAACCAAGTGGGCAGCTAAATAACCAGAACTTTTCTGCTGTATTTTACAAGAGTTCAGCATTCTCCACACAGCACATTTCTATATGTAATATTGGATGTGGATAAGATGCCTATAAATCCTGCTGCCAGGCAGTGCCTGGAAAGGTTGGACTGCTTTGTAAGTTGTGTGCCTTCCCCTCCAGTGTGGAAAAAGGCTGAACAAGTTCATTATTGACATTCACTGTTTACATTGTCACTGTGCCGTTCCTGTAAGATGGTAATTTAAAACACAGTAAAAAACTTTTTTCATTTCAGGGGGAAACTGCTTTTGAGATTATGTTTTAGTTTAGGAATAGAATTATAAGCCCTCGAGGATCTTGGAGAGGTGTGTGTTGACTTGCTGAGGCCCTGCTGCAGTACTGAGGAGATTAGTAACACGCCTGCTACAATTTGCACCCAGAAAGATAGGAAAGAAATCTTCTTGACTTTGAAAGGATTATTTTGGTTGTTTACTGAGTGCTGTCCCTTTTGGTCTTAAATTGTAGATGAAAGTGGAAACCAGAAGTGCCTGCTTCCTATTGCAATGTGTGATGGAAGTGAGAGGACCAGCTTTAGCAGATTTGCCCAGGGTTTTGGAATGGGAAAAAGGGGTCATACATTACCACTCTTGACTTCAGCCACATGAAACAATACCACAGCTTTCTGCAATTACACTGAAATTCAGGCTTTGGCACATTATATGGCTTTAATATCCCTTCTATCACTGTCTGAGTCCAAAGGACAACACTGGTGTATGTGGGAGAGCAGAACTGGACCCACTAATACCTGAAAAAACAAATTTCCACCAGAGTAAGAGAAAGCCTCTTACCCTCCTTTCCACACTCTTTTGCATAAATGGATTGATGTATAGGCGAGCAAAAGAGGCTCCTGTAGTTTTCAGGAATCTTATCCTGTCCAGAATTCTCCATTTTGCATAATTGGAAGAGATGCTGAAAGCCAAGATGTGTAATGACACCAGTGACTGGAGAATAGAGCTGTTAATAGGCAATAAGTTCTGCCTAATTTGCTGCCACACTGCTGGTGTGCACTGGTGGCAGGCAGCAGAGGTGGTCAGCTCAGCACGTGCATCTGGGATCACTGGGATGCAGGAGAGGTGCTGGGGCAGCAGGGGAAGAGGTGTCAGCTCCTCAGGCTGGTCCCGAGCTCAGCAGGTCCAATTCACCTGAGTGCCAGTTCCTGCCTCTGCAGGATTCTCCTCTTGGGAAAATGCAGAGTGGAAAGTAGCGCTGCACAAAGTCACACAAGGCAGGTGTGCATTCCCTTCCTGAATTCCAGCTGCTGAACTGGTCTGTGCATCTGGCAGTGCTCAAGAGATACTCACTGGAGCCACCTGGGTGAGGCTTCATCATGGTCTCGAGGACAGCAGGCTGAGGCACCCCTGTCCACTCAAGTATTTAATTCCTGATTTAAAAGGATTTCAGAGCCGGAGAAACTCTCAACTTCTCTGTTGATTTCATCAAAGTAGCTTTAATTTCTTTCCCCACGGGAAGGGAAAATTTGAATCTGGATTTTTTCAGAAGAGGGTTTTGGGGATGTTTCAGGAGCAGGATATTTTGAACAGTTTTAAGTTTAAAGTTAGTATTTCACCTTTCTCCAAAATGTGTCATTTCTATTATTATACAAAGAAGACCATGATTATATATGAAGTTGATATAAGCCAGACAAAATGTTTTGATTTGAAATACCACCTGGAAACAAATCTGTCCTTCCCAAATCTCAGGGAAAATTGAAGTTTTTGTTCTATTGATACATGAGCCTGAATACAGTGATAGAAAATACAGTACCAAAAGATGAACACCCAAAGCAGCCACAGGATAAGTAGTTTCCTATTTCTTTCTATGCTAAAGAAGCTAGAGGATTTGGGGCATAATACTTATGAGTCATTTGCATTTCCTATTTCCAAGAAATGCTGACAGGTAACTTTTAGTATCTCTGTCTCTGCTTTTGTAAAACTCCTATAAAAAGTTCAATTTGCTGGTGAATATGAATAATGTTTGCAAATCCAATCTTTTATAAATGTTACGATAAGCCTGATCTAGGAGTCAGGGCTGGACACTTGAATGATGGGAAAACTCAGTGCCCTGTCTTTGAAGGCCTTGTTGTCTCTGCAAGTGCTTTGAAGCAAGGAAACATATGCTTGGCTCAGCTGCAGAGTGAGAAGTAGCTGTGTTCACACACCTCCTAGAAGCAGCTAATAGGTCTAGAAGAGATCACTTCAGTAATAATAGTAAATTTTTTCCTATATTCTTGTAGTAATAATATTCCCTTTTTCTTAATTCAGCTATTTGCCCAGCTATATTACACAAGTAAAATTATCTTAATAATGCAGAAAGGAAGTGCTTCATTATGATGCCTTTTCAGGACACCCAAAACAAAACCCAATAGAAGAAAAAACACCTCACATTTCCCAGCTGCCAGTTAAACTTCTCCAGATCAGCTATAGGAGTGCTGAAATTTAACATGTAGTTTTTATTGCTGTCAGGCAAATATTGACTAGAAAACCATTTCTGCATTCAAAAGTATCTCTCTCTGAACTGGCAATCCCACCAGTGAGTGCTTTCGCTGGGGACAGGCCATCAAGGGTAAGACACCACTGAGGCTGTGCCCATGCACTGCCACGTTTCTCTGTACACAGAACCTGGGCAGTGGCACCTCCCCAGAGTTCCACAGCACCAGAGGGATGCCCCAGTTTGCCTCCCAGGACTGGCACAACCAGAGCCACAGGAGCGCCCAAGCTGATCTCTGCTGCTCAGCACTGTTCATCCACCAGCACACAAGGTGCTGATTCCTGAATCCCTGATTCCAAAAGACACCTGCATCTTGCTGCCTCCTTTGAATAAACAGCTCTGCTCTGAGGCACCAGCCTGCTCCCAGCTGCAGGAAGAGCAGCTAAACCTCACACAGCATGAGAAATGAGGTTTGCCGTGTGTGTGTGAACTAGGCATTTAACATTCAGTCACAGGTGGTTTGTGATTGTCCAATTTAGCAATAAGTGGTTTAGTGATTTGCAAAGAATTTGGGTGTTTTGTTGACTTGCTGATGTATATGACAACAATATACAATGCTGATGCTGGCATTTGTCTGTATTCCTTGATTCACTGGCAGCTGTCTTGGCACTTTGCAGTGAAGCCTCAGGAAGAGAAAGCATAAAGGTGCCCTGCACTTTTACACTCTGGCACACCTTGAAGCTTCCCTTCCCCTGGTTCTACAGAAGAAAAAACTCTCTTTTGCTCTCATCTTGGTGCAGTGCCTTTCATCTTCAGGCTGATTTATCTGGGCTGGTCACCAGCTCTGCAGTGGAGTGACAGCACAGCAGCAGCAATTACAAAGAGGGCCAGGCAGCTTGGGGCCTGCAGGGTGGCTGCAGGGGAGCAGCCAGGGAGGGAAGGAGGGGCTGTAGCAGCCTTGGACTCTCTGTCCCTCCTGCTCTCTGCAAAGGGCCAAGCTCTTAGTAAGCAACTGTTGGCAGTGCTGTGAAAGCTGCATACCCTGATACCATGTTTTTCTAAGACAGTCTTAGATGTGCTACACTCATACTGACCTCAACTGAAGATAACAAGCCTTTTCCTGGGGAAAAAGGGACAGCTTATCCTGCCACTTTGCTCTGCAAGATTTTATTTTACTTTCCTTTGATGCATCAGTATAGTTAGGGAAAGATCCAGTTCTAGATGGGCCAAAGGCTGGCTCCTGAGTTTCTACCTAAGGATTACACCGTGCCCTTAGATTGTATTTCGTCAATGCTGTTCTTCACACTGGCCTGTTAGCAGCAGCCAAAGGAGAGAATATCATGTCTGCACCACTCATGGATGGACAAATAGCCATGAGCTATCAGACACCTCCCCGAGTGCAGCCTGCCTGACCCACCTCAGACTAGGGATCAAACAACAGAGGTGTTTTCTTCCTTGGACTGACCCTGTATTGTAACAGCAAACTGCTCACAGTGAAAGTGTTTGGTCATTAGGCCTCCAGGCAGTGATTGCCAAAACTAGACTTACTTAGCACTACTTTCAGAGCCACTTTTGTCAGAAGATTTAAATAAATCTTTGCAGGGTCTTTCCATACTGCTTGGGAGCAGGGAGAAATTAGTTCTGCTTCTGTGTTTGTGAAGAAAAGATTTGCTGCCAGGAATTTTTCCTATAATATTCAAATATTTTCCACAAACTTCTTTGGAATATTTTTAACCTAAAACTGTACATCTTTTTCCTTACCAGTCTTGCATTAATGTTCCAACACCCATTCTCCTACCTGATGCTGATACTTCCTCACCTCACAATTCATAGGAGTACTGTGGTGATAGATAAATGTCTTTGAATTGGGAAGTGCTGAGTGCTAATTACTATCCGTGCACACTCCTACTTGTGCTGCTTTCAAGTGCAGGGCAGTCACATACCATGGTAATGGGAAAGCTTAAGAAAAACAGATATTGGTACCTAGGAGTCTTATCCATCATAGGAATGTAATAAGGAAGAATAAATTAGAAGTTAGATGTTTCAATTCATTATTGCACATTCTAATGAATCTTTTTCCATCTGTTTAATAGGTTCAGGGCAGTTCAAAATGGAGTTCAGATTGGAAGCTGCTTGCAACCTTATCTGCTTGCACTCTGGGTAATGCTAAGAATTATAAAAATATGTTTTTGCCCATTGTGAGGAGCACAGTTAAAATATGTGACTGCAAATTGCAAGTTGAAGTGTATAGATTCATCCAAATTCTGCCCCCCAGGTGCTGGGACACTGGGTGGGTCAATCCAGAGCTCCCCCATAAAGCATCCATCACATGCCTGAGGAAGTACTGCCTGATGAAATTGTTAGGTCAAGCTGCACTTAGGTTTTTTGTAGGCTTTTTCCCTCATCCATCTTTAAAATGATGCGATTGGAGTGTAAAGGGTATTTTCAAATGTTTCCTTAATGAGGATACTTTGTTCACATTTATCAGTCAGTGCTAACTGCTTTCAGAGTTCCTCTGCTCCTGTAACTCAAGGACCAGCCTGGGAGGGCTTGGGAAGCACATGCTCAGCATCTATAAACCAGCCACGGCCTTCACCAGCTTTGCTCACAGAGGACATGTTAATTAAAGTCAACTGATTGGAAAAATAATTACAGGAGAATAGGGAGGGGAAAGCTTAGACCCATAATTTAAAGATCTCTGATGTTTGTGTGTTGTTGAGAGGTAGTCATTTTGTTGAGAGGAAAGAGGATCTCTCTTTTTCTTTCTCGGACTCCTGTGCTTGCAGAAACATGCAATGGCTACAGGCAACAAGCAGCAGTTTTTTCTTTAGTTTTGCAATTACATGTGGCCTTTTATTCTTTCAAATATATGCTTTCACCTAGATTTGTTACTGCTGTTTCTTGAGGTGTCTTGAAGAGGCTGTAATGTCTAACCTAAAAGGTTTTGTATTCCTGGACACAGTTATTCTATAGGATGTGGAATAATGTAATCACTCAAACTGTTAAAAACTGCTATTGTAGCATTTCTTGCACTAATTAAAACCTGGCTAGGGATCTTCTTTCTTGATGCTGCCTCTACTTCAAACAAAAACATTCCAATAAATCAAATCCAGGGAAAATGGTTTCACATTTTAAGCTAATAATAGTAATTGTTTCAGAAACCCATACTTGCTCAAGGGTATAATTCATTAAAAAAAGTCCTTAGAATTTAACACTAAGCAAATATAAACCCCTTGTTATTGGGGGCTGAATGTTTTTCAGCCGCTCCCTCTCAGGTGATGATTCTGCATTTCTCACCAGCTCTGTGTCCCTCTGGCTGGGGCCATTCCCACAGGGAGGGGCAGCACCAAGGCCGCCAGACTGGGAGTCCCTCCAGCTCTCTGCAGCATTGTGACCCTGCTGAAAAACCTTGGGCAAGGCACCTGCCTTGTGCCTGTTGTAGCTTCCTCCTCCCCATGGGCATGCAGAGAGCATAAACAGGTGACAAAAAGGAAATCCTGTATGTTAGGAAACCAAACACAATTCTTAGAAAGCTCTGACTGGACAGATTTACCAAATGATGGTGTGAGTTTGGTGTTGTTCTGGTCTTGCCATTGGATTTGGCTGGAAGTGCCCATTCATCCAAACCCCTGCCTATGCAGCCAAACAAATACTGCAGTGACCAGAGAGAGGGTGGGTTGTGTTCCTGTTTGCTCATAACAGCACTGGTTGGAAGTGGAGCACAGGTACTTGAAGGCTAATCTGACTCCCCTGGTGCTTTAGAGCATTTGGCATTTAAAGGTAAATATATACAGTAAATGCAAATGTCCATCCATACTAGATTCACAAAAAGCACAGATGGACCTGCACAAGGGCTTCTAACAACCTGGCTTTGCTAGTGCAGAAAAACTTAGTGATGTTTTATTTTAGTTTTACTTTTAAAGGTATGAGAAAATCTTAAGGTGAAAAAAAGAATACACAATTACTGACTGCCTTAATTTGAACAGAGAATGAAGCTGAATTTGCTTATGCATAGAGGGAATGTAGTGCTCTGCATCTATTTAAGATGCAAGCATCCTTCAGTGTTCCTGGCCTGGAGCTCTGGCTGCTTTACACACTGAATAAATATAGTTGCCACCAAATAATGTTAATAACTTTATCAGTTAGAGTTACAGAATGACTTCATCTTTCACACCTCATGTTCTTCTTTGATGCATTTTAGAAATTTAGAATGCTAGTACACTACAGAAAATTAAAAGCTTCTTAAGGAATTCACAAAAAGCATACAAGTTGCCACAACACCAAATATTCCAGGCACATTAAGAACAAATCTTGAAAAGACTTTTCCTGACATAACTACTTTGAATCATTACTTCTCCACACCCCATCCTTCCTGCAAACAGATGTTACACAGTCCTTCTGTATTTAAAATCCCCTTTGTAAACAAAGACCAGCTTCAAAAACTTTACTTTAGAGCAGGCCACATTTGCAGTAAAAATATGGGAAAAGCAAAGTGATTACTACCCCTGCAACCTGTTGCTGACCTCCAGCTGAGCCCCTGTGTTCAATAATTTGCTACCGAGAAATCCAGTTAGATTTTGGGAACCAGTTCCACTGCCTGTGCTCCAACGCACCTTTCTGTGTGCTGCTGAAAAATGCAGGATTGGCACAGCTCTGTGGCAGAAGTACTCACTTTAATTAATAAAGACATGTGCCCTTGGTGGTAGTTTTCCTCCCTTGTTCCCATTTTTTCACTTCTTAGTATCATACAAGGACAGATGCTGGTTTCAGCAGGACTTTTCATGGGCTTAAAGCCTCGGGGCTGTGCTCAGCGAGGGGTTTAGGAAAACACACAACAGCCCATGTGGGACCAGGGCTGCTCTGGGACTGCACTAACAGCAAATGTCAGAGCCAGCAGCAAGGATTTGCAGAACAGACCCAGAAGCTCTGCGGGAGCTCCCAGGGGAGGAGAGGCAGCATTCCTGTGGCTCCTGCACAGATTCCTCTTGCTGTCCACCCTCTTCCTTCATGTTTACTGCAAGTCAGTAAAAGGGATCCAAGCACTGTGACCAGGATTTGCCTCGGAAATCAATTTGTCTGCAGAGCTTCTTCAATGTGTGACCTGTGGGGGTTGGTTTGAGCGTGACTGTTTCTTCTCAGAGGTGAAGCAGCAGCTGCCAGTTCTGTGTTTGGCACGAAGGTGCAGCTTTCATTATTGTTCCCCACACATTCTCTCCCTTTTTGGTTTTCCTATTGTTTAATCAGTGAGAAATAAAAATAAAAATTGACACATTCTAAGCAAACTGTTGAGAGGGATTTCTCTGAAAATTGCAGTCATGGCATAACATTTTCTCCCAAAATGCCATTTTTAACTATATACTACATCATCTTTTCTACATGTTAAAAAAGGGACATAAAGTTAAAGACAAACTGATGGGACAGAAATGGACTGGATGATTGCAATTAACTGTACTAAAGAAATACTAGAGAAATCAGTTATTTGGTCTAAATGAGAACTTAAGTCTACTAATTTGCATTGGGAAAATAAATGCCCTCTATGCTAAGTTTTAGGGATTTGATTTTTTACTTTTTGTAGACATATTACACCAGAATTCCAGATGAGAGGACGAAGACTATGAGTGAAGAGTGCCCTGGAGATCACATGCAGTTCTTTTCCTGGGTCAGAACTGGATTGATCTGAGAACAGTAATTATGAGGCTGACATGTATGTTCTCCTTCATCTTGCTGTTTGGAGCAGTTGGGCTCGTTGTCTTCATTCACCTACAGGATCCAGAAGAAATAGTTCATCAGCAGACACCAGGTTAGCATTCCTGTTTCTATTTGAATCGCCTGCCCTTTCATGGTCAATATTTTGTACTTATATTCTCAATGTATTTTACATATTTCACAGAGGATACCTCAAAAAAGGTGTGTAATTCTTAATGAAGGCTACCTTGAAAGTAACTATCAATTTCTTTAAAAAAAAACCAACAAAAAAAAATAAACAGTTCCAAGAACCAATTAATTGATTATGTAGGGACCTTTCCAACGTGCATAGGGTCCACCTGAGTGGAGTTAAGTTTCTGATAAAGTTGAGACCAACTTTTACTACCAGCTATATCACTCTAAATGTGAAAATGAGAGATTTCATCAGAAGTTCTGTTCCTGGAAACGCACACCTCTGAATTTACTTGCATATGGTATTCAGTGTGTCATGAGATGCAAAATAAGAGCTGTATGAATGAGTCACATCAGAAACTTTAAATACTTTAGGATGCATTCACTTAATCTGCTTAACTTCAATTAAACCTTTCATAACGATTATTCATATGCATGTCATCTTCCTGCACTACTAACTTGAAACTGTGAAGAGTCACAAAGGCCACAGAGATGGAAGAACTAGAAAATTGTGGGCTGAAGTAGTAGTTTCCTTTAAAAGGCAGGCATGAAAGTATGAAAGGACCTAAGATCTGTTCTCTTTGACTATGGCTGTAATGAAGGCTGCTTTAGAGCCTAGACAAATGCCAGTGCAGTTACTCTCAGTCAGGATAATGCCACCAGGTTCTGGGGTTTGGTCCCTGTGTTTGCTCTTATTTGCACTGAAATTTTCCCTTGACTAAACAAATGCTTCATAAAACGTTTATTTATTTGACATCTTCCTTGTACAGCAAACACAACTGTGTCTATTTGAAATAATTTCTAACATTTTTAAATAAGCTGAACTGTAACACAGGGAACTCTTAAATAATTACATTAATTGCTAATTTCTGTGTCTAGGTTTGTTAAGTGCTTGTTTCCATGTCACTAAACAATCTACTTTAATATGTTGTTTATTTAGTCCAACTGCATACACACCAATTTTGAAAGCAGCTACTCATCTGAAACTATAGAAGTAATGAATCTTTAGTGTAGTGCAAAGCAGGGAATTAACTGGTTCCTTCAGTGCTTTTGCAATTTATTTTTGTATGCTTAGGTGCAAAAGAGTTTATGGATTAAAACAGAGGTACTGGCTATATTTGACTGAAACTGGCCAGTAGTTTAGGCATGGGGGAAAGATGTATGGACAGCAAATACAGTCAGTACTCTAAGGCCTCTAAGAGTGTGCAACTTGACATTGAAAAGTTAATTCTTTGCTCCTGAAAGATAAGATTTCCTAGTGTGGTCTCAAAACCAGTGCAATTTCTTTTCTATTTTTTTTTGCTGTCTCTCCCTCATCTTGACCTGTTCTCTGCCATAAACCTCTTGAATGCTGACTGCTGATTATAGTACACTGGGAAGTGATTTTTGAGAGCAGTGTAACTGGAGAAGGGAACAGCTAAGCATATTTAAATAAAAGCAAGTTTGAACAGGCTCCTCCCCCTGGCAAGGAAACTCACTCTGTAATGTGCCCGATTGCTCTGATACCTAAAACACAAACATGCCAACGATGCTGTTACTGCCAAAGGTGTGTAATCAATTCCTCAATTCTCACATTCAATTACTGTTTATGATAATAGGAACAAGACTGTACCCTTGAGTAAATGGTGCTCAATACAATTACTTTTATTTCTGTTTGGCTGATTTTCATGTGTGTTAAGTGCTTTCAACTCCCAGTGGACTGAGAAACTTCTCATTTCCACTGCTTTTGAAAATGATACCAGTTATCACTAAAACATATTAGGTGACCTAAAGAACATAGGAAAAAAATATCCATTCATTTCATTTAAAAATACAGGCTGGCATATTTCCTTCCTAGACAGTCTCCTGTGAAAATCTGTCAATCACAGGCGATGTTTTTGGCGTGCTGAGAAGGATCCTTCCCTGGCTATGCTCAGAATGTTTCTCCATAAAGGGGCCTGGTTCTAATGGAGATGGGATATTGCTATAATTTGCTTGCCTGATTGCTCTCTCGAGAGAATTGAACAAGTGCACGTATCATTAAGCTACTTAGGACAACAGATTCTGCATGGAAAAGCTTTACTGGATTAGCCTTTGCTTTTGTATTTCCTGTGTAGTAAAACACATTTGCCAGATGCTGGAATCAGCGGGGCTGGAGAGAAGTTGGTAACAATCATTTTCCACCAAAAAGCAGCATAGGAGCCTTTGCATTGTCCAACAGGACATTTTTCATTGTTAGTATGTTCAGTCATCTTTAATTTAGGATAGAACAACTTATGAAACAAGATTAATAAAAATACTTTGGTACTTCAGTTTTATCTGTCTATTTCAGAAATTGTTCTTGATTGTTTAAGTCCTAACAAGCATGACAGTGAGACCTTGATGTACTACTTAAACCAGTATAAAATCCACAGTCATAAAACTTTAAGTAATGCTTACATTACTTTCACTGAGCAAAGTACTCCTGACAGTAGCTGTTTGTGTTGATTTGTTACTATTCATTTATTCTTTCCCTGTGCTTCACATTGCTACCTAATTGTGATGCTGTACTGAGAAAGCAATATCAAAGTAATTTTCCACAACATTAGTTACAATTTTCTTCTGATCTTCCAAGTGAAAAAATCCCATCCTCTTGGCTTCTGTGAGCATATAAACCTTGATTACATTTATCTGTTGGAAACCAATGCTTACCAAGTACATGTGCCCAGGATAGTGGGCGTAGGGCCTTTTTTGCTGATTGACAAACGTGCTGCCTGTGTAGTTTATTTATATAACACACATCACTCTGAGCAGATATATTTAAGACAGACAGCCATTTGGGATGGGCAGAACAGATTTCCCAAAGCAATATATGAAATACAGTAGATATTCCTGTGGTCTTTATAGAGACAATAACTTCACTTAGAACAGTTGTTTGCTTGGCGTGTATGAAGAGTGCTCTTACTGGAGGAACTCAGGATAAAAACTAAGTGCTATGGTTATACCCCGTAGAGGAACACAATGTTACTGTAATAATTGTCCCAGTATAATTATATATGCCCCCTGCACATGCATCAGTGCCCAAATACAGGCTGGGCAGAGAGTGGAATGAGAGCAGAAGGACTTGGGGGTCTTAGTGGCTGAGAAGCTCAACATGACCTGCACTGGCAACCCAGAAAGCCAACCCTGTCCTGGGCTGGACATCAGTGTTGACAGAATGTCAAGGAAGGTGATTCTGCTCCTCTGCCCAGCTCAGGTGAGACCCCACCTGCAGAGCTCTGGGGTCCCCAGCACAGGAAGGACATGGAGCTGCTGGAGGGAGTCCAGAGGAGGCCATGGAGGTGCTCCAAGGGCTGGAGCACCTCTGGAGGCAGGCTGGGAGAGGTGGGGGTGCTCACCTGGAGAAGAGAAGGCTCCTGGGAGACCTTAGAGCCCCTTCCAGGATCTAAAGGAGCTCCAAGAGAGCTGAAGAGGGACTTGGAATAAGGGCCTGGGACAAAAAGACAGGAAGGAATGGTCTCAAACTGGAAGAGGATGGAGTTGGATCAGATGCAAGGAGGAAATTCTTCCCTGGGAGGCATTGCCACAGGATGCTCAGAGAATCTGTGGATGCTTCATCCCTGCAAGTATTCGAGGCCATAATGGCTTTGAGCAGCCTGAACTAGTGAAAGGTGTTCCCTGCCCAGGGCAGTGGTTCTCAAGCTGGAAGATCTTCAAGGTTCCCTTCCACCCCAAACCATTGTACAGCTCTATGATTTCATTATGTAAAACTTGCCTTCTGCAATAATCATACCATTATTCTTAAACAGACATACTAAAGGATTTGTTCTAAGTCAAGCACATTTGCACATGGTGCACAAGAAAAATTTAATACATATATCCCCATCCTAATGCTAATGCATAAATCTCCTGTCTGTGACCAGATATTAAACGTGAAAAAGAACTTTACAGTAACACAATATTTAGCCACTCCACCACTGTGCTGGTCCTGAAGCTGATGCTGGTTTGAGTTTGCCTTTTTTTCTTGTATATGTTCTCTGTATTTTTGCACATATATTTGTAGCTCTGTAGCCTATTGTACTAGTAGCTAGTTTTCCCAGTAATTTTCCATGGCCTTTCCCTAGGCAGAAAGACAAATCAAATTCCAGAGTTCCAAGCCCCAGGGGGTACAAGGCCCCTCTCCTGTCTTGGTTCTTCCTGGGAGCCAAGGTCGAGAACAACTCTTCCACATCCATTTCATGGACAAAGCACAGCTACTGCTGAGGGGGGGACTCCAGAGAGGGGTTTGACCTGGGGGGGAATTGAATCACCCCTTGTCCTCCTAACTGGTGCTTTTTATCAATTATTCTAATTTCCTAAAACCTATAAATACGTACTCATCCCTGTGGGGGTGAGCTTTTGTGGATAGCTTTCCATAACTGCTCCTGAAGGTCTTCAAATAAAGATCCTCTTTTATAATACCTCCTGTCTTGGTTTGAAAAGACAGGAGTCTGTGAAGGAAGGCAAAAGCCTCCTGTGAAATGGAAAAGGGAAACCCCCTCCCTCCGAATTACCACAATTTCAAAATTAAAAGGCTCTCAGGCAAAGATATGGAAATGGGAATAACAGTTCTTTACCACGAAAAAAACTAAATAAAAATAATAGTTTTTTAAAAAGTAATTAGTACAAACAAAACTAGCGATGGAGTCAGAAACCTGACACCCTGAGGAGTCAGGGTGTTGGTAGCAGTCCAGTTAAATGGTGGCTGTTTCTCCTGGAGTGGCTGATGAAATGCTGCTGAAGCGGTGATCTGTAGAAGGGTGCAGTTTTCTCTGAAGGTCTGGTGATGGAGTAGCTTGGCCTGGTCTTCCTCTGGGGATCCAGCAGAGAAGAAAGCTGCTCCTCTGGGAATCCAGCAAAGGGCTGCCCTGGTGTCCCAAAAAGTGCTGATTTTATGCAGGTAGGGATGCTTGGCTCCTCCCTCTGGGTGGAGCATCTCACAATGGGATGATGTAACTTCTCCAGTCATGCAGTGAGTCATTCAATGGTCCACTAACAGAAGATATCTCCCGGAGGGAGACATTGTCCTTGGAAGAGATAAGAAAACTGTCCAACCTCCAACAGATGGCAATAGAATACATGCTTATCTTACAAGCCAGGACACTCCTTACTAAAATTATCTTGAGTTTCACTTCCAGGCTGGAGAAAAGGCAACAGAAGCTCAAAAGAGAAGGGTCCTGTCCAGCCTGTGTAGCAGGAGGCTTCTTCAGCATTGAGTGTGCTCCCTCTGTGTCAGGGCCTGCAGTGAGAGTCAGCAGGGCTAATGAGCCCTTCCAGTTTTGGCCATGGCCACCACAGTTTGTGAGATCCCTGATGGGCTGTGAGAGCTGCATTTGGGCAGGACAAGAGCGAGCAGCTTGGACCAAAAAGAACACTGAGAGAAGAGCTGAAGGGCACAGCATATCCTGAGAGATCTCAAGTGGATTTCAAACACCACATAAACTCCTGAGCCTCAGAGCAGCCAGTCCATGGGCTGGAGACAGGACTGTGGTAATGAACAGCAGGTGGTGGGTGAGCACCAGGAAGGACCACTGCTTCCACATGGGACACAGTAAATAGCTGTACTACAGTCCCCATAGCTGGGCAGTACTTTGTGCTCTATGGACTGTAGTCACAAGAGAGGGTATTTTAAAATGGCATCGATTTTTCTAATAGGAGGTTTTACCAAATAAAAACTAGAGAAAGTATTAGTAATCTTCTAGATAAGTCTGTGGGGGGAAAAAAAACTATTGCATTTTTGCCATATGATTAATGAATTCACAAACCTTTAAGAGTTTTCAGTTAGAACATTTAAGATTAATATATATGGCCACATGCTCATCTGGGAGCTGAAAAAAGTGTAAAATACATCTCAAAGGATCCATATTATAAAAGCTCCTAAAGGGTGAAAACACAGAATGGCTTTGCACTCTGATTGTATCAAAATTTGAAAGTCAAATATGAATATAACCAAGCCTGAAACTCATCTGACTGAGATTTTCCAGTGATTGCCATCTTACCTCATTGACCAGTTTCTAACATTATTCTATCATCCTCTTTATTTTCTGCTTTACTGAGGGTGTGATGGGGAGGAGAGGGAGGAAGGAGAGATGTGGGGAAGGGCTGGCACAGGGATGCTGCCGCCCCTGACAGCACAAGGGAGCCACAGCAAATATTGCAGCAGCCTTAGAGCAAACACCAGTACTACAGCTATACTGAAAATTACTTTTTCAGAGCACACACACCTTGTTACTCACAAACTACACTCCTATGCCCATCTCCATGCTCACTGTACATTTCCATAATGCTGTCCCAGTGCACAGTGCACCATTTATTTGCCAGAATGGAAAATGTCTATGAAAACAGTTGAAAATGAACTAGCATTGTATAATTTTGGAAGTAATTTTCTTGCCATTTGCATCTTACTGTTCTTATAAGGTAGAAGCCATTTAATCTGCTTCTCAGCTGGCAGTATCAGCAGAAACAATGAGCAAAGAATCTGGTGACTGTAGCAGAGGTGAGGTAGCTTGCTGGTGCTCTTTTGAGGCAGAAGAAATATCTGTGTGTGTGAGGGAAGTTCTGCCAACCCAAGAGAGGTTGAACCTTCTGCACTTATGTACTCTGAGTCTTCTTGAACTGAACTTCCCCAAACAAAGAACTTCCCTGCAGACTGGTTCACAATGGTCTGCAGTTATTGGGACAAAAAGAGAAATATCTGTTTCCTTGTCTGCCAGGGCAAGGCACTTAGTAGAGTCTTATGAGTATGATATTATCTTTTCTGCTGCTTGAAATGGTTGTGGTTTAGACTGTGAATGTGAACCTGGTTGTTTTTCACACTGTAAAGTGCTAGCAAAGACTTCATCAGCCTACTGCTATAAGGGATCAAACACTGGCCAGATGGTTTCAAAGGAAACCCTGCACCACACTGCCAGTGCAAATCTGCTCAAAAGAAATGTAGTCTAGTGTAGAAAGCAATAACAAATAAGCTGTTTTATCACCCATCTACCGTACATAGATTGTCTCCTACAATCTTCTCCCTGCTTTCATGACTGTGCCATATTTTTGGCAGTCTTATAAAAATGCAGCATTTATTTATTACATGGTATTGAAAAGGTACCATGTTTTCCCTTTTCTTTTTCTTTTTTTTTCTTTTCTTTCTTTTTTTTTAGTTTCTGTTAATATTCTTGAGCCTAAAGCCTAGTAAAGCAGTTATAGCTCTTATGCTATAGCACAGCAGACCAGCATTTATTTGACCAGTACTTCCTGTCAAGCATCAGCAAGTTTTTCACAGCAGTCACAGCACTGAGGTGTTGAGACTGTGGAACTGGGATCCAAAGCTGCTGGGATTTGTTCCTGTCTTGCCCTACTGCTCATAGATGGTGCTCTGTTGTGTTGTATCAGGCAATTCACCCATTCAGTGTTCCCATTTCCTCTTATAAAGGGAATTCTCTGCAGAGGATTCAAGGTACCAAAGGACTTTTAGATACCATGACAAAAAACCAAACCCTATTAACTATGATCTTATCACCAAATCCAGTGCATTCCCAGCAGCAGTTACAATCCCACTGCAGTGGTGCACACACACATCAGGTGACTGAACCAGATCCACTGCCCATTTATTTGATGGCATAAAGACCATGTCACCTAATCCCAAATGTATTTATCAGCAAAAACCAGAGTGATGTAGTGCTGACTCACTCCTGTGGAGCAGCTTTCACTTCCACAAGTTTCCCTATCCTCTGTCTTCCTGTGAGCATTTCTTCTATGACTGGCTAAAAAAAAAAAAGAAAAAGAAAAGGTTTGATATTTCTTTTAAAGCTTAGTTTTAAAAACTGTCAGAGGTTGACACTTTGTTGTTGTGTCTAGCAAAAAAAAAAAAAAAAGCAACCTGCCATCTCTGAGCTGCATTCATTTATGGTGCTTGGCAGCATCTCATGGGCAAAACTCAGCTGCAGTGTGTCAGAGGACTCTCAGAATGGCAGCTTTCTGAAAGTATATTCCCAGGGAATGAGCCTGCATGCATCTAAGATTCCCCTGGACATTTTCTGAAGCATTACAAAAGTGTACAAAAGTTGAACAGCAGACTTTAATTTCACCTCAAAACATTTATTCTAAATATAAGACTGTATTTAATTTTCCATAGAAAACATGTCTGCACTGGAAAGCCTCCTTCCATGTCAGCTGTCATTCCATTTAAATGATTTTTAAAATGTAGTAACATCGTGAGGAGCTTAAGTCATTTTAAAATACTTCCTGGATTTTCTGCAGTTTATGCAGTTTTAAACGTGTTTTATAAATGTTTCCATTTCTGAAAGTTATTAATATTCCCTTAAAAGCTTAACCAAAACTTCCTCTCTTCTGCAATATCATCCTTTTTCATTTAGTAAACATTAATTTTCCTTTCATGATTCTAGTGGAGCTTGAAATTAAGGGTGGCTTTCTTCCCTATTATGGCTCTCTTTGTGAATCAACATCAAAACTGCCAGTTTAGTGCTTTAGCACCAGTCAAGAGAGCAAAAAACCAAAGTAACTGATCTTGTGTAGGCCCTACACAAGATCAGCTTCTTGGGGACATCTTTATAACTTTCTCCAAACAAACAATCTATCTATTTTTGAAAATAAATTACTGGATTGAGATCTATCACCACTTGATATACACAAGGTGGTTAATTGATTTTAATTTTATTCTGTGTAGGCCCTCTCCTATAAGACACTATCTCATGGCAATAGTGCAATGAAATAGTGCAATAGAGCACTTGCCTATCAGCTGAGTGGCTCAGCTGCTAATTCTACTTCAATGCCTCAAGGGCTCTGCTGCCCAAGGGTCGGAATATTCTGTATCTTGTGAAATTAAGTCCCATCTTTGTCAGGTTTTAGTCTCTGCCACTTCAGGAGATCTATGTAGTGATTAAGGGTCAAAATGCTCCTGCCAGGCCCTTCCTGTGCTGCCACTTCTGCACATCAGGGCAATTGAGAGATGCTCTTTCCCTCTTTTCTTTAGAATCACTATCCATATCTACAGAAATTGAGTCTTTTGGGTCTTCTGTTCTTGTCCTTGTTTGGAAACCAAACCTTTTCTCACACAACACTTGACAGGGACTGTATGTCTGATGTTTTGCTCCTTGTGGCACATTAGCCAATAAATCTGTGTTTACAGACTTTGGGTATCCCTAAATGAGAAAAGCAAAACCTGCTGTGCCCCCGAGGATGTGTGTGCACATGGACCTGGGGGAAGGCAGGGACGTCAAATCACTTTATTCAGCAATTTGAAGGCACCAGTGCTCCACTGCCCTGTTCCTTTTGTCTTTTAATTCATTTACCTTTCTCCTACATTTGGCAGTGCTGAGCTTCCTGTAATGATGGCACAGATAATGCTTGGGACAAACAAATATATATTAGCTTTAGAATTACTTCAGGCTTGAATTTTGAGGAGTCTTTGGATGGGGCCTGCACCCACTGCAGTCAGAGTGGCTGGTATGGAAGCAGAGGACACATACAAATCCTTATTGTGGCCAGGAGGACAGAAAGCACAAGCCTAAACAGAGGAAACTGGTCACTTGTCTAGTGACTGCTTGAGAGGGGTGGGAGGGGAGTTCCCTTTTCTCCGGCTGTAGGTTGTGGACACGGGCCAAAGTCCTGCATACCAATTTCCAGCTTGTTACATTTTTTTTCTTTACTTTTTTGACCTGTCTTCATTTGTTAATGAAGTCCTGCACAATTTAATATCCCTAAGTCAAACCATAAGAGAAATTACAGACAGCAATCACTGCTGCTCTGTAGGAGTGGAATGCAGCTTTAATTGGGCCCTCCTAATTGTGTGTGCAGCTGCTCAGGAAAACATGATGATGCTTATCTCATTCAGGAAAACAAACTCAGCTCACTATTCCACTGTAAACAAATGAGAAGGTGTGTATTCAAATGGTCACAAAAGTAAATATACCCACCTGCAGGTAGGCACTAGGAATTTTATGCCGTAGCAAAGCAATTCTGTACTCGTTGAGACTTTAATGTAGTTCACTGTAATTGTTTAAAACTAAAGACTGTGTGGAGAACTTAAACAGAGCTAGGATACCATTCACATGCATAAAGCAAACATCAGCAGCTCAGCCACCGAGTTCACTTGGATACTGTGAGCAGCCAGCACTAACAATGCAAACGAATCCTCTGCTTTTCTGTGATCTGTTAAATTGAAACCTGCCCCTCCCCTTCATTCAGCTCAAGAGATGCTATTTCCTTTTAAACTGGAGGCATCCTTAAATCCTACATAATTAAAATGCCCATTATTCTGCATTTATGAGCTGTTCATTGTCTTGCTAGTGAAGGGAATTAAGTTGCTCAAGAATGTACAAGTCAGGTGTTATTTAACACCTCTGCACTGGTGATGTGGGTGTCCAGTGCTGCATGTTACACCACATCCCTGCCTGGTCCAGTGGTGTGTGCCACCAGTACCTGCAGAAAGCTTATTGGCATGGTATATATTTTGTAGGGAAAAACAAAATGAACAGACCTTACTAAACCATTATAACAACAGTGTTAAAACAAAAGGCATATGATCTCTCCTATATCTCTCCTACATGAGTGGAAGAGGAACAGGAAAAAAAAAAAAAAAGATGTGTGCAGCAGAAGAATGGTGGGCAAGGAGATCTGAGAAACATCAGCTGAGACAACTTCTTTTTCTGTTATTGACATCTGAAATTATCTAATAAAAGAAGCTTTGTGGGGTTTTTGTTGGAAAACATACAGAGGGACTAGTTCTGCTAGTTACTTTAACATTTTTAAAAAGGAAAAAATATTATTAAAATGAACATTTTTAATTAAGTGAGAATATAACATAAAATTTATTGCAGTTTTATAATGCATGTTAATAGGCAATGGGTCCAGAATCTGTGTGACTGAAGCTCTTGGGGTGTTACAATGGAGACAAGAGAAGTAAGAAGGAAAATGTACATTTACTAAAGCTACCTTACAGTAGTTAACAAACCTGGAATTTTTAAACCATATTAAATATGCTTTAAAAAATATTTCCAAGGATCAGTAATGATATAATTATATGATACTTCCATATACAAATCATTGGAACATAATACATTCTTAATGTCTACACGTTTGCACACCATGTTTTTCCTCTTGCTTATTTCCAGAGATCAAATTATATATTCAGTATATTCTGATTATTCCCTGCCTTTTCCTCTAAAGGCAGTGGCTTCAATTCTTAATTGCGACCCAGTGGAGATAAGTTCACCACAACATAATTTAATGAACTGTGGAAGAGTTACCTCTTTCTGCATGAAGTATCAAGCTGCATGTCAGAGAAAGAGTATCTCCTAGGTGATGTTTCAGTAGATACTAATTAAGTAAGACATTTCTTATAATAATATCACCCACACACAAATGCAGCCCTTCCCCCCAGATTGGACAATACATAAAGTGAATTAATACTCCAAGGAAACCGTTCCTAAAAGAAATTCAGTACCACAATCTCTTTCCTCCATGAAACCACAGATTAGAAATCAGAAAACTCCAGTACAGACAAGGCATTTTCCTGGTTTTCCCTTTCAGTTTCAATGGCTGAAATGTACTTGATTTACCCTTCACATCAGTCTTGGATGTGCCATCACCAGAGTCCCTTCCAAGTGTGGAGGCTTTCCTTTTTGCCCTAAATGATGCTGAGCAGGTCAGCAGCAGCACTCAGCACACGCAGCTGCCAGCCCGGCACCCCCTGCCCCCTTTACTGGGGCTTTTGGGACGAGATGTCTGCAGCACCAGCCTTGCTGTATTTTTAAGTTATTTATATTTTTGTGTAGGGAAAGAAACTCGGACTTTAAAACATCCCCTGTGAGGTGGCCTGGGGAGCAGGACTGAGCTGCCCCCCATCTCTCTCCCCCATCTCCCTGCCATCCTTCATCTCCCTCATCCACACCTGCTGGTTGCAGCCTGTCCCTGCCTGAAATAGGGAAGGCATCCTTGTGTCCCTTGTTCTTTGTATATTTTTGTTGCAAGTTAATCTTAATTAGATTTCAATTCCTCAAATTAGGGCGTGCAAGTCAAATGCTGGCTCCTACTGAGTTCAGAAGGGTGTGTGGATTTTTTGGCATTTTTACATCATGCAGCCACTTTCATCACAGCTTTCACACCACCACTAACAGATAGTAATGTGATTTAAATGAAAGATGTTTCACAAAGAACTGCTGAGCCAGCATTTCAAAAATTCTGAATATTTTAATATTCATTAATTAAATGTTTCTGTGTTTCTGTCCTTTTAGCAACCAACCACTGATGCTGTTAAAACATTAAAATGAAAGGCTAATTAATAATATTCCAAGAGAAACCCTATTTGCTACAACAGCATCTGCAATTAGCAAGGCAAACCATCTTCTTGTAGTCATTCAGAGGAACCAGAAGCAAGCAGAGAACTCTGGTCTTGATAGAAGCAAAGTATTTGCCATGTCCTTCTCCATGAAGAAGGTGCATAGTGTTAGAGGCGCACCTTTGGAAAAGGCAATTCTGCTTTCTGGCTGTGACTTTGCCTCCTAAACAAAGCATTTATTAGACCTGTTCCATGTAATGACTGTTTTTATAGCCCAGTTGCATGAATCTGTCTCAGCTGCATTTGGATTGTATGTCCATCTTCCCCACAGCTGTGTCTTAGCAGGAGAGCACCTGGAAAATGGGAAGTGGGAACCCAGGTGCAGGTGGCTAAGCAGGATTTTAGACACAGAATGAAACAATCCACAGGTTGTTTCACTGACAATTTCACTGTTTCCAACCATGAGGAGGAGCTGAAGCCAGATCCCCGTGGCTTGGAGCCTCCAAGGAGAGGTGGCCAGGTCAGGGTATGCAAAATATGTAACATTCTACACCACATTTTCAAGTCCATGGATTGCTTTTAAGGTAACTAAAAGATCCAAACAAAGGGAAAACAAGTAAGCTTACACCTAGCAAACCTCAATAGAACGAAGTCTGTATGTCCACACAATAATTTTAGGATCTCACAGACTTAATGGATATTGAAGCTCCAGTTTAAAGGGTATAGTAACCAGAAATGCATCTAAAGCTATGCATTTGGTTTGAACTATAAACCAGAAATAATCTCTCCAAAAGGAGATTGAAGCAAAGCATATTAGGAGTGCTCCACACCAGATACAAATAACCACCCAGCTGGAAAGCTGCATTTCCTCCCTGGGCCAGTGCAGAAGGATGGTCAGCAGTAAACGTGCCTGTGCTTAATGGCCCTTTTTGCAGCCCCACTCAAGTTTACAGGAAAAATTCCTTGCCCCACATTTCTTCAGAAGCCATATTTGCTTTGTCACTGCTCAGAGAATTTTTGAGGATGAGTCTTTGAGGATGCAGAACTCTCTTCCCCTCCCTGTGGTTCTCTGTGGTGCTCATTCATGGCTCCAGCAGTGAGCAGTGCTGTGTACAGATCACCTTAAATACACTCCAACTGTTCACAGCAACCACATTTTAACCCTCCTACAAACATACACATTTCAGATCTCTTCTAACATTTCTTTCCATATCTGAAACAGCAGAAAGTTATATCTGGGGAAATAAAAAAAGCTTCAGAATGGTTTAAAATTCGTTTTTCCCAAAAAGTGATGCAGAAGTGATGCATGGAGCCTCTGCTACAGCTGATGCAACCTCATCCTTTAAGTTGTACTTCTATTCAGTCCCTGTCCCTCTGCCCAGACAACAGTGCAAGCCCCTATGGAAGTGGGTGACACTGGAAGGGGACAGTATCCAGAAATCCTACAGGCATTGCTGTCGGAAAGTTAGAGTGGGAAGGCCCTAAAGCAACAGGGTCAGCCTCAGCAGGTTCCAGTGACACCTCTGCTTTCAAACTGCTGGTGCACTGGGTACATGGATCTCCCTTGGATTGCTTTAGTTACTCATACACATAAATAGCTAATTTGCTCAATGATTATGGCTCCTAAAGCAGGTGGAGCTCCACGTACTTTAAAAATAGCTTTAGAAAACCTGATTCAAAGACTGTTGGAGATCTCAACTCGCCTTCAAGTGTGTCCCAAGAATTTATCAGTTCCTGCAGCCCCTGCTTCAATAGAGTTGAACTCAGCTTACTGAACATGATACTCTGCTTTTTTCTTATTACTGGTTAGAATTCTTATTCACAGTGCAGCACTTTGAATCAGAGGTTTTCCCCAGATGCCTCTGATGCTTATCCTCCTTTGTTAGAGAATGCTACTTCATCTTGCAGAGCTGGTGGCCTCTTTTCAAAATCTA
Source organism: Chloebia gouldiae (assembly GCA_003676055.1). Lineage (NCBI taxonomy): Eukaryota > Metazoa > Chordata > Aves > Passeriformes > Passeridae > Chloebia > Chloebia gouldiae. The sequence goes on from QUSF01000059.1 coordinate 2,078,068, forward strand.
CCATGCTGCAAAGAATGATATTGTCAGACAGACTGATCTTTCTCCAATAGCTTTTGCAGCACTTTTGTTATAAAGATGTTAAAGATAACATGGAAGAGAAAAGGAACAGATTTAAAGTCTCGGGATAACAAAATACAAAGCGTGACAAAGAATCATAATACTGACACTTGTTATTGAAAGAGCTACTGAGTAAGTCTATTCTGAGTTTTGGGGAAGAATAAGGGAAATGAGTAATGTAGGTTGCTAAAAATAATAAATATATTTTTGTGAGAAATTATAACAATATTCTTTTTAAAGATTGTTCATTGCTTTGTTTCATTGCTGTAACTGATACTTAATTGTGCTAACTTGAAAGAGCATCAGTCCAAGATAGCACACCTTCAGCAGTCTCAGCCTCCAATTCACAGTTAAGTTAATCAGGGAGCTATTAAGTACAATAAAAGGCCTGGAATAGCATGAATATCATGGGAACAGAAAGCTACAGCACTTACTCTAGCTCTGTGAAAGAGAAATTATAATGAAAAATGCATTTATAATTTAAAATGCATTGATATGGAGAGCCCTTAGTAACATTACACTGACTTAAAATGATGGCCCAGCTTTTGGGGCTGATTTCTGCTCACAGGGCCAAGGTCTGTATGTAGATTGCTAGATGGTGTTTGCCCAAAGAAGAAAATATCTCAATCCATCACTTACTGGTAACTCTATGTTAGCAGATTTATTACTGGTGCTAAATACTTTGCAAAACCTGAGATACCAAAGAGTAGAAAGTCCCCTAGAGAAGATCTAGTTAGAGGTACAGTGGGCAAAGCACAAGGTTCTTTATGCAACTACGTGTCCAAAGATAGCTTGTGCAAGAGTGAAAGAGATTCTTCTAATATCCTCCTTCATGGGAGTTGTTCTATTCTTCAAGTAAACAGAAAGTACAGGTCTCCCTGAACTCACTAAAGATTTCCTACTTGGTGGAGTTAGCCCTCCTCCCATGAGAAAGAAAATCCCAAGGGAACAAGAAGCCCTAAGACAGTGCCTGCTGCCAAACAGAGCTTGGATCTCCTCATTGCTGAGGGACTGCCCCCTGTTCCACATGACAGAGCTGCAGTACCAGGAGAAGGTCCTTGGAGCAGAGTTGGGCTGTCCCAGGGCTCAGAGCCCCGGTGTGCAGCCAGCTGCTCCTGCATTCACTCCTGCAATGATTCTCTCTCTGCTGCACCTAGTGAACAAGTTTTAAAGGACACAAACACCAAGTGGAGAATGTGCCTGGTGGGCTCTCTCCAAGTATCTTTTTCTTCCTTTCTGCCTTTGTAAACAAGTTAAAAATGCAGCAAAGAGGAAAATTGCTAGTGACGCTTCAGACCTTGCTGAGTCTCCTACCATTACCACTCCGAACAGCACAGAAAAGTAGTTATGCCAATTAAAAAGGTTGGAATAATCATTTGGAAATAGCAGAAGTCTAACTTGTCATTTTGGAGGGAAGTAATCTAACACAATTTCTGAACTTTCTGGATTTTTTGCACAAAGTATTGTATCCTGCACAAGTCTTATAATTAAAACACTATCATAGTGAATAGCATCTACCAGAGTTGAGGATTAGGTGATCTTATTCCTGTCATAGGATTTGCCTGCTAATTGTCACTGAAATGGCAGCAGCCTCTGTTATTAGGAGCAGAGGAATTGCCATGGTGGCTTAGATCAGCAGCCCTTCTCTGCATTAAAATATCCTGTCTTTAGCACCAAGCAATATGTAATGTTTTAGAAGAAAAGGAAAAGTAGTCTGTTCTGGAATAAACTGCTGTCAGGTAAAGGTTCTTCAGTATTCTCATTACTCAGACACTGGTTGTGCCCCAACCCAGGAGCACTCATCTTTCTTACAGAACTCCTTTTATGTAGGCAAAGGAGCACAATCTTTTAACTTCTCATCATAAAATTCTCTTTCTGTGACCCCCAGAAAATGGCTTAATTCAGAAGACGCACAGTGTGATGGCTCTCCTTGTTCTTTATCTGAATTTGTTTGTGGCATCCTGGTCACACCCAGAGCAGCCCATGATGGTTGCATGGTTAGAACTTTGTGAGAGACAAAGACCAAAAATCGAGGAGTTCACCCAGAAGCGTGTGACAGAGTGATGAAAAAAGTGAGGTGCATAGAGCAGACTCTTTCCTACTGCCTATTCCTGAAATCATCAAGCTTCAGGATCAGTTCAACAAATCTTGGACTTCACAAGACAACATCAATGGTCGTGGCAATTGCAACTGAATTCAGTGATAACTCCTCTTGACTTTTATAAAACAAATTCAGATATTTAGGCAGGGATGTCAGGAAAGAGATGAGCTACAGCAGCTTCCCTGGGCAGCTTCCCAGTGACAAGGGATCCAGACCACCAAAAAACCACCTTTGCTGCCTCAGCACAGTCCTGCCCTGTCACCCTATGGGCAGAATGTGCAAGGCAGGAGGATGCTGAGGAGGGAGAGGACTAGAGGTGGGTGATGTGAGAAGAGCAACTCTGAATGCTTATCCCATTAAAGCTCAAAACAATACCTCCCCATGGCTAGGTCACACATCAGTCTGGTTCTGACTTTACTTGTAAGCTGCAATAATTTAATGATTTGGGCTTCTTCTTTCTTTATACTCCAAAACCAAGTGATTTTTCTGAAAACTCACACCATGACTTCTGCATTTTTATTTCTGTTGCATAAGACAAAAACAAGCTCTGAAAGCAGGACACTGCAATATCAGCTAATTATATCACAATACACTCAAGCTCTTTCAAATAATTAATTAGCCAAACTTGTGCTGCAGATTAATATTGGGCGAAACTTGTCTATTAGGTAATTCAATGGACTCCACTACCATTTAAGCAAGGGGTGATCTGTTCCAACACATGTACTGTCTGTGGTTAATTTACTCTGGTTTCAAGCTTCTCCCTTGCACTGCTCCGGCTTGAAATCCTCTTGCAGCACAGTTCCTATTTACTGGCTTGTGCTGACACATCCATTTTTTCTGACTTAATTCAAGAAAATTCAAAATTGCACACATTGCCAAGGAAATTAATTTATTCAATGAGCCCAGCAATGTCTGCTCTTACTAATTCTGTATTGCTGGAATAAACAAAGTCAGAAATTATGCCTGGCTTTCTAGGCATCAATAAAACCTCATAAAACTGCAAGGACTCATAAATTTCACTGCATAAGACCTGATATTAAGGCAACTCTTAACTTGGAAAATTCATACTACATTTTTACCAAACAACAAATGAAGCTAATATGTATTGATTGCATTAACAATTCATAAATGCACAGAAAAGAAATAAACAGTCTTTATAGCGTTGCCATGTCTTTGAGGCATTGATTAAGCTCTGTAGATGTTGGTCTGCCACTGCAGCAGCTGTTTAGCAAGCCCAGTGTTTGTCCATCAATGTCTTTTGTCATTGGTCTGACTGGTCCTGCTCCTCCCCAGGTTGGCAGACATTTCAAAAAATGAACTGTCACCATGGGATAATAAATTAATCAAGCGTGAATTGCTTGACCGAACCTCCTAATGAATGTTAACATGTAAACACTTGTCAGACACTTGCAGACCAGAGGGTTTCTGTGGTTCTCTTGGTGTCTGGGAAACTGACTGGCAGCACAGCCCGTGAGCACAGACCTATCTCATTGCGTTAATAATGCACATTGCTTACAAGGATATCTTTAAAATAGATTAGCTGCAACCATAATGATTTTATTGATTTTACAATCTTTTCTCCTTCTGTGGAAATGGAGATGAATCTTTGCAGGAAGAAGTCAGTACCCTACAGGGACTAGGGGAGTATGCAAGGTATGAATGGTTGATGCATTTTCATGAGCTGTTGCCTCTCCTCACAAGAACAGTCTGTAGCCAATCCCTGTAATTACAATACTGCTTAGCAACACCCCAAAAGTCCTATTGCTATTTCAGTGATAAGCCTCATTCATAGGGATTACATTTGTTAAATTAATATTAAAACTATGCAACAGCTCTCTGTGAAGATGTACATTTTAATTATTTTGTATAAATATGATGGCTCAAACCACTGTGGCTGTGATTAACAGAAGAATGGAAGGTAACTATTTCAGCAATGTTAATTGTCTCCTATACTACCCAGGATCCCAAGGCACACGCTAAAGTATCCGTTTTGGTTCTCTAAACTTCTTCTTGAACCTTTAAATAAATCATTTTATTATCCAAACTGGTCAACAGAATGAGTTAAGGAATTTTTTTAAACAAAAGCATTTTGTTTCTAAGGTCACTGGCTTTCAACCAAACACTAGATTTTGTCCCTCCGAAGTTTTGTTCCTTTTTTTCCCCAACAAAACTCACAAAAGAAAAAATTCAATATGATGTTTTTCTACGTTCAAACACAGCAGTTTTACATATAAATACACTTTTTTTTCTGGAGTACTTCCCCTCCTGAACAATCTCCACTGAACACTGCACTTTTTAAAATGAGAGCACTTATTCAAATGAAGGATTATGGATTTAGTAATCCAACTCTAGTCGGGCTGGTTGTAAATTCAGAGCCTCTAGCCGTGTGTGTGTAGTGATGAGCTGCACTGTGCCAGCTCAAAGCAGGGCTCCCCTCTGGTTTACAGGGGAGGTGTGCTGGAGACTGCCTGGATGATGCAGCCAAGCACTGCCAGATTTTGCACACAGGAACGATTTTTACAGAATGTTCTTTTTAAAATTCATTTATGGACAGGAACTATCTCCTAACTTGTATTTTTTTTACCGCTGCCTCTGCTCTGAGCAGGCTTTTTGAACGTGCACGGAGCCAATTCAGACGTGCAGGAACATCCCAAAGGGCAGCAGCAGCCCCGGCTGGGCAGCCTCGGAGTTTAACAGCACTCAGCAAGCCAGGAAAATGGCATTTTAATTATAATCATTTTTATTGAGTGGACTTCGTGTATGAAAATGGCACACAGACCTTTGGAACGATGTGCATTGGCTTTTCGATCCGAAAGGAAGCAGTATGTCCTTTTACACCTCCCAGATCACACAGTGTTAATAATCTAATATAGAAAGCATCAAAGAATGAAAATGGCATCTGAGACAGTACGTACCACACTGCATACATGCTTTGCAGAGCATATAAAAGCATGAAAAGCAGTTGGTTTAATGCCAGTTACCCTATATCTTTCTCTTTTTCATAGAATCGTTAAAGTCAGAAAAGACCTCTAATTTCATCAAGTCCAACCATCAACTTACAAGGCTCCATCTTTTTGTCACATTATTGTAATAGAATATTTACTTAAACTTACTTATATTATTACATTTAATGCAAACATGTGAAGTCAGTTTCCAGGAAGTGACTAAACTTATAAACCTCGGCATTATCAGTTTTTCAAAGCTTGAATTTAGATCAGTCAATGTACAGCTGTTCTGTTTCAATCAAAACTGATTTTTTAATGGTATTGCCATTTGCTTCTCTGGAGCCACATGTGTGATAGAGCAGAGCAGCGTGTTTCAGTCATTCCCTACATTATAGTTTGTAATACAAGTGCTGCTTCTGAATATCCATTAAATTAATATGTAGATGAAGTAGGAGTTATTTTCTCAAGAAAGAGACATGACTTTGGAGGCGGGGCAAGCAAGGAAATCCCACCCAGGCTGCACAAAATATTCTCTTAGCTGTGCCCTCTTGTGCGTGGTCTTCAAAACAAAAGGAAAAAAAGGAAGGCAGTGCTCAAGTGCAACAAAAAATTATCAGTTAATGCAGCTATCAATTTTGCTCATCCTCATTGAGTCTGGTTCTCATTTATGCTTTTCCATGAATTTATACCCTGGGAAAGGTCATGCAAATAGCTAGGAAGTACAGAGGGATGTCAATGTAACTAAAAATAAGGTTCTCATAATGACTTTATATATATATATTTATATATACATGAATAAAACAGCCTGCAGTTGTCAGACATTGCTTACACGTTTTATTTAAGGAATGGACATTTTTGCTACTTCCCTGGATTTAACAAAGTCACTAGAAGGAATAAATATAAAGGATTGAAAAGCCATTCCCTACATTTATGAAGCCTGGACTCTCCCTACATGGCATTCCCAATTATTTAATATTCCATGATGGCATTTTTGGGCTGATAATAATTATTCTATGATATTGTTCAGGGTTTTTCCCCAAGATCATTTAAGCTTGCATATCTCTGTAGCTGCAAAAAGCCCAAAATCCAAACAGACAGACACATTAGCAGTAGCAGTAGCAAATACATTAAATGTGTGCCCTCAGTGGAACCACACTGCTGAACATCAGAACGTGATTTAGCCCCTGCCTCTGGGAGTGGCTCTGAGCAGGCATCAGCACACAGGATTTCCTGTCCCACTGCAGGTTTACTCATCTCCAGATGGCCCGTGGGCTGAACAGGTGACTCCAGCAAGCCCTAGCACTGGCTTTTAATGAGAGATGCCCAGATTAAGTGTGCATGAACGCGACGTTGCAGTGATAGCTGAGAGTCCCTTCTATTTTCAGCAGCACTCACTTTCGTTTATGGAGCAGCAGTGACATTTCTGACATGTGCTCTGTGGCTGTCATAACATTTTTTCTTAACCTTTTGCCAAAAGCACCTGGGGCTGGAAGCTCCCCATCACTTGCCATGGACAAGTCTGTTCCACATCCACCAGCTGAGCAATTCCAACAGACCCTTAAAGCCTCAGCCCACCAGGAGCTGCCTGCCAGCCTCCTGCATTTTCTTGTACAACAAGGACTTGACTTTGGGGAATCTCTGAAGTGTATTTCAGGTGGTTTCAAATCCATTTCCATACCTTCTAAAGTGCTTTATCCACAGCACATCTATGATTATCTAACACCACATTACAGGGACCTTTTTGGAAAGACTTTGCCTGAAGCATTGATTTTGCAATCGTAGTCATACATGCTAAACCTTGATCGTGTACCTGCTCCTGTGAAAACCAGTGACACAGTGTGAATATTTGCTTTATACTTAATACACTGTGGACTGATATAATGACAGAAAAGCGCCTTTGTGTAAACAGACTAGATTGTGAGAACCTACACAAAGAAACAACACCCACACTCCTCCCTTCTTCCCTCATTGCAAAAGTTATTTCTCTCTCTCAGTGGTATTACTGTATTTTTCAGCTTCTACAGTATTTTCATTTGAAAATGCTGACTGAAGATATAAAGAACCTATAGCATCAGTATTTTGAAGGCTATTTAAACTCTCAGTATCAATTTTCAAGCTTTTAAAAATTATTTTTTATTTATTTGGTTAATCTTAACATAGCAGAGGTTTGGGATTTTTTTGCCATCATCTTTAATATTTTTCTGTTAAGATGAGGGCAGAACTCTTATTTCATGAAACACAAAGTGAGAACTACTCACAAATATACCTGATTGCAAGAGAAAGGGATTTGGAAAAAACATCAGGCATTTGAATAAATTTTTTATATCACATTTAAATGACGACAAGTGTTTTTGTTGTGGTGGTTAATATTATTTCCACCTTTCCCCAAGGCCAGATTGAGTCTACAATGGAGCACAGTTTGCCCACACCTGGAGCTAGAGAGAAGCACCAGGTGCCTCTCAGGGCAGGCAGGGTTGGCAGGTTGGTTCCCACTGGGGAGGGAGCAGGAGGATGCACAGGCTGGACCAGTCCTTAAAGATTTGGGATTCCCCTGCTGATGCAGAACACTTTGGTCTGCCAGGGAGCAAGGAGTGGGCTCCGAGGGCAGGTGGGAGCCCAGGGTGTCAGGAGGGATGAGTGCACTGGTGCTGGCAGCAGCTGTGGTGAAATGCAGTCCCTGCAGCCCCAGCCAGCAGCTCGTGGTGGCTCACACAGGCAGCAATATCCTCAGGCTGCAGTGGCACAGCAGACTTTAATGTCAACTTTCTCCTACTGCTCTTTGAGATAAATACAGCATCCTCCTTAATCCTACCACTGGCTTAGCTGTGCATTTGCACTACCTACAGCTTACAGGATCAAGCCTGGAGTTGTTAAATGATCCAAGAGAAATGTATTTCAGGATTTTGCTATCTTCAAGCTTTACAAAAAAGCTATTGGTGAAGAAGACAGTGAATAATCATATTTGTTCCACTATCAAATGGCAAAATATAAAGAAAACATTATCTGAATTGGATCGATTCAAAATGTTTACGCTGCTACTGAATGCCACTTGGATATTTCTGGGTAGATCAATTGAAAGATGGAATTTACCTCTAGTTCAGAGTTGGAAATACAGGCTTCACAGAGTATGCACCTGATTAATCCACAGAGATCAGCAAAATACACAGAAAAAGGAGGGTCTGGAAGACCCCAGCCCCCTGTCTGGAAGCACAGCAGCACCAACTCATCTGAAGCTGTACCGCTGATGCTCATCTCTAACAGAAATTATTTAACTTTTACTGAGAAACAAAGGATGCTCTTTAAGAAATGCAAGATTCCTGCCCAGCTGGTGAGGCACACAGCACTGCAACTACTCCTTCTCTCATACAAGTTGATCCCCACTCTCCCTCAGTGGCAAACCCTGTAAGCCAGCTGCCTTTTTCAGGTATTGGTTTACACAAGAACATCTTTTGGCTGCTGTTTAGTGGAGCAGGCATTCCTGTCAGAACATACATTGGAAGATTTAGTTTAAAATTTACCTGACACATTACAGATAATAGGATCAGATCTTCAGTTACTGTAATTCCATCAGAGAAATCCTCGTGGGAAGCTAAGGAGAACTGGTTACTTGCTGGATTTCTCTGGCTAATTATGTCATCTACACCAAGTACTGTTTTGCAGACAGCATTGCACGCATGCTGAAAGAGTTAATTAACCAGTAGAGCTGCTCATGCTAAGTGTTTGTACAGTCTGTACTTTGTCAAAGAAAGCATAAATCTGTTTAGAAGAGGAATCCTTGCTATCATACAGGAAATTAGCTCAAAGATAGCTTATTTGCTAGCTAAATATATATCTGCATCTCTCTCCCCACATATAAAAGGATAAAAATAATCCCCTTTGTGGGTTTTATCTGTTCTTGTTCTAAAATAACACCTCTGTGCCTAAAAGGAGCATCTGGCACAGCTGATGAGCTCGCCTGAGCTTGTCCCATCAGCCTCAGGGGTGTCACAGGTTTTCCACTGCAGAAGTGCAGTCCTTGCTACCCTCTCAATCAATGAGCAATTCCAAACTCAACCCAGATTATAACATTGACTGATCTGCTATCCTGGTTCTGTTTCAGCAGTTAAATCCTTGGAGAAATGCAATCTGAAGTACTAAACAGGCTCAAGTCTTTCCCTGTCTCTGTGCTCAGGACCCAGGGAAGAACTCCTTCATTCTTTTTATCACGTGGCAGCAATGTCACTCTGTGTTAAAACTTCAGATAGAAGATGTAAGTACCAGTAATGCAGAAGGTCTATCAGTAGCATGAGACCTTCTAAAAGCCTAAAATTGATACAACTAAAGACTTTAATTTTCATAAATGTCCCAAGTGGCATAAAAGAAAGGCTTTCTGCTGTATTTAATAAACATCACATTGTAGGCATGCTGCCAGCCTTCACATGGGCCAAGGGACGCACAGTAAGTTCCTGCATCTTCAGTGTTTACTTCATGGCTGCTTTGAAATCAACAGTGGCTAACTGTGTTGGAAATCTTGCCTGAGGTCGCTGAGCAGGTCATTAAACCCTTAGCCTTCTGTTCAATATGAAATGACGTGCTCATTCTGCATTTCTTTCACTGAGCTGCTATGGAGGAGCCATGATTCAATTGATATGCCTGGCTCAAGCCCAGAAATGATTGCACTGCACTTTGTTGTAGCAGGCTGTCAGCTCACATTCAGAAAGCCATACAGGATGCAATTGTCTGGTCACTGAAAATCGCTTTGGTGCATATTTAAGTCATTTCAGTGTGGCAATATGAGAATTAATTCTCTCTTCTCCTCCTGAAAATCGATCATTTGCATGGCAGTGCTGCTCAGTGTGCACGGAATCATGGCATCCCGAAATATATTAATATTTTAGTTTGTTGTCTCAAGTTATTTTTAGCAGCCAATTGTCCTTGTGTGAAGCTCCAAACTGCAGCAGAACACTCAGGCCTGTTGTGTGTGGTCAAGGACGCGTTGTCATGCAGCTCCCAGCACGCTGCAGCCTTCTCTATTATTAAAGTCATCTCTGAACTACCACTCTAACACATGTAATCATCAGACACAGGATGTCTTTTCCCAGCTGCTCACTGTTTATTAGCCTGTTATCCTGCAAGTTTTAACAGCAACTTGCATTTCAGCTGATAAACACCTAGACCTGAGACTCGCTATCACAAAGCACAGCATTTTGGGATCAATTTATTTTGATTGACTGGAGCATATTCTATTTTTCAGTAGGCATTTCTATTTTTAGCATTGGTTTAATGATCGAGAAATGTATAACGATCAAACTTAATTAAATATCAATATTCTGGCTTTACAGGCAAGAATCACATTTAATAAACCAGATGAGTAATAGATTCTATTGCTTTGTCATTCTTTTTGAAAACGAAAGTTTTCTACAGGAGATGAAATATTAGAATATCAATTTAGAAATTAATTCTTGTCAAATTTTATATACTGAAAAGATCCGTGGTCCCCAAATGAAACTTTTGCTGCTTTTTTGTGACATAGTAAAGGCTCAACAAGATCTATGATGTATTAGCTGTATATACAACATATTAATTTTCTCAATTTCTCTACTTCTTCAGAGCAGAACTTCTTGCATTTTGGCAAATTAGCATAGTGCATATAGGTATTAAGGGATATATTAATTTTATTATTTCCCCCTTCCAATACAGAGAGTGAGAATATGGGTTGTTGAAATCTTCAGCAATCAATAATTTTACCGAATTTGAATTTCTAGGCAGAAAACAAGGGAAATACCAATGCAAGTGGAGGAGTCTTGCAGGCTCTAAGTCTCACATGCTTCACTTTCAGGAGCCAGACTTTCTGAAATTATGGCTTGATTTTGCTTTCCCTCCCCACCTAACCACATTACACTCATGGTTTCTGCACAAAGAAAAAAAAAGAGACAAATCTAACTCATATTCACCTTCAAAACTGAACCAAAAGAAGGATGGAAAGCTCTCCCATGATTTTGCTTCACATGAGATTTCTGCCCAATCCTGTTCTGTTCTGCAGTTGCCACCACTGAGAAGAGGAAACTTCCCAGGAAGTGCAAATCCCGAGCTGGAGCAACACTTGTGCCAGGCAGCCTCTCCTTGCTTGCTCCTGCACCATGGACAGGGACACATCACCACCTCCTCACCTTCCCTTCCCTCCTGCTCCATCCCTACAGCCCCTGTGGCCAAACACCCCATCCTGACAAAGCAGGGGGAGCAGCAGGACAGGAATTCCCATCCTTAGCAGCAGTCAGGCTGGAGTGGCAGGAGGAGAAACCCTGCAGGGCTCCTTTCTGCTCCACAGCCAGCAGATTTGCATCACCACTGAGCCAGGGACTGAGCAGTGTTTGAGCTGCCTGAGGTTAAATTCTGCTGAAGGGCAGGTGGGAAAACGGGGTTCAGAAAACAAGAAATTCCTGATTTATCAGAAAACAAGAAAGTCCTATATTTCACAAAACAGCTTTACTTCACTACAGGAAAACCAAAGAGGGGGATCCTACAGTTGTTACATGCTGCAGAGATTGTTATGTACAGTAGAGGTTGAGTTAATACTAATGAAGTATTTCTGTACTCTAGTACAGAAATATTATTCAGCTTTTGCATTTTTTTTGAGCCAATTTCAGTGGGGTTTTTTCTTTCTTCAGTCTCTTGCTTATAGATACATACTCATGTTCACTCTCTCATTCATATATGATGTCTGAACTTTTAAAATTAGTGTATTTTGCAGGGAAGAAAAAGATTTTCTTATGTCTGTTTTCATTATATGATTCAACAAATACTACAAAAATGGTATAAGAGGAATTTAAAATCTTAATACATACTATGTAAATCAAATAATATAATAGCTTTTCTTGAGCAAATCAAATTCTCAAGAAAAGAGACCCAGATTTGAACTACTTTTTAAAAGTAATTCTACAATCATTCCATAATAGATTATAAAAATTCAGATGCTCAGTACCAAACTATACTTCAGAATATAAGAGGCATATGACGGGGAGGATATGAAAAGGGTAATGAATTGGTTCATAATTTATTAATGATAGAGTAAGGAGTTGGAAGAGGTGGCTTTGTTTAAAACACCTAGACTTCACTATAACCACATGTTAAAATCTCAGCAGGATTGCTTTTAGGAGGAAATGGGATAAAATCACATCATTAATTAACTTATAATTTATTAATTAAAAAGGAGAAGGCAGACTTGCTTAGAACATCTAGACCCCATTGCTAATGAATATTACAGCCTCAGTAAGACAATCAAGTCCTTCATTGTGCCCAAGGTGCAAAGCAAGGACTGCAGCAATTCCTGTGCACACATGTGAGGGGTTGGGCTGGGGGCTCTTGGCACGTCACACTTAGAAACAATTGTCAGCACTGTGTTTGAATGGCAGAAAGCACAGCTCAGAAAATGAAAATTGTGCTGTGATACAGTGCAGCCAGACTGTCCCCTCCCTCTACTGAAATTCCCAGCTTGTGACAAGCTTGTTATGGACACTTGATCATTAAGGAATCAACATATAAACTGCCCCAGGAGCCTTTGGGCTGAAAAACCCGGGCAGAGTGCTTAAACCTAGATAAAAAAGCACAGCATTTGGTAATTAAAGCTGATAATAGGTTGACTGCAAGTCTGTATCTAGCAAAACACTTCCATGCATGCTGAGCTTGAAGTAATTAATTAGTTTTGCTTACGTGCTTTAAAAAAGTCAGGTGAATGACTTCTGTAAGCAGCAGCAGATCTGGAAAACTAAGCTGAGGCTTACTTTGAAAAGAGGTTTCTAAAACAACCTGCAGTTTTGTTTCTGTGTCACTCATATTTCAACCTTGTTGGGTCCTACATGGCAGATAATTAGATAACACAACCCTACATCTAAACTTGTGCATTCTCTGCCTAAATTCACGGAATGTCCTAAACAAGCCAATAAACAAAAGGTCTCAGGTGCTCAGCAGCACTTTACAGGATAAGGCTGCTAATGAGAAGCAACTACTCATAGGACCCTTGCTTATGTGTACAGTAAAAATACTCCTGGCTGCAGCCTCCAGATAATGACAAACTTCACTTTTGTTGGTAGGAAAGTGCCACAGCCCCATCTGAGAGAGCTCTTTGTCATTTCTTTCTCCTCTCTTAGAAAGCAGCAGATGCAGGGCATTGCTGAGAACAGCAGGAGCCACCCAGAGAAATTTGATCAGCTGAGCTCTTCTGTTTGAATGTTTTTGGGAGCAGCTGTACAAGCTACAGAAAATGTCCTGTGAAAAGCAGGGCTGTGTTTGACATGGCTTCAGTGGCTCATGAGCAAAAGGTTCCCGACTGCTGAGCATTATTTCACACAAGTGTCACCTGTGCCTCCATACAAGCATCTGCACAGGCCAGAGAGGTGTTGAATACATATTTAATAGGCTAGTGCTGTAAACACATCCTAATGGAAACAGTATTTGCCAACAAGGGCAGTTCTGCCCGTGGCTTTCAGTGGTGAGTAAAGTGCCTCTGTGCTTTCCTGTGTTTGGATCTCATTGCTGCATTGCAGAGCCTGTGCTCCTGTTCATGTTGGTAGAAAAAGTACACTGAGGCTTGTTTTCATGTCTGATTGTGAAGGCAAATGCTACAGCTAGCACATGCCTCAGGGCAGGAAATCCCAAAAGAGCCAACACAATCTCTGCTTCACCCTTAAGAGAGTATCTATAATTATTGAAATAAATAGATTAGACTTACACAGAGGCAATCCAAGACACTGGTTCCAGATAAGTGGGTGATTAATTTCAAAAGGCTCATCCTAAGCACAGAGAAGTGATCGCAGACCAAACCAGTTACCTGACCACACCTGTGCCTGCCCACAGTGAGGGCCCCACAGCACTTCTCAAAAGACTTGGAACAAACCATACTCAGGACCACAGCAGGGCTAACTGGAAGAAGCAGCCCCGGTTTCATTCATGCATTTCAGTTAATTTATTTTTTCAGTGCAGTCTGAGCCAAACTCCCCAGCCCTAACTAAACACTCCTGATATCTGGCATCCTTCTCGTGTAATTGCCGAGGCATTTATATTCGTGCTGGAGCTCAGCTTTATATCAAGCTTGACTTTTCTCATGGAGATTCATTTCCACAGTCTTTTATTTCCCATTGACTGTAACAATTGAGAGCCACAACTCCTCCTGGTATTGTGTGATGAAGTTATGAAGTTTCAGAGCCTTGCAGCAGGAGCTGAAGGACACGGCGTCACCAGCGTGTGTCAGTGCAGGGCCACCAGCGCCACAGCCACTGGGCAACTGGGTATTGATGTCCCTCTCATCTACAGAACTGTGAGACAAACTCTTCCACTGCATAAATCACATTGGTACCAAGGGCTGAACATGCTCACAGATGCTGTTTTAGGACTTCTACCTCAAGCCAAGTGAAGCCCACTATTGTCAGAAATCCTTACTCTTTAGAAAACCCAAACATGTGGCAATAATACCTGATAAAAATATTTCATTCAAAGCTAAAGGAAGCAGAAAACTTAAAGAAAGTACACTTTCAAAGACATTTAAATATTTGCATATTTGCTGATCTAGAGGAAGAATGGATTACTCAGAAGAATAATGTAAAATTCTTTCCCACTAGGTGCTGCTTGTGGTAACAGGGGAATCAGAACCCAGTGCTTAATTTCCCCAGACAGCTGTGCAGACCCAAAAAATGTCAAAGGTACTGCTTCAGGGAGTGCTACATCAGACACATGTGGCAGTTTGCTAAACCAAGCCTCTCTGCTATTTTCCACAGCAACCCGATCCTTCCCTTTGAATTTTTGTGGAAGTGTAGCACACGTACAGCGAGGTAAGAAAGGGTTAAAAAGAAAATGTGGTCGTCATACTTTTCTGATTTTGTGAGCATGAATCTCTTTCATGGAACAGCTGTCAAGTCAGCCAACGAAACAGGTCTACTTAGGTCTCCTGACAATACCAACTGCTGTTGTTCATGTATCCTCAGTGACAGCAGCAAGATGAAAATCGAAATGAATCGCTCTACAAATGAGACACTTTTCTGCTTTGACTTTCCAAATGTGACAGTGTTGTTTGTTCTTTCAGTCAGCAACATTTAGAGGTGTTAGAAGGCTCTGGTGTCAGGAAGTTGCTCAGGGGGCAGTTTCAAAAATGTAAAAATAAAAGGGGGGAGAAATCTGCATAACAGTTGCTTGCATAATAATATTTGAATTTCTGTCCATTAGTACTAGTGCCACAAAACTGAACAGCAAAATATTCCCAGCCAAACAAACAACTGCAGGCTTTGAGCAGCAACTCAAATAAAGTGAACATTTCATATTTCACTACAAAGTATTTATTCATTACACTTGCTGTGCTAAGAGTGCTAAATGTGGGTTCTGGCCACAGAAGCCCAGGCCCAGCTCCCCTGGAGGGGCTGCAAAGCACAGATCCATTCCATTCTGTCCTCTGCTTGGCAGAAAAACCTTTGTCAACAGATCACAAATTACAGAGAAAAAGAGACGGTTAAAAATCTTCTTCTCCTTTAATATGAGTTTGAAATAGGAACATTTGCCCTCCTATGCAAAGAGCTGAAAACACCCTCCAAACAAGCATCTGCAGTGTATGTGAAATAAGATTTCTTTCCAGCTTGTATCAGGAGAACCCAAGGCACAAGGTATGCACTGAAACCCAGCAGTTCTCCCTTGTTTTGTAAAATATGCAGCAAGAAACAACCAAACTTGTAAAACACTATTTTTTAACAGTTGAATTAAAACTCATGAGCCATATCAAAACAAGCACTAAAATATATTTTGTACATCCAAATGAAACCTTTCTTTTAAAATACACCTTGATTGTGTCATTCTTCTCCTAATGTAACACCAGTACAATACCTATTACAAGACACATAATGCAGCTTTTAGATTAGCCCACAATTTCAAAAATAAAAAAAAATTAAATGCTATCCTTCCTCTCACCAAAAAAAAAAATCCAAACTACAACATCAATAAAAAAAAAAACAAATAAACAAAAAAGAAAAGGAGAAGGCTTGCAAAAATGCATTATGTATCTAAGTTTACTTGGCTTCAAAGGGCCACAGAGCTTACAGACTTCTTTCCACAGTGGTTACAGAAATGCTTCTTACAGTAGATCAGCTCAGGCAGTACTGCAGCAGCACAGAGAGAAATGTCTCTCACATCAGGATGGTTTTGGAGTGTACTGGGGGATTTCTTGTATAACTGGCTCAGTTACTCAGTGATATGACAAATCTCTAGAAACTTTTAGAAGTTTTCTGTAAATCCACTGAGTGAAAATCTGTTCTTAGTCCATGCATATTTCTCCAAAGCCCATCCCTGTCAAACAACCAACTTTAAAATTTTCTGTTATGTCAAGCAAAATTTATTTTAGGGAACAGCCTCTCAAAATCCCTGGGTTTGCAGGTGCCAGCTGTGAGACATCCACAGAGCCCAATTCTGTTTTAATAATTAATATCAGCACTATGTGTTAACAGCACTTCCAATCTAAGAAGCTTAAAGTGACTTATAAATACTAATTAAGCCTCCCAACTTGTTGTGAGTGTCCCCACATTACCAATGAAGGAAATAAAACTCTGTCATCTGGTCACTTTATACAGAAAACCTGTAGGATTTGTCAAAAAAAAGTGTCAAGAGCCCCACAATTCCAGGTTTGTAGTGCCAGCACAAAGTCATCTTGTGTTCCTGAAGTTTTGTTAATCTTTTTTTAAAACTATTTTCAGATTATGCAATATTTTCTTGACCCATATGGGTAGAGAAAGACAGAAATTCTCCATCATGAACTGGTTGTTTATGATAACTAGATTATTTTGCATCTGTTCTTCTCTGAAGCTGAGGAATAAGTGAAGATGAGCACCATGTCACTGCAGTTCCCAGCACTGCCTTGTGAGATCTTGTAGTTTAGCTGCCAAATTTAGAACTGTTCTTTAAAACTCTCCATGCTCAGAATGTCTAGTTGGGCTGCTTTTTTAACTCTCTTTTTGTTTTCCCCACAAATTAAGCAATACAAGCAGATTTTTTAAAAAGCTGGGGGAGAGAAAGAGGGATTATTTTTTTGTTTTGTTTTGTTTCTTTTTAAACTGCTGCAGTCAGGTGTGTGCTCTGCTGAACAAGTGGCATTGTTGCTAGTAAAGAGACAGGGTTAGTGACAGATTTGCCTTTGATCTACTTATTGAAAGGTGCTCACATATGACCCTCTGCTCTCATTGAATACAATTTCTTTGCATCTCTAAGTCAAAGACCTGAGAGTCAGTCCAGGACACAGAAAAACTCAGATCAGAAATGGACAGAATAGTCAATTATAAAAACCTTCATCACATGACTGATGATAGTGCTGATAGCATGCTTTGTCTTCATTTCAGTCCTGATGCTTGTGCATCACAAACCTCCCTCAGTCCATCTGTGGAGGATGCCAAAACCCAGAAATATTCAGTTTTGTTTAGGCACTCTGAATTCATGTACAAACAAGCACGAGGCAGCTCAATTAGCAGGACTGCACTCCCGAAGATGTAACAATCCTGAAGTGCAGGGAAAGGCTTTCAGTGCTGATCAATCATTTCCCATCCCTTCCCAAAGAAAACAGAGCTGCTGCCAGCTGGCACAGGGCCAGCACTCCCAACTGTGAAATTCCTATCAGGGCCTGGTTGATAAGTAATGCAACAGAATTTAATTCAGGGATTTTTGGCATCACTAAGCTGAAGACAGGAGTAAGCAGGGACTTCCTTGGCTGTTAGCAACAGAATGGTGCCCTTCTCCACAGCAAAGCTTGCCACAGGGACAGGAACATGTCAACCCCTACAATTTTACCCTATTGATATCAGGCCATTGCCTCCCACTTCTGATATTTTCTCTGTACCTTCTTCTCCTTTCTAATTCTTCCAGAGCTATAGTCTCTACTTTTTTTAAGCCTCCGATATTCCCCACCAGTGCATCTGGTTCTTTTCCATTTGACCACTCCATCTGAAAAGTTGCCCCAGCCTTGGAATATCTCTGCACTCCCCCGACAGCTAGAGGAGCAGGGCCAGAAATTATAAATTATTCCATTGTGCCACAAAACTGGCAGCCCAGGCTGCTTGCTGATGCATTAATCTACAAAGAACATTCCTGTCTTGGCCATCCATGTGTCAGACTGGAGCTGAGGTGAAAGAGCAAGCCTGGCCTGAGCCAGTTTTTTACTGGGCTCAGTGGAGCCATGCCAAAGGGACCACCCTAAGGATATCAGGTGTGCCAGCTTGCCCTCTTCTGGGATACCAGTGGGTTTTTTCATAGCATTTTAAATGTATAAATAAGCTGTTCTGGCACAACTAAGCTGGGTTTGGGGCTGCAAAAAGCAAGAAATTTTCACATCTGTCAGATTAATTTAAATGAGGTTGGTTAGTCAGAGCAGTTCAGTGGTTTGGAAATTAAAAATAAGTCCTCAAGAGAGGAGTGGGGTCTCAGGGAAACTGATGATAAACAGACTTACCAGCAGGCTACACAATTTACTGCAACATATTAATCCATGAGTGTGAAAGCCACGTGTGTGTCTGTGTGTCTGTGATTTGTTTGTGCACACACACATACACAAACCAGACTCCAGAGAAAGAGCAAGGGGTCTTTTGTCCCTTAAAAGTCCTTGGAGCTGAATGGATTTAATCAGCAGGTTGATAACTTATAACTCCCTTCATTTGCTCAAGGTCCACCACACAGACTTGTGGCAGTGTCCTGGACAGGGGATGAGTGGCAGTGCCATGCCTGGCCCCGTCCACAGGCAGCCAACAGGCAGGAAGTGCTATTTGCCATCCTGAATTTCCTGCTCTGTCTTCCTTTGCTCATTGAAGGAATCCTTCTTGCTACTGTGCAGCTTTTAAGTCAATCCTGCCTTAACAGGTTTCCCATCTTGACCCAGGTATATGTCTGAAGAATCCATATAATATTTTATATTGTATTTAGTTGTTATATTTGACCTAGACCAGAAAAATGCAACATTGACTGTTTCCCAGTGTTTTAGAGTATGCTTTGAAAGCCCAGGAAACCCAAGATGATTTCCTTTTCTACCTGAGCATTTCTTTTTCAGTCCAAGTCCTGGTTTGACTGGCTTTTCTGAATGTAGCACCATAAAGAAGCACGTATTTCCAGGATTATAGAAAGTGGGTTCACTGCAGGGTTCAAGCATCAGCTGTTGATCTTTGTTCCTGTACTTTGTCAAAGTATTACTGCAGCCCCTAAATAACACAGGACTGAATTGCCAAACTAAAACCACATCATCTGTACAGATTCTCTGTGACAAAAATAGCAGGACCCAAATTATCGGGTAAGGCAGCTTCTAGTACTGCAGAGGGTCGATCAAGCAGCAGATTGTAATCTCTTTTAGACCAGTATGAATAACCTGAGTTAAACTGGTCCAACAGGGATCAGAACCTGCCCCACAGAGTGCACCCAGCTGTCTCTGCTGATTTGCTCTGCACCAAGGCTGAGGCAGGATCCTCAGGCAGGGTGTGGTGCTGGGGAAGGTCTCACCTGAGCCTCAGCCTGGCTGTTGGACCCTCCAAAAGGACCTTTCTGCACATTATCAGGCTCTCTGACAAGGGCTAAAGAATTATGTTTGAAATACTTAAGAAATGTGGTTACAAATTTTGTATATTACAGAAAATCAAGGAACACCAAGAGTAAGGGAATCCTGTATTATTTGGAAATAAAATGCACATGAAGGTCACGCTGGTCAGTATATGGTGACAAGCATATTTTCTAAAGGCATCCTGACATTCCATTGTATCCTGTGCAATCCCAACCTCTGTGCTCAGTGCAGGTGGAATCTCACTTCACAGAAGAGACTCCCATCCTGCTTTCATTAAATATACATGAAAAACAGAGAAAATTCATAGACTTTCCTGAAAACATGGTCCTGTGATTTATTTCAGGTATGATCTTTGGTCCTGTGATATATTTCAGGTATGATTTCATTTTAGAAATGGAAGCATTAATGATATAGACAGAACATATAGTACAAGAAGGGAGCTTTGAGTACCCAGAAGATCAGGAGTCATTACATTTCTTGTTATTCTGATTTGATTTTGCTATTGATTTACTTTGTTTTTGATGAAGACCATGTAAACTGAGTTGTAGTGCACAACCTCTAAATAAGCTGCTGCCTGGGAGTGTGCTGGAATACACCTTGCTCATAGTCCCTACCTCTTTCACTAGGGAAACTTTTCTGTGAGTAGTGTTTAGAAAGTTGCTCTGCCAGGAGCCTTTGGCCATGTGCTGCTTGCAGCATTTTCACACAATAAATTTAAGAGAAGGTAACCTCATTATGCAATTGTTCTTGTGAACATTAGGAAAGCTATTAAAATTTGATGTGATCGTTTATCACAAGCATAGTTATTACAAATACTAATACAGCAGATGTGATTATAGTTTACAAGTCAGTGCTACATGGGAGGATGAGATGTTGGCAATTGTTTGTCACACTTGGATTAGAATTAATTTTTATTAAATTATATTATAAATGCATCATTTTGTTTTTTCAACTGTGCTCCCAGATGGATGTTTGTCTTCTAGTAGCTCACTGTTTAAGTTCTCAGAATAGTTGTAACTTCTAATATTAAAATGGGTAAACCATCAAATAATGCCAAATATTTGACACGCTCCACATGTCAAACCCAGTTTGATACAAAGAATTGGTTGTGTGTTTTTCAGAGTGCAGAACACGCTTTACAAGTTAACCAGTTTTATAACAAAATGTTCCTTCTGCCTTGATGCTAGAAAATATTGCTTCTGAAAGGAGATTAGTTATTTATTCATAACAAAAACCCAGAAGTCCTACCATATGGTTTGATGTCAGAAACGCAGTGTCAGTCAGGCAGGCTCTGTTAGCCAAGACCATTTGCCTGCCCTGTGTCATCTATAAAAATCTCTGGGTTCTTTGTTTACCTTTTGGACCACTTCTTTTAGACATACGTGTTTGCTAATATCCAAATGCTAAAGAAATCAATAACAAGTCAGACTTTGTGCAAACAGGAACAGAAGATGGGGTGTCTGAGCATCAGCCTGGGACTCATGATTGGCAGTTAATAATTTCCTACCTAGTGGTCTATAGATAAGCTTATTTTTGCTTTCACCTTAATACCAGCTTATATGCAGATGGCATCAAAAATACCTCTTCTACTGTCATTTATAGTGACACTTGCACTCAGCTGATCTAATAGCTTTATTCATCAGATACTATCAAAAATATGCAGCTAAATAACAGTACTTCTGAAATCACCAAAATTAGTTTCTAAGGCCTTAACAATACCTTTAATTAACTATAGAGCAGAAACATTGTCACTGTCAAGTGTAGGGTAATCCATTAAATTTAGGATTTTGAATCCCCGGTGGTACCTGTAACTCCAGCATTTTCCTACCCTACCTCTTCTGCCTGGTTTCCAAAAAAAAAAGTTGCAATGTGCAAAATGTGGAGGTTCTTGAATGATATCCTTAAAATGAGGATAGAGACGAGCCCAAATACCAGGCAGATGGAAAATAAAATTTAAGGGTATATGAAAATACCCATGCCTTTGAGTTGCTAGGATAAAATGGAACAGATACCTCTCAGTATGGGGCTGTCTGTGAGAGAGCTGAATTCACTGCACTGCTTAATCCAAGGAGAGGAGAAACAGAGCAATTTATCAAAGGCATAAAACAGTATTTTCATCCTGCTGCTCTCCATTCACACAGAAAAAAACTGTGAGCTGTTGAGAGGAACCACAGATAGGATTGTGCTCATGATTTCCAGGGAGAGGAACAAAACTGGGCTCTGCCCTCGACTGCTGCAGCCCCTGCTGCCCATGGCACTGGGGCTGCCACCCTCCCTGTCCTGCCAGCCCTGTCACTGTCACCCCATGCAGGGCTCCCAAGCTCTGCACAAACACTGGAGTGGTGAATGTTGAAATCCATCATGCCTTAGGAGGCAAAGGGGTAACGCTGGGCCTCCCCCTGATTTCTGTGAAGACAAATCAAATTTCAGCTTTTGTACCTTAGATGAATTTTAAGTTTTTAGCCAAGTTGTGTCCAGATTTTAATTACTACGGGAGATAGAACAAGAGGAGGTAAGCTGTTGCTTTCACTCACCACAAACACTGGAAAACCCAGGTTTTTTTATTCGACCCCAAAAGACAACTTTAGGAGGAGTGACAGCCAGAAGGCTCTCTGGCCTCCCAGGTGTGGCATTCACCTGGAATACAGATGACCTAAGACCCTGTCCTGGTACCAAATTAAAACACAACAGAAAGTTCAGCCTGAATTTGCACATCCATGTCAGCCACACATTCTGGCTGAAATGGTATTTAATTCTTTCTGCAGAAAGGAAACATTCTGAAAGGAAACTGAGTTTGAGAGCAGCACCTACACTAAATTGACCTTGTAAGGCAAGTTCAGCCCTAATATTTGCACCCTTAAAAGCCAGACAGGAGGCTGAGAAGGCTGACCAATCTCTTATCAAGTTATCATTCATTACCAAACACATTAAAATAGGTTTTGTCAACTACCTATGGCAGAGTACACAGCACGCTCCCCTGGAAAAACCACAAACACAGATATTGACATTCTTTCCAAATCTGCCCATTTTGCAGCCAGTTACTCCTCAAACTGTGCTTGAGGAGACCCTTTTGGTCACTGCCCAGTCCCAGCTGGCAGCAATTTGTGCATTACCTGCAGAGTGAAGCCCTGGCAGGGCTTGCCATGTCCCAGGCAGGTCCCTCCTTCACCTGCCTGTGCACAGCCTGCAGTGCCTGTGTGCTCAAGATGCACAGCTGTGGGGGCAGGATCAAGGGAAGGCTCCAGCTTTATGGAAATGTTATGGAAAGCTCTTCAAAAATTGCTTGTGGTGTAGTAAAAAAAGAAAAGGAAAGTGAGTACTGTTAACAAAACAGAGTCCCTTGAGATATATTTTATTTGCCAAGCAATGTACACAAAAACCAGATTAATTAACGTTACATTCATATATTTTAAACAGCCTTAAATTATTCATTTCCATTCTAAAAATATATGCAAGTACAGTTTCTTCAGCAATAAATTTTTAAGATGGTGGGACATTTTACATCATACTATTCTCTGGAGACTTTCCCTTGCATCTTGGGTTGTTCATGAAGCCAGGAGTTATGGAATAGGTATACTGTCTCTGTGGACAAATCAAGTTACCCTTTCACAGGACAGCATCACTTTTCATTCTAAAATTGTACAAGGCAAGTGGTAAAATAGACCAGTAAACCAAAAATTTGAACAAAAATTTTAATTCAATGCTTTGCTTTTCAAGCTGAAAATTGAGTGAAGTTTTACACACAGATGATATACAGAAAAGTCTTCATAGGTTGAAATTTAAGTCACCAAGTTCTTGTAATTTTTTCTCAAAAGTGGGGGACAATAAAAAGCATCTAACCTGCCCTTCCCCAACTCCACAGAGGGAGCAGAATGTGCAGTGAAGCACTGTCAGAATTGGTGCTTGATGTGAAGAATGGCAGCTGAAGCCTGCAAGTTTTTGACAATTATAGCTCTACCCTGCTGTCCTTCAGTGAAGCTGATGGGAGGTTTGCCTGAAATTGGTTTTGTGAAGTCAACAATGTGAGACTGCCATGAATATTTTAAAGTAAAGGAGTTGGAATATTCTAATGATCTTATGTAAATCTAGTCTAAGAAATTCATTGGCAATTTTTTTCGAATGGGTCATTAAGCAAGGGAAAAATGTTGGAAAGCAGCCTGAAAAGGAGAACATTTTCAAAAGCCGAAATACTCCCCAAATGCTTCAGAGCCATCCAATTAATCTAGGTTGGGGAAGCCAAAGAAGAACAAAGTGAGCATCAAATACATGAGTAACTATAGGCAGATGCTCCAGTTTTTTCAGGAGACAGCAGGAAGTCAGTAATGCATAGTTACCATGCTTAAATGCTGAATTTGAACCTTATATACATTTAAAAATGACTGTGCCTTAGCATTTTTCTCCTTATCATTAGTGCCTAAAACAGCAGTCCTGCAAAAGTTCCAGATGAAGCAAGAGTAGAAATCATGGTGGTGCTACCTCTGGTGAGAGTGCCAGCACCTCTTGGTTCCCTGGCTCACCTAAAGCCTCACCATTGCACAGTCTGCTGCAGGACACTTGTTTGATTAGCTGTTCAACTAACTCTTTTTTTGCTGTGAAACAGCACAAGTATTTCTTCAAAAATCAATTTTTTGAAAAAAAAAAAAAAACAAAACTGCCCTTGGTAGCTGAAGGACTTTTAATGCCTGATTTCCTTAGTCATTAGGTGAATGACTGTACTATAATTTGGGTTGTGGGAAGAGCACATCTATGAACATTTTTGGTGAAGAAGTGATTGGAGTAAGGCTGTATGTGCACAGCTGACAGTTTCACATTCTGCCTGGCACAGCTCACTCATTAAATCCCATCAGTTTTCTGTTACTTTTCTCTTGAAGATTTATTCCAGAAGCAGCACTACGTCTGCAGCATCCGTGCCACGTTAGCAATTACTTACAAAGTGTTTGGGATGTTGAAATAAGCATGTACTTGTTCAGCTCATGCCCAGGACAAAGACTTTTCTCCAGGTAAGGTTTTGTTGGGCTGTGCACAGAATCTGGGGCGCTGTCCAGCCCTACTCCTCCCATGCTCAGGAGTTGTAGCAGGTTCTCTCTCAGGTTCTTGAGTTTTGAGCTAAGGACTGATGGCACCTTGTATTTAATTTGGATTGCCAGCATTGCTTGCTCAGGGAGACAGGAGGCATCAATAATCAGGATACATTTAAATCATATTCCCACCAATTCCCACAAGAGAATTTTCTCTCTAATTCCTGCTGTAAAAGTTCTGTTCCTATCTGATCCTCACAACTGCAGCACAATGACCAAGTTCCTGGCAACCTGCAAGACACCTTCTCCACCTCTCTGAGGTGAAAAAGAGCTCTTGTCTTTGTGTGGAGGCAGGGAGCTGAAGTTCTTTGAGGGTGACTGTCCCCACTGACACCAGGCAGAGTGGGCACTGCAGTCAGGCCACTTGGGGCTGGTCAAGCACCACTCCCATAACCAGTGTAAAAGGGGCTGCAGGACAGCAGTGGGCACAGATTGAGGAACCCTCCCTCAATTGGATTTCCAGGGTTTGGCAAATTTCAAATGAAGCAGTCATCTGAAATACTTGGGTCATTAGAATGGGTCAGCTATTACATATGCAAATACTTGAATTAGCTTCAAAGAGGTATATCTTTGAAAAAATGATCCTAGTAGAAATACCAAATAATTTTTTATGAGGAAAAAAAAAATCTGATTTTCATGGCTTTACCTAGAAGTAATGCTGATGGCAGCACTTCTGGGGAAAGACAAGTTTGGGTTTATACAACAAACAGATCTTCACAAATTACTGAGGCTGTTTTCTAAGCAATTGGTGACCCATTGAAATTAGTCATGCAATATACAGAAAAGATCTGGGGCCATTCCAGTGATTTAATAAGACAAGGACAAAGCCAAGTACAAACAGAGGTAAAGTTTGGAAAAAACTCCAACAGTGAAGCCTCCTGCAAATAGCTAATCCAGATGATTAAACAAGAAAATCATTAAGATAGAGATCATCCCTAGTAGCATACTTAGTGACTTCAAAAAGAACTTAAAAGTTGGTGTTTATGTATTCTAGAGAAAGAACTGGTACCCAAAGACATGCTCATCATAGACTGAAGTATTTACATTCCTTTTAGGGAGAATTAAGAGACCTGGACCTTTCAGAAAAGTGAATAAAAGACTATTTTGTTGACAAAATAACTAAAATTGATCAGAAGAATTTTATCTAAAATGCTGGTTATGGGTCAGACATTTGGGAATGTCTTTCTCTGTGCTCCAGACTGGGGAACCCAAACTCCTCTCTGTTTTTCCCCCTGATACCAAGTGTCTGCTTTGGCCTCTGTCAGAGTACTCTCCCCTAAATGGGGCTCATAAAGCAAAATAATGCTTCCCATCCAAACATCAAAAAGGAAATTTGTAATGGAGATGGCAGCTGAGTACCAAATGACTTGGTGTAAACACATCTCATGTTTCCTACATAGACTCTGTGCTTGAAAATACCACATTGATTAGGAAGTTCACAGTCTTGCATGCCATGAAGCATCAGAACTGTTTCTTTCATTCTTATTAGGAATTAAAAAGCAGAATATAATTCTCTGTACAGAAAGGGTTCTAATTTAAATGTATTTATTTTTCTCTATATTGAAATCTATTTCTTCTCTATATTGAATATATATTCTATATATTCTCTACATTGAAAGTGTGGGAAAGCATTGCCTATATTTAGATATTACAATAATGTCCCTTTCACAACCCCTGAAATAGGTAAACATTTTGGATATTTACAAAGTGGTTCATTAGTGCTCCCTTCCCTCCCATGTCAAGTTACACAAACAGTGAACAGGAGCACAAAAATTCACCTAGGGCCAAGGTATTATTGATCATAATCATAACAACCCAGTGACAGCTGCTTACATTTACTGCTGCTCTAAATATTAATAAGGGTTAACTCTAAGTTATTGGCATTATTAAAGAAAGAAATTGGATATCACATTTCTGTGTAAATTCCACTTTTTCATCCTGTAAATATCAGTGCATGTTAAATATTTGAATTTTCACTGTATTAAAGGTTCTAAAGTTCAACGGTAATTAGTGCAATCAGGTGCCAAATGATTCAGTTCCCAGGAGAGCAGCATTATAGAAGGAACTATGGCAAAACTTCAAGGACTGAATCTATAGTATAATTGGTATAAAGCTCACATTTTTAGCATAATATAGTACTTACAGAACATTTGTTCTGTGGACTTTGAAAAGCACTACCTTATAAAAAAATTTGAAGTACCTTAATTTGACAAAAATAATAGTTAAATTATCTTATAATGCTGATGTTAATGTTTGACAGAGAACACAAATTACTTTAGGAAAAAGCCTAGTTAGTTGGGTCGATGTTTCTGCAGCACAATCCAGAAATCAAAACCATATAAATCTAAGTGCTGTCAAATGTTCCTAATATTTACTCTAAGTCTCATTTTCCTCCTACCAGAATAATTTCTGTTTCACAGGTTTGATACTGAACCCACTATCAGGGAGAGGTGGTACCTCAGAAATGAGAGCATACATATCTGTCATCAAAGAAAAATAACTAAGCTGTGCACAACAATTAGCAGCCATCAATTCAAAATCTAATTTTAGATTCTTGATTCTGGAAAACCTGACAAACAGTTGTGATTTCACTCTCATGAACAGCACTAAGGGATCACTGAGAAAACATAGTTAAGACCTTGCATATAGACAATGATGTCTTTCTGGAGAGTATTTGATTCCAACGGTAAATTCAAAGATCCCTGGTGCTTATATCTTATTAAAAACAAAAATCTCCAAAGATAATATTGTAATTAAAGCAATATCATTTCCTTGAATACACAATTTCCTCTCTGTCCCTCGGTCTGTTCAGCCTGGCCTTTGGTGACAGGAGCAGTTTTGTGAGCACCAGCATTAATGAAACCCTTGTCTCCTGCAGATTTGTGTGTCTTCATTGACAGAAAAACTGAGCTGCTCGGGCTGAAGCTTTTCTAGCAGTTGGGACATTATTAAAGTAATTTTTTCTTGCAAATTCTTGCACACTATCTGGCATGAGAGCTCACTGTGACCCCTTCCCTGAGCAGAGGCTTTTGCTGGGCTTTCTTACCCAGCTGCCAACTCCATGAAGCTGCTGAGGGTTTAATCCTTGCTGAGAGCCCTCCTGCTCCTTTTGCCTGATCCTGACTCATGGGTTCAACAGGTATGAGAGGCAGGAAAACACACATGGACCTGTACCCTTGTATAAGCCTTTTCTCCCCATAAGCCAACTTGGTTTTAAAATAAGCGTGGCCCGTGCCTGCAGTGACACAGCAGGGAGGGTGGCTTGCTGGTGCAGACACTGCAGCTGCTTGCTGCCAGTGCTGCTACTGGAGACACAAATCTCACTCTTCCCTCTGCCCTACTCACATCTTACTCAGTGTCCTTCAGCCTCGTGGGGGTTCTCCCGAAGGAATCAGGGTGGCACCTCTGATGCTTCTCCCTGCACAATATTTGGAGTTCAGCCACCCCCGCTAAGCAGCCCCAAAGGGAGAATCATTATAGCTGCATAATAAACAATGCTCTGACAAAGGTTGTCTTCACCATTTCATATTTCTATTTCTCCAGAGAAGCTTATGTGGTATTGTGTAAATACTCACCTAATCTAGATGACAGGGCAATGTGCACATAACCAGTGCATCCCCAGCTAAGGAAACTGACTATTCCAGGCTTAACAGAAATGAGCCTGGGCATGTTAGGTCTGTCAAGAGCTGCATTTTCTGTGTTTCAGACAACACTCACAGAATAACAGAATATGTTGAGCTGGGAGGGACCCATCAGAACCATCCAGTCCAGCTCCTGGCCCTGCACAGACACCCCAACAATCCCACCGTGGGCATCCCTGGGAGTGGTGTGCAAACACTCCTGGAGCTCTGGCAGCCTCCAGTGCCCATTCCCTGGGGAGCCTGGGCAGTGCCCAGCACCCTCTGGAGGAAGCAGAACCTTTCCCTGATCTCCAGCCTGACCCTCCCCTGGCACAGCTCCACCATTCCCTGAGGTCTTGTCCCTGGTCTGGACAGTGAAGAGATCAGAGCTGCCCTTTGTGACGATGCTGAAGACCCCAGTGTGGTCTGACCTCAGTCTCCTCTTCCCCAGGCTGAGCACACCAAGTGCCCTCGGCTGCTCCTCACTGAGGGCTTCCCCTGCAGACCCTTCCCCATCCTCACGGCCTCCTTGGGGCACTCCCCAATGGCTTCCTGTCCTTCTTGTGCTGTGATGCCCCAAAGTGCCCCAGCACTGAAGGTGAGGCCCCCCAGCCCAGCCCAGAGCAGAGCAATCCCCTCCTGGCCTGGCAGCGCTGGGCCCCAGGACAGGGATGTCCCTCCTGGCTGCCAGGGCACTGCTGGCTCAGCTCCAGCTGGCCACGGAGCAGGAGCCCCAGGTCCCTTCCTGCAGCTGCTCCCAGCCTCTCGGTGCCCAGAGCACCCACAGAGCCAGGGCTGCCCCGTGCCAGGGGCAGAGTCCAGCCCTGCCTGAGCTCAGCTTCCTTGGCTGGGATTGCCCTTCTCTCCATTTGCCTGGGTCTCTCTGCAGGGCCTCTCTGCCCTCAGAGGAGGCAACAGCTCCTCCTAATTCAGTGTCATCAGCAACTCCCTGAGGTTCCTTTGAGTCCTGGGTCCACATCATGAATGAAAATGCTGAGCACGGGGCTGAGGATGGAGCCCTGCAGAACCCCAGTGGTGACAGGCCCCATCTGATGTCACCCAGCCACTGTCACCCTTTGTGCCCAGCCCTTGAGCCAGCTGCTCACCCGTCCCATGATGTGTTTATCCAGCTGTGGCCTGGACATTTTGTCCAGAAGGATCCTGGCAGAGATGGTGTCAGAACTTTGCTGAAGTCCAAAAAGACTCCATCAAGTGGCTTCCCTCGATCAGCCAGGTGGGTTCCCCTGCTGCAGGAGATCAGGTCTGACAAGCTGTGACCGATGACTGCGTGGTCCTGGCAGACCCTCAACACCTTCCAGAACAATTTTCCATGATGTTACCAGGCCCTGAAGTGACACTGACAAGTCTATGTCAGTCCAGGGTCCTTCTTGCCCTTCTTGAAAATCAGGATACCATTCGCCAGCTTCCAGTCAGCTGGGACCTCTCCAGATTCTCAAGACTGCTCAAAAATCATCAAGAAAGGTTTTGCAATGACATCAGCAGCTCTTTGAGGGTTCTTGGATAATCCCATCAGGCCCCATAGATTTGTAGGGATCCAGCTGGAGCAGCAGATCTCACGATTTCAGGGTCAACTGGGAGTTGATCACTGTCAGAGTCATGGTCCTCAGCTCAGGGCACTGAGCCCCCTTGGTCCCTGATCTGTGTTGAAGACAGAGGCAAAGAACACAATAAACACTTCTGCCTTCTCCCTGTCCCTGTTTGGGAGGTGGCCATTCTCATCCTGGAACAAGACAATGCTATTTTCGAACTTCTTTTTGCCATTAATATATTTGAAAAAAACTATTTTTTATTGCCTCCCACATTTCTCGCAATTTCAAGTCCAGCTGAGCTTTGGCTGCACAGACTTTCTCTCTATGGTGATGAGGTGCATCTCTGTGTTCTTCCCATGGCACCTGAACTTGCTTCCACTGGATGTATACCTTCCTCTTTTGCTTAATTTCCAAGAGGAGATTCCTGATCAGCCAAACCACCCTTCTGCCCCACCTGCTTGACCTCTGACTTTTGGGAATTGCTGCTCCAGTGCCTTTAGGGGGTGATGCTTAAAAAGTGACAAAACTGATGGATCCAGCACCTGCCACAGCATTTTCCTTGGGGATTTAACTCACTAGTACCCTGAGCAGCCTAAAGTCTGCTCTACTTCATAAAGTTTGGCTTCCAAACTCCTATCTGTTTGATTGACAGTTTAATATCCTTTTGGACCTTTTTATTCCCCATAAAAAAAGCCCACCACTTCAAATGAAGGATGCTGTGTTTTTAATCAAATGTCAGGTTTGAGCCTCTCGGCTCCAGCGCTTTGGTGGAAAGCATTTGGCAATACAGGGCATGTCAAAATGAGTAAAGCAGTAACAGCCAGGTAGAGGAAGAGAGCTCCCAAATATGTTCTCCTGTTTCAAGGTTATCTCTTAGGCTGAAGAGTAGATGTTCATTTGCCTTGGCTCATGTCAAGGAGTGCTGCCTTGACTTGGAGAAGAGCTTCCATCCCCTCAAAGTGCTGACTATTTAAAGCTGAAATCTTGAACAAAAACATACCTTCTATATACTGCTATAATTGAAAAAACAGGTACTTTCCAAGCACTTCAGCTGTGTCTCCCAGTAAATCTCTCTCATTCTCCTCCCGAGAAGGTTTATGTAAATCTTAATTACTGCATCACAGTTCCAATATTTACTGACATGCTGTAAATCCATTGTGTACAAAGCAGACTAGGATCCAATAATACAGAGGCATTGTTTAATTATATGTTTATTAGAGCAGTAAAACTAATAATCCCCAGTAAAATCTTTGAAAATTATCCCGTCATGATAGAGTAATCACTGTCCTTTCAGCGAGGATAAAAGCACAGCAAACAGACATTGCTTTGTCACAAAGCTGTAGCAGACACAGCACACAGCTCCAAGCCCAATTCATTCTGTCAGCTTTACACAACCCATGGATTTAAAAACATGCATTAGGAAAGCAATGGAATAATTGAAATTTTGGTGCCTATATCAATTATTTCTTTTCAGTGAGTCTCACTCACAGGCAATGGATTCTAAAAGCTCATTTTATACACACAACTCTGATCCAAGGCCAGAACAGTTAGGGGTTCTTCCCTTTGGGCCAGCCATCTGTGAATGAGACCAGTCCTGACAGGTCCTCTCTTGGACAGGAGGAGCAATTCAGCAGGGCTCTGGCAAGCTGGTTTTGGTGTGTACAGAGTACATTTCTGTTCAGTCAGGTAGCATAGGGGCATTTTGCTTTTTGCAGGTTTACTGGGCACGTGTCCCCTTGGTTAGAGTGTCCCATAAAGCATGAGATGCAGGCTGGTCGAGTAACAGAGAAAATGTATATTTATCACCAGCTTTCCCTATAAATTAATTCTAACAGGGAGGAGAACACTTATTACAATGTGCATGCATTTTTCCATGTGGAGACAAAGCATCAGTGTCTCTTTATCTGCCTGTGAGTTAAGAAGCTCTTCTTCAGCTCGTGGGCTGTGGCTGTTGCTAAGACAACTGCGGTGCAGCCGTTTACAATGTCCGTGATCACGCACCACAAGCGGTAATTTACCCACAGGTTCCTCATTTATTAGAGCAGAGAAACAGCAGGATGGTTGCTGCACCACGTCCCACATGATATGAGTACTGTGAGCATGGAATGAGTGGCTGTCACCACCTACTCTGGGTCTAAACAGATGCTGCATTTGAAAGGAAACCCAATACTTGGTAAATGTTTTATCAAAGGAAAGTGTAACCTCTGGGCCTAGGAAAGGAAATTAAGGAAATCCCTACCACTTCGGAATTGCTTCAAATAAAATACAACTGTCCACATTATAAACTTTGAAGGAGTTCCTCAATTTTGGAGCACACTTGTAATGATATCTAAATGTCAGAGTCCTTTGGAGACTGAGGAAACAAGCAAGAAACAGCACAATATGGAGCTTTACATTTTGTCACTCCATTACCTGGCAAGGAGTAGGGCAGTAATTAGAATTCTCTTGCAGAGCCAGCACTACTTCATGTAGTGTGTTTTACCACCTGGGAGGATTAGTGAAAAACAAAAGTTGTTTGTAAATGGTCTGTACCATCTTGTTCACTTCTGGCAACACCTTCAGGATCAGTTAAAGTGTCCAGCTCCTCAGGAGGAGCACTCTAACAGCACAGCCTTCCCTACTGCCAGCAGGGTTCCACAGTGCACAGAGTTAATTTGGCCAGCAGAGTCTTACATTCCTGTGCTGGCTAAAATATGAAATTCATGGGATGCTTTTCCAAAAAACAGTGTGTTGTAATGCTATGACCATGCAAAAGTAAGCAATGAGACACTAAAGGTTAATGAGAGAGGGATGAGGAGAGAGGAATGTGCCATGTGTGGGCTGGGCTGAGCAGTCACCTTCTTGCACAAAGGCAGGACTGCAAGGCTACCCAGGCAAAGGAAGAAAAGAGCACCTGAACCCTCAGATTACTGGAGGAGCTCTTAGGGCAGCAGCACCTACCAACAGAATTCAGTAAGGCACTCTGATGTTTCTGAATTTCAGATTTAAAATCACCGTGCACAGTGGAGTCGTACTGTGGCTGCAATGACACTGAGACATCAGGAAAAGTCACTGCTTGTCTTGTTTTGTGTATCCAGCCTTCACAGACATGCACCTTGTGTTCAGGGGCTTGTCAGCACCCAGCAGCCGTGTCTGCATTACTGCTGATAACAAACCTCAGGGAGGTGAGAATTGAAAGACAACTGTAGAAGGTGGCTACGAAATGCATGTCAAATATTCATTTTCTTGTAATCCAGTACTTCCATTTCTCTGAGAGTCCCCCACGTCACCAAGACATTTGTAACTACAGGTTCCCACTCGGATTTTCTCACGGGCATCAACCAAGCCAGTCTCATTACTTGAACAGCGCTTCACACTCTACAGTGTATAGGTCTTTAAAATTCTTCTTCTGCCTTCTTGTTTTATCATGTATTTATTTTGTGCATAACTATTTTAGTTTACTGCAATAAAATCCATTCTCCTCAAGGCACAATCTATAATGAACAAATAAAAAATGTTATTTTGTTCAGAATGCATTATGAACAGCTTAGTATCAATTTTAAGGAAGTGTGACTAGCTTCCTAAAGGCTTCTTTTTTCAGTTATTTCTAGCTGCAACTAAGCCAGAGAAATGCTTTAAAATCATTCCTATTAAAGCACTTGAGAGGTTTAGCAATGCTTATATGTGCCATCAGTAAGACATTTTAAATAACATACCTAAAAATAGAACTGTTTCTAGAGATCATAAAGGAAACATGCCATAAGGGAAATATGTTTATGATAAAAGAGATTTCCTATACATATTCTTAGCTTCATAGAGCCACTTGAGAATCCAGTTTTAGAGACAGGAAACTTATGTACCTTAATCCTTATTTGTGTTCCTTAAAGTCAAACTATCTTCCAAGCTGCTCATGTCTGAATGCTCCTGTTATGTCCTAAAGGCTCTACACTTTGGGACAATTTCTGCCTTGCAGGACCCTGATTTCAGATTTATTTTCCATACTTGGAGTCACAGTGGAGTCCAATATATCTGAACTCAAGAAACTAGCCCAAATTTTCCTGCAGCAATTCACATCTCCCACTTCAGCACCTACTTTGATCAATCTATTAATTCCCTGATTTTGCTTCATAAGGGAGTTCTCCAGATTCCATGGAGCTCTGTGGGACTGCTGAGCATGAAAGAAATGCCAGAGCAGCAGGTGAGGTGCACGTGTACATCCCACTGAAAGTCTTTCTCCTGCTGTTCCTTCCTGCACTCCTTGCCTTTATCCCAAGAAACACATGGATAGTATGAACAGTACAATCAGCTCTTAAACCACGGCAGATATTCAAATCCAAAGAATGGTTCCTATTGTTCTCCCTTTTCATTTCAGTTAGGGCTGTTACACAGGCATCCATTTACTCACTCTGACATTTCCCTCTCATCACTGGAGCTGAGAAACTTCCACAAAAACAGGCAAGTCATTTGGGCTCCATGCATTTTTGGATCTTGGTTTTCATAGTATAAGAGAACCAAATTCAAGAGACAAACTTTATTTTTAGAGTGAGTGACACTGTTAGAACTGAGTCACGACTGTCAGTAAATGCACTGAGGGTCTGAGCTCCCTGCCTTGCCCCACAGCACGGGGGTGACACGTGGTGGTGTCTGAGTCTCCCACACATTGCCCACAAGGCTTCTAACCACAACCATCCCACGGGAATTTGCAACAGCCCAAGAGTGTGGTCAAGAGTTAGAATCATCCAGCACACTTAGCAGGCCCTTCATTTTCCTCAGAACACTACCTACAAATAAGCAAAAAAGAATTTTTTTTTTTTCAAATAGTGTAAAAGGAACTAGAGAATGTCATATATGTCCCCTGACTGTAGGAGTGGTGGTTAGAAAGAATGAACTGCTCCCTCTGCTACCTGGCTGGACAGCTGCTGCTGATGAATTTTGACATGGACAGTATTAATGACAGTCATTTATGTGGAAAGACAAAAGCCCAATCTTCTCTTCACCTATCTTTTGAGATAATGGTAGAGATTGCTGTCCTATTCCTGAAGGAAAAACAAAAAAAAGTCTATAAATTCACTAGATGTGTATATTCAGCTTTCTATACATTACTCTGCAGTTTTAATTTTTAGCACATTATGTCATTCCCATTTGTCAACAACCTGAGTTCCCTTATAATGCATTACATTTAGAAATCCATTTAAGAGTATGATGCACAATTCAATGTGGCACAAAACACAGTGCATTAATATATTCCATTAAATCCCTACAAGCCCCTTCCCTGTCAGTCAAAAATCACAAACTGAAATGCAGGTACCTCCTCACTTCCATCATCTTGGATTTAGCCAAAAAGGAAAGAGTTAATTCTAGTACAGAAGAGCAAGGTCTACTAATTTAATTCCTTTCTTATTGACTCATTTCTCTCAAATCAGTTTGAAGAGCAGGTACTTTGTTTTAGAAATTGAATCACAGTTTCACTTTGGAAAGGCAACCCCTGTCAATATTACAGGTATTAAATGGGTCATGAAAATTCAGACCTGCTTGGGTCCCTGTAGGGTGATACTTATCTCTGTTGGGTCAACTGCAAAAGTAAAAGGATGTTATAAATTATGTCATAAAGACTGGACCAGGAGTGATTGGAAATAAAAGAGATGAAATGGAGTAGACACCATAAAATAATGTTATTTTACAGATAAAAATTGTGTATATAGAAATTTGCATTTGAAGGGATGTATGTTAGGTACTAAGTCAATAATTCAAGGAGAAGAGAGGAAGCAGGGAATCACTCAAAGGACCAGAGACAGAAATGACTGAAAGATCTGTTGGGCTGCATTTTTGACTGATGGAAGCATTTTATTTTCCAGGAAAACAAAACAAAACCCTTAAACAAACTAACTAAACAGAAAAGAAAAACAACAAACCAAAAACCACAGAAAAACAAAAAAAACCCCAAACAAACAGAAAAAGAACCCCACCACTAAAACAAAAAGCATATTTCATAAAGAGACTTGAGTTTTTAAACTTATCCCAAACAACAAAGGAGTTTCACTTCTCTGGAGAATGGAGCCTGATGGAACAAAAAGCAGTTTTTTTATTAGGTAGAGTTGAGATTCTCCATTCACTCACCCCCTGTTTCTCTCCATTGCCCCCAGCAGCTTTCAGCCCTTTCCAATGGCACCTCAGCCTGGAGCCTCTCTGACAAAGAAGTTCCCTGACAACAGCAAGAGAAGAAGAGAAAGAGAATTCAGAGAAAATAGGAAACTTGACATAAATATTACCTGAATAAAAGGGTTTTAGTGGCAAGATAATGTTTTGGTATCAGTGACAGGACATGGCAAGCTGCAAAAGTGTGTCAAAAGAAAATAAAAGGAGAGAGAGGAGTTGCTAAAAGAGAGTTCAGGCAATTGAGAGCCATCAAGGAAAATTCATCTCCCAGGAGAAAATCTCAAACTTCCAAAGGCATGCAAGTTTCCAAAACTAGGCATCTGTATTTGCTTCAGTCTCCTGTGAAATTAAAAAACCTATTTACTGATAGAGATAATTCTTTAAATGTAGTTGTTATGGTAAGTTAATTATTCATGGCATTTAAAAGAAAGCAACATTGGGGTTTCCTCCACGGGTAACATGGCTGCACATAGGTGGAGGAAAGGAATGAATCTGTGAGTGTGAGGATCTCTTTCTTAGACCTTTTCTTTCAAACATGAAAGCAGCTATGGTAAAACTATCACTAAGAAAATCCAGATGATCAAAGAGCTTGCAGTAAGCTTGAAATGTCCCAAATAAAAACAGATTACTTAAATCGCAAATCCCTGAACACAGTGAAGTGTCTCCACAGTTTGGTGAATTACCCAACTAAATAGAGGAAATATAACAAAACTGGCCTAAATAGCTATTCAATAACTGCCACCAGTGAACCTTCAAAAGGGACTAATTTTTAAAATGTCTTGATTAAAAACAAATATAAAGTATTCCTGCAGAGCAATTACAGGATTCTTTATGTCTGACATGCCTTCACTAATGAGGAAAGGTACTGAAGTTAATTTTTATGAGAGTTCTTGTCATCTATTATTATTAAACTGGACTGGCTTTCAAGGGGCTCATAAGCCATTTGTTGGCACTGTATTAAAACGTTCATGTACTGAATTATAAGTAGTATAAAATTCTGGAACAGAGGCACAGAGAATATTTTTGGCTTCCATAATCATTTACCATATTTACCATTGCTTAAAATACATACCTTGTGTTCCTCATTTGTATATTACCAAATTACACTGGAAAGAACATTGATTCCCTTGTAATAAATGGAATGGCAGCAAAATCATGAGGACTGAATAAGTCCCTTTGATGAGATGGTAAGAAGGACATCAACATTAGAGTCTGGCACTTGAGGAACACTTACAAGTCTGTGCTTATGACATCCAAAAGAGTTTGCTTCTTTGTTCAAATAAAGGACAATAGCTTTAATAATTATTTTTCTAAATTAGTTTTTTAAAATATTTATTATCGGTGCTGTGAGAACTTGATATCATGCTGAAATAAAATAACTGTTCCTGGATTTAGTTCTGAAATACTGACAAAATAAACAAATGAAACGCAAATAGGTTTTTATTCTCAGCACAGACTGCACTGTAATGATTTAGACACATAAAGAAGCAGCTACCTGGTGTGAGAGCCGTTTCTGAAATGGCTATTCTCTCCTGTTTCTGAATTTTACATGCAATTGATGAAAAGCTTCAACTTCCTTTGTTGGTGAGGTGTCTTTGTTATCCCAGCACCCAGGCAGGCATTTGAACAGTAGCACATTGCATTTCTTTCCAGGGAAATACCCCCGGGAGATGAGGGCAGCTGACACAGTGCATCCCTCAGGAGCACACAGAAAAGGAAAATCCACAGTGGAGCTACTATTTGGTTATTACAGAATGAAGAGATTGCTGTTTTATTCCCAGGGATTAAGGGAGAGATCTTGGCTCAGATCCTCCCCTGCCCTGCCCCAGAGGCAGCTGATTGCCAATGGGTTTGCCACGTCTCACCCACCTGCAGACCCTTCCCTCGCTGGGACCTGCCCCACACAGACTTTGCATTGCACCCAGGGAAGCTCAGGAGTGCTGCCAGAGCTATAACCAGGACAGCTGTGTACAAAACTGGGTTTTGGTATTGAAGCTTTGTGCAGATGCACCAACATAAAACAACCATAGTGCACATACAGCTTTATCATTTTGTATAAACTGTATATTGTTTATACAGCTGTATATTGTCATTTTATTCTGCTCTTGTCTTGCATATACTTTGATTTTTTTTATTAATTCTGTGCCCTTGATGAATATTTTAATTTTTCCCCAATCTGAGTCTTTTCTTCTTCCCCCTCAAAAAGATATTTGCAGTGTAATTAATTTTAAATGGTAGGGGGAAAACCAACTGAATGGAATTCTATGAGATTTTTAATTTTGGGTGCTTTTTTTTCCCCCTGAAGAGACTCAGTTATTAAGCCTAACAACCTTGATATTGTCACTTGAATTTAAGAACGATAAGCTAAGTGGTTGCCTTACAAACAGCAGATTTAGACTGTTTTAAACAAAAATTGACATGGTCAACAAACACTTCTGACTGAAATGAAAAGTCTCTGAAGATCACTTGTTATGGAAGGAGCAATCTGAGACAGCAGGGGCCAGGAGAGAGGTGCTGTGAAGGTTCCTGGAAATGAAGGGTATCTCTGTTATGTTCATTTAGTGAAGTCCTGTATCCCATCCCACTGCTCCTGCGGGGAAATTCAGACACAAAGTAGAGGCCTGGCATGCAGGCCACTTTCAAAAATAAAAACAGTGGTTTTCAATGAGGATGATTAAAAAGCAAAGCTAACTCTTAGCTTGAATAGCTGATTTGATGTGGAAGGCCTGCACTGCCCTGCAAAGCACCCACACAGCAGCACTGCCCAAGCTGCAGCCCTGTCACACAAACATCTGCAGGAACATCTGTCAGCCTCCTGCAGAGAGCCCAGAGGAGGCTCCAGGAGGAGCAGAGGATGGAGCAGCTCTGCTGGCAGGAAAGGCTGGCACAGCTGGCATCGCTCACCTGCACAGGAGGAGCTTTGGGCTGAGCTCAGGGTGGCCTTGCAGGGCCTGAAGGAGCTGCAGGAAAGATGGAGAGAGACAATTGCCAAGGGCTGGAGGGACAGGGCACAGGGAATGGCTCCCAGTGCCAGAGGGCAGGGCTGGATGGGATGTTGGGAATGAGGAATTGTTCCCTGGCAGGGTGGGCAGGCCCTGGCACAGGTGCCCAGAGCAGCTGTGGCTGCCCCTGGATCCCTGGCAGTGCCCAAGGCCAGGTTGGACACTGGGGCTGGAGCAGCCTGGGACAGTGGAAGGTGTCCCTGTCATGGCAGGGGTGGAATGGGATGAGTTTCAGGTCCCCTCCCAGGCCTTTCTGTGATTCTATGATCTGGGCAGCTGTTTTGCAAAGATGTTGGGAAGGAGGGCCATAATCAGATGATGTTTAAACCCTTTCTGATGACTTGATAGGCAATAAAAATTGTGCAGGAAAAACACTGAGAACTCATTAAATATAAATGTGTCAGATGCAGCACTGAGGTATGAGAGAATAAGGAGTTTAAACATTTGGATAAGCATTTGAACTCTCCCCACACATACTTCTCCATCTAAACAGTCTGCAGCATGACTCCCCACAATTTAGCCTATAGATCAACCTCAAAGCAAATTGGCTCAGTGTGCTAAAAAAGAAATGGAAATTACTTTCTTCCCTGCTCTAGAAGTGATAAAATTTACCTTTAATATGAATCATTTGACTGATTTCAAATCTCTTAGCCAGACACTTCTACTGATAGGGCAAGAATAAACGTTTCTATTTAAGGAATGATTTTATAACCTGTTATCAAAATTATAATTTATTTTTCTTTCCTAAGCAAACAAACAGCACTCTGAAAGAGAGATATTTTGTACCAGTGTGGCAAGCACTGTGCTTTGTTAGGGTAGGAGAGCCCAGGGAAGGTGAGAGTGCTGGGAAGGTCAGCGGAGCAGCATCAGCCGCTGGGGCGTGAGCGCAGGGCATGGCCAAGCACTGCCCCTGCTCCCCTGCACTGCAGCCCCACAGAGCAAACTCCTGAGTGGGCACAGCTCCAGAAATACAGACAGGAGGAACAACTACAGCAAATGCAGAGGACTGTAGCTCAGATTGAAAACTCCAAGCCATGGCCAGCCCTGCTTTGCTCTGATTTTCCTGCAAGCCAACCCTCAGCTGGAATCAATACCCCAGGGAAAACAGTCCCAGGATTGACAAAGCACACAGGGTGCACCTGAGAACAAAACCTTGTTTGGGGGATCTATTTACCAAGTCAAATGTTATTTAGACTCCAAACCTATGTGGTTTCCCAAAACGATGCTTCCAGGATGTGTTATTCTTCATCTTGCAAGAGGAAGAGGAGAGCAGAGGCCGTGGCTGAGTCCATTTGTGCACAGACACAGAGCTCCTGAGAATTCACAACCTAAACCAACAAGGCAGACCAACCTTGTATCCCAGGAGCTGAGTTTGTCCTCATTCTGTTCAGGGTCACTGGGCCACAGGGAAGTGAAATCACTGGTTCCTTCCACCAAGGAGTGGGCTCAGAGCTGTGAAAAGTCAAATCTACCAAATTCTTCACTGGGGCATTCAGTCTCTGAAGAGAGAGACATCATTTTCTCTCTCAGGATTTTTCCTGGAGAAGCACAGAGAGAACAAGAGAAAACAATTCTTATCTGCTCCTGTGTTTGTGCCCATGTGGAATGTGGCATGGAGATTGCTTACCCAAGGTGATTGCTTAATTGGACCCTGGTGATGGTGTTTTGGATTCATTGACCAGTTGGATCCACGTGTGTGTCGGGACTCTCAGTCACAGGTTTTCTAGTTAGACAGTTAGTGATAGTTCTTGTTACTGTAATATAGTTATAGTATAATATAGTACAATAAAGCATTTAATTAGCCTTCTGAAATCATTGGAGTCAGAGCTCATTCTTCCCAGGCGTTGGGTTGCTTTTACTTCAAATTTTATCTGCAGAAGTTTCTTTCCAAATCCTTTGGATAGCAAAGGTATTTTTCCCTACATTACTAGTTTTTCTTTACACTAGAGAATTTCCAAACAATTAAGTGTCTCAATTAGAGCTGAATTTTTAACCTAAGTGAAATATTTCCCAGGGCATTATGCCAAACCTGAGTGCCAGCAGCACCTGTGGCTCTCACCCAGGACACTCCAGTCAGCCACCCTGCAGCCACAGACACTTCGTACTGTGACAAACCTCTGGAGAGCCACAAGGGAGATGAAAACAGAGAGCCTTTGGGCAGGATTTTGGAAGGTACAAAAGCTGTTAAAGTTCTAAATATGAGATGCCTCTGAACTATGCCAAGTGCCAACATCTGCTCTCCCCACAGCTGCATAGCCCAGAGTAGTGGAAGAACTGACCCCCAAGTAGAGCTCCTGACCCTTGACAAAAATATAAAAGCAAGATGTGAAAATCACAAGGAATGCATTTTCCACGCTGACAGTGCCAATTTATGTATGGTAAATCTAAAGGCAGCCAGCACACTTCTGCAAAGGAATTGGGGAGTGGGGTTAAAGGGCCATAAACACAAATCTTTTCCCCTACACTCTGAGAAGCTGAGCTGATTTTGAAGGCATTCCACATACACTTTCTCTACTATTTCTAAAATTATTTTTCTTCTTTCCCAAGATGCTATATGGTCATACACAGGCCAAGTTTTGAAATTTAATCTGAAAAATGCTTGAATCTGCACTAGATATATTTACAAAGAAAAATCTTAAACCTGCCAAGATTTGTAACACTGAAAGATGAAAAACTCCTAGGTACTTTAAAGAATAAATGATTGTATACTTGGTACCCCAGAAGAATCAGCTGTTGCTGCAAAACAAACTGGAGCCAGAGCAAAGACTTCTGCTACCTTTTGTGGGCTTTATGCCAGTTTTTGTATGTCTGCAGCATTTGATGCTAAGCTGGTGATGGAATAGAAATCACTCACTCAATGTAGCATTACATCATTTTATTGGCTATATTTTATGTTTAATTTTAACATAGTCTCTGATATTATAGTTCCCATTTAAGAGTAGTGTGTTCTTACCTTTCTTCCACAGGTTATTTCAAAGAGCATTCAACTAATTGTTCTATTACTAGCACTGATTTTACCAATTCAGGCTTCTCTCAGAAAGGCTGGTTTTAATTTCAAGTAGAATGCAAATTAAGATAGATACTGGACTACAGGTAAATCTCAAAAGCTTTCACAATGGTCATGAAAGGTGCCAGGTTGATAAAAATGGGAACTGATATTTTATAGTTATCTGCACAAAGAGGCATCCAGGAAAGCAAATTTCAGCACCTTCCCATGCCATGAAGCACCTGCCCCTCAAACCAGCCACTCCAGAGGTGGTGGAACGGGAGCAGCTCAAGTCCCTTCTGCCCTATCAAAATTCCATCCCCTGTCACAATGTCTACTTTGCAAAACAAAACAAAAAATATTAAACTTCCATCCTCTAGCATTGCTTTAAATCTTAGAAACATTTTGAGAAACAATGACAAGGCAGCTGGGATCCACAGCTCTCAGAAGCACTCACATAATGGGATTCCATTTGGGCACACACTGTCAGTTTTGAATGCCATGACTCTTTTTACCATAGCTTTGACAAATTAACTCTGAGGCATTACAAATTTGATTTGGGGAACAATCAATCGGCACCTTCTGGGGCAATTTATGTTGCCCAGTTTTTGTCTAGGTGAAAACTCCACAAATGCTTTCCCATATGGAGGAGGGAACGTGATCCCTCCTATGTGACCAGTGGCTGTGAGGGCATTGCAGACTACAGCAGGCACCCTCAGCAGATGGCAAGTCACTGACAGCTTTGGATGCTCTAAATTAAATGAATCAAGATATCACTTGTTCCAAGTGAGTGGGTGTTTAATCACATTCACCCTTTCTGTTGTTGAGAGATAATGTTGATTTTGGTAATAAAAAAATATGAGAATTGTGCAGAAAATGGAAATATGTTTTAGATTCAGAACAAAAGGTCAATTTTCCTCTCATTATCAACTCTTCCGTTATCCTATTAAATCACATTTGAAATAAAAGATTTTTTGAAGGTAGAAAAATCTGGCACTTTCCCCAGCGAAAGTAAATAAGTTGTTACAAGGCTGTGTGCAACTGGTTCTTTCTGTTATTCAGAAATACAGTACAGATAATCACCTCTGCTCTTAGACCTTTAGGCTTTCCAATCCTTGAGCCAAACTTCATATAAAAACGTGAATCATGGTCATGTTAATTGTCATATAAAATATCAGGTTTCTACACATTTATCATTAATCTCATGTTAATAACAGATATTTGAAATTATTCCTTCCTATTTTAGCTTGTATGATAGGCAGAATATGAACCCAAAGTCAGAATAAACAGTTATAAATCAAAAATTAAAAATTCATTATTTCCTTTTCTGCATGTGTTCACATACATGGAAAACTGAGCAATTTTCAGAGAAATCTTTGGCTTGATTTAGGACCTTGAACAGTCATCAAAGGGATCAGTTGCATGATCAGTAGCATCAGCAGCACAGCAGAGTACTCACTGTTACTCAGAGTTCTCTTAATTAGGTTTTCCTCAAGGAAAGCAATTCTGTTTAATGACATAAATTGACAAGAGTCGCTACTTGAGCATGACAGCAATATCAAATCTGCTTAATGCCAACATTTGGTCAGTACTGAGAAGCAACGTGGTGTTTTACCAGGTGTGGTTTAGGCATGAAACACTCATCTCTTGTCTTTTATCAAATAAGCTATCCCAAAAAGAGAAAAAAATTCAAGACAAAAAAAATTAAATGCAGTGAATATTTTATAAATTTAATTTATATTTTATTTTGTCTTTTTAGACTTCCTACCATGTGTGAACATGCTGCATTCAAAACTCTACAGAATAAATTACTGTTCCTTTAAGGGAAAGTAAGGGAAAGTAATGGGATCCACTGTGGTGTCCCAATTAAGAGAATTCTCACGTACTAATTTTATGCCATCTAATTAAGGCTCATTTATGGCTCCAGGGGTCTGACCTGGACTTGTGGTGAATAGCAAAGACTCTGAACCTCCAAGGCTGGAGATGTTCATCCTGCTAGGTCATAAGCAGCCTTGGCATCTCCTCAGCACATCTTGCAGCAGCAGCTGTGCTGCAGGTGGGGCAGATGCAGAACAGATGTGCAGCACCCCCTCCTGAGGCTGTCCTGCCCCTGTGTCTCCCTGGCTCTGCTGAGCCCAGCTCAGCCACTCTGCCACTGGCAGAGCCTTTCTGACAGTCCAGCCCTGGGCACCTGGAGTAAAACCCGACTCAGCCCTCTGAGGTGGGCTCCAGAGAGGGGGGAATAACCTCTTACAAAGCCCTTGGGGTTACAGGTGCTCACTCTTTGCCTGGGATACTTTCTAGAAACTACACATTTTGTGATAAAGGACCATAAACAAAAGCAG
Source organism: Chloebia gouldiae (assembly GCA_003676055.1). Lineage (NCBI taxonomy): Eukaryota > Metazoa > Chordata > Aves > Passeriformes > Passeridae > Chloebia > Chloebia gouldiae. Next base: position 2,122,426 of record QUSF01000059.1, read on the forward strand.
TGTGCTCAGGAAAAGGAGCAAACCCAGGCAGCCTGTTTGCTGCCACTTTGGTGTGATGGCCCTTACACTGCTGAGCTGCTGCCCCAACGAGCCCAGCTGCTTTGCACTGAGAGCAGTGCCAGGTGTTTATTGTGTGTCTGTGCTGCAGACAGGGACAGGTGCTGAAGTAAACCCATGCTCCCCATGTGCCTCTGCAGCTCCAGAGCTGTCATTACTGAGTGTCTGACCAGCCTCCTCCCCCCACAAAACTCATTACCTCCTCTGGACAATCATTTCAGCAAAGAGCAGAAAATTCTATAGGACTAGAAAAAGAAAAATGAGAGCTGGTAGGCTTACAAAGATTAGATGGGTTTGTTAGACTGGGAGCAAAATCAGGTTTCTTGTTAGGAAAGGAAGAAAGAAGAAGCACATTTCCAACCTTAATTTTAGCTCCTTCTGGAAAGGCTGTAATGGTTTGGAGGAAAATGCTCTCCTTGTTGAGTTTTCTGCTGCTTCAGTTAAAATTCCACTGGGTAGTCTGCAGCATGCTACAGAGACCTCTGAAGCATGCTACAGAGACCTGCTACAATAATTTGTATTTTATGTTATAAATAAATAATATTATGAAATAAGAGCAAAATGCAAACTTAAATATCTGTGTTTACAGTGCACATAGGAGAAATTGTGGGCAGAAATGGAGAAGCTGTCAAAGCACAGCAACACAGATGCAATGGTCTTGCTGTGACACTTCCTGAATTTTTCAGGCATGATAGCAGGGAAGGAAAGGCAGCCCACAGAGAGAAAATACACCATCTATTACAGCTACATTTCCAGTAAGAATTAAATACAACAAAAACCTAAGTATCATCCTGGAACAGGGAATCTTCTCTTTCTCCACTTGGTATAAGATTAGAATGACTTCAAATTGCATCAGCATCATGTGACTATAAGCTTTGTATCTGCTGCAAGAGATTCAAAGGGCAGCTTGCCTTCCAGCACTCTTGTTACCCAGGAATATGTTATTTTTAGTGCTGACTCTAAGTCTCTACTTAGGAAAAAAATGTAATTCCACTACTAAAAGATGGCCCATGATTCTGCTGTTGCTGTGCTTTGTTATGCTGTGAACCCAAAGGAAGGTTCACACCTTGTAATATTTCCCTTCCTTCTTCCTTGAATATATGGAAAGCCTACTGAAAATACCTAAATTGGCTGCCTAAAGAGAGACAAAATGAGCCCTCAAAAAAAAAAAAAGAAACAATAAAACTCACCACAACACATAAGTAACTCTGTTGGTGTCTTATATCTTTGAGAGTAGTTCTGCACAGAAATATCCAGAGGCAAAGAAGCAATACAACTCCAGTCTTCAAATAACCAATATGATTTTCCTCCAAATCTCCATGCCCCTGCTGGAACTTTTGTGTTCTAGATATTTTCTTTTGAGATTTTTAAACCTGCTGGAGCAGGCCTTTCCTTGGTGCCCCGTGGTACTGCTGAAAGCAAGACCTCCAAGGATTCTGTGTAAGGAGATCCAGCTGAAGGTGAGGATGTCATTTGGGGAGGGCAGCCAGCAACTGCAGGTTTTGCTTGCCTTTGCTGCAGGAGAATTTACATGTTACAAAATAACTGACTGGATTCTCAAAAACATCTTACTGACTTTCAGGTCAATGGTACTTGTGATCTTAAACTACTTAAGTGCTTTCAGAAATCCAGCACCAGTCTGTAAATCAGATTTGTTCTGTCCAGTTTGCCCAAGAGGCAGCACTTTCAAGTTTTCTTCCAAGTCCCAGAATCAGCAGTCACCTCAAGTAGCTCCTTTCTTGGGGACAGAAGGTAAAAATTGCCTGATTGAGAAACCTGTAATACACAAAACCTCTGAGACCTCTCTTTCAGGTATGACATATGACTACTTTGAATGTTCTTGCTAAAAATAAAATATTAGAAACAATTTGTGACATGGAGAAACAATTAAATTTCTAAGTTTCAGTTCAAAGCTCTCCCTTGCTAAGAGAAAAACCAAAACTAAAGAGGTGAGAGAGTAATATTCCCACCCTTGCTACTAACCTAAATGATTCTATGATTCTGTAATGACCACTGTGCCAGGACAGCACGATGTAACAACCTAGGCAAGAGCTGCCCCCCTGCCCTGTTGGTCTGCAGACACTCAAAGCAAAACTGCTCTTACTCATCTCAGAGCTCAGCCCCTGCCTGAGCTGTGCCAGGAGCACATCAAATTTCAGTCTGTGTGTTAAACAATGCCAATGTTTGCCATGAACTTCCAAGGAGGACAAAGTACAGCCAGAACTCATTCAAAGCTTTGAAATTCTGTAGCATCAGAAGAAACAGAGAAATCATACAAAGAATTGCCATTCTTACCAGCTTTTGTCAGCCACAAGTACTGGACATGAAATGTAATTGGCAGGATGAGAGAATTTCAGATAAATTCCAAGATTGCCAAGAATAATAAATAAATAGATGAGTGCCTGCTGTAGCACTGTCTTTCCCTCTGTCACCAGTCTCTGTTTCCTGCCATCCCTCTTGCACAAAGCTCTTCTTACCACTGCATGTCAGGTTCAATCATATGCAGTTATTGTAAAACATAAGGACAAAATGTCTTTTTAAAATTGGGCCACAACATATAAATTAAGTCTTCCATCAAGATTCCTACTTATCCTAAAAGACCCAGGAATTACACTTACTAAGTGAATTACAGGATTATAAACAGAAACTGATAACTGCAATTATATATGACAGAGAACTTGAAAATTCAAAGGGATATTATATGAGGTATTCTTTGTACTTCCTTCCCTCCTTTTCCTTGTAATGAAGAAGCTGTTACTGGCAGGAGGAATTAACCACAAGCTGCTTTGAATGCTTTTAGTCTGTCACTTGGCTTTACACTCAAGTGCTGACAATGGAAGTAAGTCCCTTCTAATAACCCCACAACATATTTTCTGACTACTCTGCTCCCTAATCACAACCATGGGCACTTTCCAAATGAAGTCTGACAGACTTCAGCCTGTCCCTGGCACTTTAAATACCAGCTGAACAAAGTCTCTCTGCTGCACGTGAACTTTGGGGAGGGAAAAACTTTGGTTTTCTTCAGTTTCCACTTGTGAACATCTGAAATGACTGGCACAATTCTCCCCCTCTACTCTGCCCTCACCAGGCTCCAGCTCTGGCACCTCCAGCACATGGAGCTGTTGGGACCAGGGCCAGAGGAGGCCACCAAGATCATCAGGAGCTGGAGACCTTTGCTCTGGAGCCAGGCTGGGAGAGCTGGGGTGAGAAGCTGGGAGAGCTTCTTTTCTCCAGCCTGGAGAAAAGAAGGCTCCAGGAAGATCTCATTGCCACTGTCCAGTGCTTACAGAGGGCTTATAAAAAGAGAGAGAGAGGCTTTTTAAATGGGCACATAGTGATAGGACCAAGGGGAATGTTTTTAAGCTGGAAGAAGGATATTTAGATTTATGTTAGATGTATGAAGGAATTCTTTACTCTGAGGGTGGTGAGGCCCAGCACAGGTTGCCAGAGAAGCTGTGGCTGCTGCATCCCTGGAAGTGTCCAAGGCTAGGTTGGATGGGACCCTGCCTGTGGCAGTTGGGGTTGGAGCTAGAGGAACACTTCTGCTCTATTGCATATTGTCTTTTCAGGAAGCTTTATTAAAGGGAACACTGTTGACTGCATCACACAGGAAATAGCTGCAAGAGGTAGAAATAGATCTGGAAGTTCTGACTCCTGAAACTTGTCCTCCTTTTTGTTTCTCTGCATTCAATTCCCATTCAGTCACTTAATGTGGTATCAGCTAAGGAAGCCATGCTGGGTTTAGACTTATCCAGGTGTTGAGAAGGGCATGAGACCTTCTGGTGGTGGGTCTAAATCCCTTCATAGCAGCTTACCCACAGCAGTCCCTGTTGCTGTACCAAACACTTCCAGAGCAATGGATGAGCCGTGCAGGGTCCTGGAGCCAGCCCCAAGGCTGACACTGCAATTTTCAGCAGCTGTCACTGGCACAGATCTTTTTTCCCTTTGTTATGAAACTTGTTTTAAAACATGGGTCACAATTTATATCTGGAATAAGTCAACAGTGTAATTGTGCACTGTTCCACTGGAGGGACAGACTGCTGTGTGCCTGCCTGTGGATGCCATCAAAATACTGTGGCTCACGTGCTGGCACTTCTTCCTACCCTGATAGCTTCATGCTCTGATGGAAAACTGACACCAAACTTATGTTCATCATAAATCCTCAAACAGTAGTTTATTATTATTATGCTAGGGAAATGTTCCCACTTACCAGGGCTATCCAAGGATGGATTCTGTGTGAGTCTTTCTGACAGCAACCAATAAAAACGTTCCCAGCTATGGCTGCAGAGATAAATCTGCACAACAGGCACAGCAGCTGCCACATGAGAAGTGTCCTGGGCTGGCCACAAATTGCTTGAAGAAAGGAAGGTGAGCAGGGATAAGCCCATTAAAGGCACAGCAGTGGTACAGCCAGAACTGCACACAGAGTGGTTCTAACCCAAAACTTGGCTTGCCATAACCCTACTGGGCTCCTTTTCCATGTGTATCTGACAAACTCCTGTTCCTAGCGTGTACAAGGAAATCTCTTATCAATTATATTTAATCTTAAAATAATATTAGGAATGTCATGTACCGAGCTTGCAGCAAAGAGATGAGATCACCTGAAAATTTCTCAATATAAAATATTTCTGGGGGTAACAAAGTGCAGTGTCACCTATTTCAAGCTCGATGGTGCAGAATATAAAAAATCAGAGACTATGGTTGTGACATTCACATTCTCTGAACAAAGAGACATAATTCTCTCTCTCAGGGTTTTTCCCTAGAAAAACACAGAGAGAAGAAAAGAAATCAATTCTTATCTGTACCTGTGTTTGTACCCATGTAAAATGTACCATAGAAATTCTTTACCTGTAGAACATTTCTTTTTATTATATTACTAGAACAAGGTTTATAATATAAGAAACTTAAACAACAATGTAAATATGGACATTGATTAAGATTGGAAAGGCATTTAGCCCTTTAGAAATCCGTGAAAAGTTATCCTAAGATTTTAGATGTTTGCATTCAAAATAGATTCTATCTTTTAAAATGAAAAAACCAAACAAACAAACAAACAGAAATTAAATAACAAGTATTTCCCCAGGCAGAAAAACTAATGTAGGCTATGGAGTCTCTGGTGGCTAACAGGGTGCAAATACCATTTGAAGGTTTTTGTGTGGCTTCTGATGCTCATAACATGTTAGAGCACTCGTGCAGCTGAAAAAAACCCTTCATCCAAAGCTGGCAGCAGTGGTGGATGCACAGTCCCTAGAAAAATAGTTCATACCTTTGGATAGCAGCTGGAGCTCCAAAATCCAAAAAAAAGTGATACTCCCCTGTCAGTATTGGACACAAAATGAGTACACAGAAGCTTGGTTAGTTCAAAAGAAAAAGACCCAGTTTTATTCAAACATCTGGTATTTGTAGAATTCCAAAGGTGACTGTGGATTGGAGGATGGAATTACCACATCTCCAACCACACTGGTCCAAAGATCAATCAATCATTTCTCTCCACCCACAGAGAAATACGTAAACTATTCTATTTATACATGAAATATGTAAAAATTATCAGAAGGCTAAAGAAGTTTTATGAGAACTTTAAAACCTTCAAAAGAACTATAAAAGAAAACTTAACAATTGTAAAAATCAGGGCAACACTCTTACATGTCTTTAGAAAGGGTCCACATATTTTGTTTGCATTTACCAAAGCAAACATCCCGAGAGCTGTCCCCGGGCAGTTTCAGAGACTTCCAGTCCCTCCTGACACAAGCAAGCAAAGCTGGGTGCACACAGAAGGTTCCCAGAGATAATCTTGCCAAACAAGAGCTCCTAATTTCACCTCTCATTTTTTTGCATCCTGCCATCACAGCATAGAAGGCAATGTCCTGTGCAGCATCTGCCACACTGTGGGCACTCCCATTAAATCCAGTGGGGTGTTCAGCAAAGCAGAAAGCTGTTCTGAGCTGGGGGCTCTGCGTCCTCATTGCTCAGGAAGGAGCCAGACTGAGCTCACAAGACACTCACTGCATTATTTCAGTTTGTTCCACAGATCTGAGGTTTCAGAAAGGCATCTGTGATGTATCTCGTTTCATCACATCTATTTTTCAGTTTGTCTATTTGAACACATTCATAAAAAATGTGCAACAGATTGTCAAATTCATCAGCATTTGGGAAAATAAATAAAATTCACTAATGTGTTTCGGTTTATTTTGACTATTTCACACACCTTTCACCTTGTATATTCATCAACCTTTCAGCAGCTGCAGGGATCTACAGACTCTGAAAGTCATCCCATGGGTAGCAAAGATGCAGTTTATCCTGCAAGTGCTGTAACACTCTGACCTCCACTTGAAGAAATGTATGCGTGTCCACACCTACCTAAATATTGCAGGTGTCATGGTGAAAATGGAGCTGGAAGAGAATTTTTTTCTTTTCACTTATAACTCTTTTCTTTTCTCTGAAGTTTCACATTAACAATCCAGAGACCTTCCTGTTAATCATTCAATGTTTGAGAAGTTTTATTGCCACTGAACAAGGCTGGAGATTTTCAGACTTGCTAGCAGACTGCACCTGAGCAAGGGAAGCCTGCCCAGGCAGCATCAACCTGACTGCTCTCTGTAAGACTGGGGATTCTTTTGCTCATTTGGTGCCCAGGAATATAATTGCATGGTCTATCACCCCAGCTAATGAAATTTCACAACATCAAAGATCTCTTGGAATTCACAAAAACAAAAGACCAGCAAGGTTGCCTAAGCTATCATCCTCAAAACTCTGGGCAACAATTTTTTTTTTTTCCAAAACAAGTTTTAAAAGAGCAAAGTGGTGGGGTTTTACAGCCCTTTCCTTGCAGCAAACAGAGACAGGAGTTCAGAGTCCAGACTATCCCTGGCACAGAAATAGCCAAGGACCTTCACAGTGATCAGATCCAGAGCACAGACAGCTCTGCCAGCAGCACTTCAGGGACACTCCAGCAAAACACAGAGCCTGGCACAAGCTGCCACCACAGGAGTCTAATTAGTGTTTTCCACAGCTTCAGTGACATTTTTGCCAATGTAAATCCAAACTTGCTGTATTAATTGTCATTTCATTAGGACTTTTAATAGCTTCTGAGTGGATAATAAAGAGAAGAGAAAAATATTCATATAATGGGAAATTAACTCCAGAAAATCTTGTCATATGGTCATTGCTAACCATGTGACCACCTTCTTTCTGTGATAGTTTTTTTTTCAACTAAATGAAAAGCAAACAAACACAAATGCTGCTCTTTTTTAGAGTCTTTCTAGAATATCACAGGTACCCTAAGATAACAGAATAAAATTAATTTACTAGAATTTTCAGCCACTTCAGGCTCTCCTGAAAGGAAAAGGAAAAAGTTACAGATGCAGGTACTTTTCAGACTACAATGCCCAATTCTATCCTTTTAGTTTTGGCACCTTTCAAGTAAGGTCTTTACCTTTTTCTGAAGGTGTGATAGGCAGCCACTTTGATCCCTACCTGCTTGCAACATTCCTTTGTGCATTCACAGCATTGTTCTCTATTACAAATACAGACAAAATTGTAGCTTAAAAATAAATGAACATTGTGCAGCATGGGGAGCTATGTCAAAGTAGACTGAATAGGTTTTTATTTAATACTGAAGTCTGTGCTTCCTAAAGCTCCCAGCTCAAAGCATGGTAATTCAATGGCAAATTAACACAAAGTAACCTTATGTAGTAACTTTGAAAATTAGCATTATACACCTTGTACCACACAGAAAAAAAATATATCTTGCTGTAATATATGAGACTTTTCCAGCTCTGATACCCTGGTGATAAATAAAAAAACCCTCAGGTACACACCCAGCAAGCTGTATCACAGCTCAGGCATGGCACACGGGAGCCTGAATGAAACGAACACCTCTGGCAGGGCTGAGATTTGGAGGAAAAAGGAACAGGACTGACTCAGAGTGGAGCAGCTCAGAGCACTGTTTCAACGAGAAGGAAATGTATTGATAATTCAGCAATGTAAACCCACAAAGAGGAGTGTGGCACAGGCAACAGCAACTTGATCAAGATATGGGAAACCCTGTAAAGGGTGCCCTGACTGAGAGAACACAGAGGAGTCTGGAGCTCAAAAGGCTTAAAAAACTAAGTTAGCAGCAGAAAAAGTCACCTAGGGAAAACCATATCTTCCACCTCTGCAGATGATCAGCAGTGGTTCTGCAGTATGATAATATAGTTTCCTATAATTTAATATCATTTACCCTGCTGCAAAGACACTGCAATCTGGTGTCCTTTCAAAGCCATCATGTATACCTGCTCACAGAATCCAAAATTTCTTACAAAGCCCTTGGTTTCTAATCTCAAAGAAAGCTCCTGATGTGGAATACAGTCTTTTCCACAGCTCCATTTTAAAACTGCATTTTCTGCCCAGCCCCATTTGGGAGCCAGCCCAGCTGATCCAGCCCAGCCCTTCCCTGTGGCTGTTACAGCATCCCCTGCCCAGCCACCACACCTGCTGCTCCTTCAGCACTCCCAAAACACAGCAGTCATAGCATAAAGTCATGTTTGACCCCAAAAGGGAAAAAATAGCCAGGTTGTGCTATCAATCCTATATGTGATTGTGCAGCCTCCAGTGTTTCAGCACCTCACACCATGCACAAGCTCCAGCACAATCTGCTCCTTCCACACACATCATTAAGCCACAGAATGTGCAGGGTTAGACCAGGACTGATCTCTGAAGAACATCATTAGTAATTGCTGATAATATCCCTTTCAACAGGATCTGTGGCAACCTTCTCTTTAGTTAGTTCCCCACAATCCTTGCATTGATTGCTTTGTATCTTCAAAAAGGAGAAACTGCATGTGCAGCTATCATACTATCAGCAAGTAGCTGCTTATCTCTCCTTCTTTTCCTTTTAATTGACTGGCAGTCTTGTTAACTGACCATAAAATTACAGGAGACAGAATTAAACATATAATCTTATTCCTTATTTGTTTGTAAAATCTGCAAAACCATTTTGTTGCTCATACTTTGGAAGATGGCAGCTCTTGACAGTGCTGCCAATAACTTGGCCAGCATTATTTCTAATTTAAAGTTATTCTGTAATCTCTAATCCCTTATTTGAAATTTCCATTACTCTAATCACAATTGCCTTGGCAAGAAATATGTTCACACAGCTCCTGTCTGTTAGTGCCAACCTAGCCAGACACTCCATCAGAAATACCTGCTTTCAGGACAGGAGATGCCTTTGCACACACACAGGTGTGCACTCACCCACAGTCAAACATTATTAGTTATAGAGTCCCTTGAACCAGTGGCTTTTTCCTGATTTTTTAATAAAAATCAGGATTTTTGGGGAGTTATAAGATATAAATGGTGAAGTCAAAATATTTGTCATTCTTCCTTCATTTTTACCTGGCACGTTCTTTTTGATGAGTAAAAGAGCAAATAGATCTCTATGATGCCATATGAATCAAATAGCTTGAGCTCCACCTTTTCAAGCAGAAATACCAATATGTAACTCATCTAATGAATGCTTGAGTACTTTGTGCAGTTTTGGACACCACAATATAAAACAGGCATTAAGTTATTGACATTAAGTTATTATTAAGTTATCCAAAGGAGGCCACAAGGATGGGGAGGGGTCTGGAGGGAAGGTTTTATGAAGAGCAGCTGAGGGCACTTGGTGGGCTCAGCCTGGAGGAGACTGAGCTCAGACCCCCCTGAGCTCCTCACATCCTCCCAGGGAGCAGCCCAGGGGCAGGTACCAACCTCTGCTCTGTGCCCAGGGACAGACCAGGGCATGGCTGGAGCTGGGCCAGGGCAGGGCTAGGTTGGAGATCAGGAAAAATTCTTCCCCCAGAGGGTGCTGGGGGCTCCCAGGCTCCCCAGGGAATGGGCACAGCCCTGAGGCTGCCAGAGGTCCAGGAGTGTTTGGACACCACTCCCAGGGATGCCCACGGTGGGATTGTTGGGGTGTCTGTGCAGGGCCAGGAGCTGGACTGGATGGTTCTGATGGGTCCCTCCCAGCTCAGCCTGTTCTGTGATTCTGTGTGCTTTGGTGTGATTTAGCCACTTCTAAAAGTATCTCCTGTAGATATCTCACTTTTTTTTTGCTTTCTTCACACCCCCAGGACTTCCATTCAGGCTGTTCATCCATTCATTCCACCTTCTCTCCAGGATCACAGACTGAGCTTCATATAAAATGCATTACATCCTTTCAAACTGCACCATGCACTTACTTTTAAAACTGTTGATGAATTCCACCTCTTATGCTGGAAACAAGAGAAAACATCCTTCTTAAGCAAGGTGGCAAATATATAAGTTACAACAAACTAATTAGCTGTCATTTCTTCTTGCTTTTTCCATGAAGTTCATTAAGACACTCTACAAAATCATGGGTTTTCTTGGATTAATTGATCACTGCTCCAGATAAAGGTAAATTTACAGGATTATGTCAGTCTTTGTTCAAAGAAGCTTTTGCTCACAGCTGCTTCACCTTGCTCTTAAAACCCAAAATACATAGCCTTGATATTTCTTTGGCTTTCTTCCTTCTTTGGCATAATTTTCAAAGAATTTCACTGCAGAACTTGTGGTCAGAATTACTTTTAGCATCTATTGGGGCTCTGCAGGGGCAAGAGTAGGGTCAAGTCTGTTAATCCTAACACTGATACCCTCACCATCAAACATCCAAGATATAAAATATTAATGCCCATAGATAATACTGTTAAAAAGTGTATTGCAAATACCATATCTATCTCAAGCCTGCCCCCTCTTCTCCAGTGACCCAGCATTGACAGTTGGTTTAAGAAGTCATGATCAAGCTCTGTTCCACACACTGGCTCTTTTTGCCAGGACACTCAGCCCAGCAGGTACCTGTAGAGTACACACTGAAAATTCTCCTTCAGCCTGTGTCACATTTAACAAATGCCTTAAAGCAGAATCCTGGGAATAACCTAGCCTTTAATAAATACATGGCTTGCATGATAAACACTACCCAGATTTTTAAAAATTCTCTCTAGAAAGAGCTAAACATTTAGTGTTGGTGCTCCATCAGATCTTTGTAAGGTACTGGTGTCCTTGTCATCCTGAAGATGAGAATCAATACTTTCAGTATGTCATTTTATTCAGCAGGCAAAGTTACAAGAAAATGTTGTAGCATAATCAGGGTGGAAGAGGATGAGCTTAAGATTGTAGTACATGCTCAGAGACATTACAAGGGAGTGTTTCTGTCCCTTCCTGAGGGCCTTTTATTGGATTGCTGAAGGTTTGGGCTGAGGGAGGATCAACACCAAAAAGACAGACACAGCTTAGCACAAGAACACATTTTCCTGGTGAACAGCCAGACAACTGGAAGGTGCAGAGCAGAGTATCTACACTTGAGCAGAATGCAAACTTTGGCTCCAAGCATCAAATGAGGTTCTTTAGTAAAGTTTACTTTCAAATAATTGATCTACTACATTGTGTGCTTTGAACCTTCATGGTACAGCACACTGGCTGTGCATTGTAACCATGCTGAAGGAACTAAACCTGTGCATTACAAAAAGGGAAAGAAAGATGCTAGAGAATTTGTTTTCCTGTTTAAACAAAACATTTCTTCATGCTGAGAGATATATCATATGGCAAACATACATAAGCAAGTAATTTGTTAAGCTTTATACTTCCCAGCTGAATATATTACTAAATGGGGAGCTGAGAGAAAGGTCAACATTCATTAGGCAAAATGTGGGGGGTAGAATTCATCTGATTAAAACATTAGCATTTATATATATATATATGACAGGAATCTTGAACCTCAATGCATTCCAAACCACAAGTTCTTAGGGGTACAAGTCATCCCTGTCAGACATAAAACTGCAGCAATCAAAATGGCAGAGAATAATTGGTAGGAAGGAAATAACACCAGCTTTGAGGAAAAGGATGGCTTTAGCATAAGTCTTTTCTAAAACTTTGTGATACACTATTGGAATGCATCATAAATTCCAGAGGCTGTTAAATATATTGCCTGGGAAGAAGATTGTAAAAAGCCACAACTGGAGTACAATTACAAAAGCTTTATAAGTTACTGCCCTTCATCTCAGTCACTGCAACTGGTGGAGGCTTTTAAACTCAGTAAGGACTCCTGCAGTAAATAAATTTCAATTCACCATTGCCATGACACAGAGTTTGTCCAAAGGCAGTGGCAGCAGCTCAGCTGAAAATGCAACATGGGAAAACACCTGGTCACATGGAGCTGCCAGCTCACTTCCTGAGGGGGAGTTTTGCTGTGAGGCAAAGGCAAAAATATTTCAAATCCTCCTGATATTAGACAGAACTTTATAAAAAATATCCTCCCTTACCCAAATCCATCTTCTACTTTATATCTAGTAGGTATCAGCAGACTTAGCTGAAAACACAGTGCATAATGGGTATATACAAATTCTGATCATAAAATCTTGGTATTATAGTATCTCAATATTCCTTTGTTTCACAGCGGTAAATTTACTGTTGCTGAAGGAAGCTGAATGTAGATCATAATATTGCCAAAAAGTATTCAGAAACATATTCAGCCTCAACCTTTATTATCTTACTTCTCTGCAGTGAGCAAACTCACCCACAGACTTGTGAATTCTGCTTCTCCATAAGAGACTAGGCATCCCAATAGTCCTCACATTCAGAAAAAAAATGTATTAATTTTTTTATTCACAATTCTCCAGCTCTCAAAATCAACCAATAAAACAAACAAAAATTTCCATCTAACTAAATCTCTCCATAAATCCAACCACACAATTGCCTTAATTTAGAGATAAAAAGATAACTGCATTGCAGTTTATGATCACAGATCCAGAGACTAAAATGAACTCAATAAATAAACAATCTGTGGTTTGCTGCATCCTGCAAACCAGATTCCTCTTCTGCTTAAGGTGTTACCAGGGATATTGTCTATCACAAACTGGATAAATGATCAGCAAAGGGGAAGTTATCCATCTTGCACCTTACAGAAGGAGAAACCAGTAACAGAAATGCGCTGCCTTGGCTGACACTGGTTAAGAACACTGCCAAGATAATAAAGTGAATTAGAGACACTGGGCTGATGGTATTGGAAATAAATCAGAGGGGTGGGAGGGCAATGGGCAGGAGCACTGAGTCACAGATTCAGTGTGACTACTCAGACAGCAATGCTGAAACCCAAAATGAAATCCAGGGAACTGAAGTCTAAATGCAGAATTATTTCCATTGAGGGATTTACTCCCTTAGTTCCTGGTCCCCAAGCAGAGCTCAGGCTGCAAAGATCCCCCAGACAAGCACAACCTGCAGAGCCTTGCATGGGGCTGTGGCACAGCTGGGCAGGGAGCTCTGCACAAATCAAGGCTGGTTTGAAGGACACGGCAGCAGCAGAAACCCAACTCGGGATTTCCTGGGTTCTCCAGGAGCAAAAAGGTGAAACAACCCCATGGCAGCTGAGCATGCAGCCAAAGTGTTCAGCTGTAGGGCTCTGCCTCCCACAGGGCTCTGACTCTTACTCAGCCTGGGTGTGAGACACTTTCCCTGCTGTTTGTTGTTCTAAGGTGCACACAGAGCTTGAGCAAACAGAAAAATCACCAAAGCAGAAACTGGGGTGCCTTTGGGGAACCTTTCCTGCTGAGAGCTGAGTGTGAAGCTCCCTCAGCACCTTGGCCAGCTCAGATCCGTGCCTGGATCCAGCTTCAGCTTCACCTCCACTGAGAACTGGGCTACTTCAAGTCAGCTCTTACAGATTAAATTACTGCAAAATACCAGAGTAATTTTCCCTCCAGCATAAAAAATAAGTCATATTTAATTTACCTCTCATTTGCATAATTGGTAACATTTTTCTTCAGCAATTAAGTTTGTATTTAAATTAATTTCTTCAGACATTAAAAGCTGGACATCCTGTGCAAGCTTGAGATTTTTATTTAAAATATTCGATGGAAGTGGAACAAAGCCAGAAAAAACATTTCCTCTAACTTTCAAGATTCAAATCAAAGATCTTCAAAATCTTCTCTATTTTTTTTTTTTGCATTTGTCATTTATGAAGCATCTTTCAAAAACACAGTCATGTGGACACTTCAAATTTCGGATAATTACACTTCAATTATCAATACAGCTATGCACAAGTATAAAGCATGGAGCCAAATTTTAGTTTGGAAAGACTTTGTTTCTCACAAGCATTGGTCTAGAAAGCAGCAATCTTAAGTGACTTCATTTCCATAGTGAATTTCCATCTTATTTGGAGGGATTTTAGATATATAACAGTCTGCCCCATTACAGAAAGTTATTCTCTTCAAGTAAATCTCTTATCTCCATAATTTACAAATTATGTCAGGGCACAAAGAATGGTTCAGTCAATTGGGAATTACAGCAAGCCATCACTAAAGGTGTTTAATATCCTAAATGCAAAAATTTGAATACTTTTACTCATCCCCAGTGTTAATAAAAGACTGTCAGTCAAAATGGGGGTCACAACAATTATGAAAAAATAAATCATGCTTTAAAATATTTATTTCAGCATTTGTTGACATGTAACTACTCAGTGGAATAATAACTGCAAGAGCAGGAACCTGCTATCTGCTGGTAATTTAATCATTAAAGTACTGCAAACTTCATCACTTATTGATGATGTAGAATATCTCCACAGCACACAGGACACAGAGCTTCCCACTGAGTGTTGGGAGCAAAAGCAGCTGAGATAGAAAACAAGAACATTCCCTCATTGCTCCTGAGCAAAAATGTCCTTTTGGGAGCTCCCTTTGCTCCCCACAGCCCCAGGGCAGTGGCCAGCAGGGATCTGTGTGCTCTTGGATCTTTCCAAACACGAGACACTCGTAAGGTTCTTGTGTAAATCACCACCAGGCACCCTGAAGTCTGGAGAGAGAAGAGAAATTTCTCTTTTGGTCTCCTAGGCACAGCCCATCAGAGCAGATCGAAACAGGGAGCTTCAAGGAAGTTACCAAAAGCACTAAAAGCTTGGGGGGAATGGAGGAAAATTCAGAGATTCAGCTTTTTGCCTTTTAATGCAGAAAAGAGAGCAGGAGAGGACAGAAAATGAATTGTCTTAATGTAAAACACTTCCTGAGAGGGAGCTTGATGAATGATTTTCTGTGTCTGCTGGGGAGACAAGACAAAATTGGCCTAATTTTCAGTGAAAAGGACTTAGATTGGGATAAATTCTATACATCAAAAGGCAATTAGAACAGAACAGGCAGCTGGCAGAGGTTATGCAAACCCTGTCATTCTTTCCAGGCACAGGTTAGGCAGGACATTTGTCAGGCAGAGTGCAGGTATCACCTCCTTCTCTCAAAAGCTGCTCTTCCTAAACGTTCTAAGCCTGGAAAAACTCTGTGCACACTAAATTTCAGCTTGCCTCAAGGCCTGCCATGTGAGCCTTTAGAAAGGAAAGGAAAGGAAAGAAGGAAAGGAAAGGAAAGGAAAGGAAAGGAAAGGAAAGGAAAGGAAAGGAAAGGAAAGGAAAGGAAAGGGAAGGGAAGGGAAGGGAAGGGAAGGGAAGGGAAGGGAAGGGAAGGGAAGGGAAGGGAAGGGAAGGAAAGGAAAGGAAAGAAGGAAGTACTTTTCAGCATGCATCTGCATTTCTGACCCTGAATTTCCCTCCATTCCCTTTGGAACAGGCAGGAGCTCCCCTCAGGGACAGCCAACATTTGCTCCATGTCCCCCTTTCTGTCCTGCTCAGCCACATCAAGTCCTTAGCTCTGTGTGGAGAAGGAAATGCTGTGGAGAAAAGGAATCTGCAGGATTTCCTCCCTCTTAATGAGTGGATGAGCATTTAATCATTCTAAGTAAATTTAAACTGTTTTGAAGAACTGGTTGTTCTTCAAAATTTAACTCCTGATATTCCTTCTTAGCTGAATACCACAGAAAGAACATTACTCTGCCATATCAAAGTGTCCCAATATCAGACTGCATAGGGCCATTGATGATTCCAGCACAACAGGAATGTCTTCATTTGCCAGGAACTGGTGGAATTTTTAAAATACCTTCAGGAACTGGACTAAGTGCATGTGAAATGTGGTGTTAAACAACCTGGAAATATACAGGAACCTTGGAGGTACCCAAGTCAGTCCAGACTGAAAGGAAAGGAGCAGTTTGATTTCCTTGGCATCCACAGATTTAAAAAGAAAAAGCAAACAAACAAACTAAAAAAAACCAAACACAAAACCCAAACACCACAACTCACAGCTTCCATCCATCTAGGAATTCAAAGTTAAATGGACAAGCAACAGTTCACCTTGATAGTCAAAAGCAGATCTAAAAAAAAACCATTTAAGTAGCAGCCCTGTGGGTAGTGACATACAGGGGAATGAAAAGTGATGTCATGCAGTGATAGCAAAATTTTTCAAAGTCTTATTTTCTAATTTAGTTGCTATGCTCTACATATACTGCTGGAACTGTATAAAAAAGGATTGCAGTTTTTCATTCATAGATAAAAATGACTAAAATTTACTTTTCTCATTATCCATTGTCTGAAGAAGGCCATGCTTATGAGGCACTGATAAGAAAGCTCATTTAGAGCTGTTTGTAAGAACTGGGATTTGCACTTGTGTGTTTGGTGATAATTATAGCCACATACTTACCCTGCTACACATAATCTATCATCTGATTATTACTGTCCACCCACTGAATTTTAGTGATGCCAAATGCCTCTCATTACCAGGGACCCTGGGACTGGGAGGCACTGCAAAAGCAGGAGACAGCACGATCATAAATTGTATCAACAACAGGAGGTTCTTTGATAGGTCTTGCTCCCAACCCCAGTATCTCTAATGAATTGCTTTCATTAAGTATCTCAGAAGCCCGAGGTTATCTGGGAATTTGTAGCTGTCAAATGAGCAGAGCAGCCCTGGTGGTGCCCCCGGCGAGCAGAGCAGAGCAGGGCAGAGCAGGGAGGGGACACGTGCCACTGTCCCACTGTGGCTGCAGAGCTGTGGGACATCAGCACTTGGCTCCCCTTGTGCTCTCTGCTGCTCCAGGAGGAGCCCTCAGGCCAGCCCTGGCCCCAGCCCACACTCATGATCTCCTGCACAGCTCCCAGTGACGTGCAGGAGGCAGAAAGCTTTGTACAGATCAGCCAGGAGAGGAGTTAACCAGGGTGGGAATGACTGCTGTGCCCAGAGCAGCTAAATCCACCAGCAAGGAGCAGCAGTGCAGGGATTCTGTTCACTCAGCTCTGAGCAAGTCCCTGTGGCACTCACTGCTGGCCCCTGCCTCCACTCGCTGGGCCATGGCGTTTGGCCACCAGTGTCTCAACAATGGCTGAGGTTTGTAGCCCAAATGGAGACTCTGAGCCCAGCTTTTCTGGCAGTGAACAGCTCAGGTCCATGCCAAGACCTCCTGGAGCTGCAGCTGACCTGCAGGAGCTGTCACAAACATCCTGGGCTGCACGTCAGTCAGTTTGGAGCAAGGCTTGCAAGCTCTACCACCACTACCAGCTTTCTAAATGCTCTTCATTTATAGGATAAAGCAGAAGTAGAAATAGATCAGAAACCACATAGAAAACACAAACTATGGCCATACTGAATTCTGGTGATCAGCACTTCTTTGTGTTATTGTGTTATCAGCCCACTCCCTCACCTTGGACCAGCCCCTGTGGCTTCTCCCCAGTGCCCTGATGTGCAGCCTGCCTCCCTCTGCCTTGTGAGTTCTCACATCTGACCCAACAGATCAGCAGTCACTGATCTCTGATCCTCTCCCTGGTGCTCAGACCCATCCCTTGCTAAACCAAGGTGTGGCCTTCACCCACTGAAGTACTCTGAGTAACCCAGCCTCAAACCCAGCTGGGTGTGTGAGATACCAGCCCAGGACAGGGGTGAAAAAATAACAGCACAGGACAAAGCAGTGATCCTGCATATGCTAAACAGAGTGCACAGACTGACAGAGATGCATTAAAATCGCCTCAGTATCAAACAGTGTCTATGACCTCTGCATTTCCTAAAGCACTGCAAGCAACCTCTTTTAAAAAAAAACATGAGCTTTGAACAGGAAAATATATTGAGAACAGTTCTTCAAAACTTATTTCTTCTAAGCCAAGTCTATTTTAAGTATATCTAGCATGGCCATAACAAATAGCACACAGAGCTGCAGAACCGAAATTGTGCTGTCCTTGTGCAAGCAGTATTTTTACATCTGTAAGCACACACAGGCAGAACAAAACACTCCCAGGGGATGCCTTCACTGCAGCACCCCCTGGGCTCTCCTCCCATCTAGAGAGATTCTGGAAAAGAGAAGGTGCAGCCCAGACACCCTTTCTCAGCACAAGGAAGGAAGATGATGGTTCTCTCTCACCCAATTTTACTAAATTACAATTAGGATTAACGATGCCATTTAAGCCATTTTTGAGTTCAGCAGGTGTCAAGAGAGGCCAACACCTTCTGAGCAGCAGAGGAAGGGTCAAGTGCTTGGAACAGAACTGCTGCCAAGGGGGCTGGATTAGGAGCTATCTGCATATTACTGTGTACTCCTTAAAGCTCCATTTTGTTGCTACTTTAAACATACCCACAAATGCCGACTGAAGTCCTAGGAATCTTTTATTCTATTTGCTTCTAAATACCTGGAAAAACCCAGGGAATAGGAGAAAACCCTGCCAATCTTTGCCTTTTCTTGGTGGCTCTGTCCTCATGCCTCAAACATCTGAATCTGTATTTTCCTGACTCAGAAACCTGGTTTTGGATTAATCTTTCTTAGCTTTATCTGGGTTACTTCTTAGTAAAATCACTATTTCACTTACAATCTACCCAATCCAGTGGAATAATTTCTCTTTTTTTCTGGTGCAGTGGGGTTCTGTTGCTTTTGTCAAGGATTCAGGTTATGGTTCAGCATTTAACTCACTCCTAGAGGATTCTTTGCTGTCATCTGCAGTGACAAGTGGGTGTAGTTTTCATAATCATAACTAAAAACTGTAGCTCAGAAAATAGATGTGTGACTTCAAGCCTTCACAAGGAACATCTTGACATTTAAATCCAATTACCCTTTCTCCTTTCTGATGAAAATATGATACCAACTAGAGGAAAATTCTCCTAGACAAATATATCATATTCTCCAGCTCCTATAAACTTTTTGGCACCACTTCTGGTATTACACATTGCATTCTTTATCAGTCATTTTACAAAAATCAAGGGTTAGAAAGTGTGTAGTAATTGATAGGTGATGCCAACAAGTCTGTAAAAAAATTATTTGGAAAGTCTTTGTAGAATGATGATCTTCTCCCCAGTTGAAATCATTAACTGCAAAACTGGAATGAACTCCAAGTTAAGACAGACTACTGCTCTTTGTAATAAATTAAACTGTCAATCATTCAAAGCACCTTTAATAACACCCTGGTTCCCTGAGCTCTTAAATTACAGGCTGAATTTCATTTATCAGTCTGCTCTATGTGAATAAGGATTAATTAAACTCATTCCAGTATTACAGTAAGGATCTCTTTCTCTTAGTACTACAGAATAATTGACTGCAAATGAATTGAAAAGTGAGTAAGTAATTTTAGTTATTATTCTGATGTAAATATTAGTTCTCTTTTGACATTTCAAAAGATTTAGTAGAGGCACTTTAGTGATAAGACAGATCATTACCCTGGCTAGGAAGAAGAGATAGCATAGAGAAAGAGAAATTACAATCATTAGTTTAGACACCTAAAAATACTCCTATTATTTGCTTTTTCATATAGTTATGTACCTTAAAGTACATTTTCATTAACTGTTGATCCTGATTTATTGTATTAGGTACACTGCAGTAAAGACAATGCATTATATCCTGGTGCTTTGGAAGGAATTCAGAGGTAAAGTGAGTTCTGACAGAGGAATGAGTGAGGAGTTTGTCTCAGAGACAGTCATGACACTGCCAGTGCTATAAAATTCAAATCAACAGATTGCCATTGTGAATGACTAATTTTTATTTAAAAATTATACCAACAGGCACATTGAACAGCAAGAAATCACCTTTTATTTGGACAATCAGACTAGCTCAGACAAGAAACTGCAGCATCTCCAGAATGAACAAAAGATTTGCTGTTCAGCACTGTGGGTAACAGGAGATCACTGAAGCCATTTTCTAAATACAGCATCTCCTGAGACCTGTCTGGAGATCAGGGACACACACAGAAAATCAGCAGCCCAAAATTTAGCTTTTAAGTCTGCATTTTCACTTTGGGAGCAGCTAGACTGATTTCAGCAATTCTTTGAGAATTGGGGGGGGGGGGGTTTCCAATATAAAACAATAATAGGATTTTTAACAGCATTCTTGTAAAGCAAAACCTGGGGGAAAAAACCAAACCTGAAGCCTCTGAATCAGGAGGTTTTTTCCCAGGTTTTGCTTCCTTTCTCTTCTCGGCAGTTTTGATTCTCAATCTCTCAACAGAAGATCACAAGAAAACTTCAAAGCAGTTCCAGCAGCCCGGCCTCCTGAGCAGGGACTGACTGGAGCATTTCATTCCCCAGCATGACCCCAGACCTGCTTTGACTCAAGTCTCAGCACAACTTCTGCACTTTCACTCATTAACATGAAGCCACAGCTTAGACAGATTTTGCTTGCTATTGTTTATTTTCTGCTCCTCTGTTTTTTAGGCTAAAACAGGCTGCTTACCTCACAGAACTTTACATAAATATTTCTTCCTCAAGTGCACAACACACAAACCTGCCAAGGAATGCAGATGGTATCTAATTTCTCTGAGAATTTATCTGTTCTTTAGAGATGTCCTTTCTCTTTCCTTTTTCCCTCCTTTAATTGAAGAAAACTCTTCAGCAGATTGGAAGAATGTTTAATTTTACACAGCTTTGAAAGCAGAGCATCAAAACCCAGACATTTAGTACGTATTTAGGCTTTCTTGTGGGTTGTGTATAATACAAACAGGTGGCTAAATGCAAGTTATTTTTGAATTATCATAAGGATACCTGAGGGTAAGAGGAACCAGAAAACCATTTAAGTCCATTAATTCAGGGAGTCAATTAGCACATTGAGATGGTGCAATCATTGGTAAAGTGACTGCAACAAAAAGAACATTCTTCATCACTGAAATGTAAATGTAAACACAATGTTTATCAATAGCTCAAAGTAGACTAGATATTATTGAGAATAAATAGCTAAACAACAACTAATATATTGAAGTGGGTAATTAATTTTTTTTCCAGCTACACTTTGAAGACCTTCAATGTCAGAGATTTTTGTGTTTCCTCCTTACAGGTTTGTTATGAAGTACTGCATTTTATAGATAACAAAGATATTCTGCAACTAGATAATTAAGTTTGCTCATAATTTGTTGTATATTAAGGTAGCAAATCAATGTGGCCACTGAAGCAAAGTGATTTTTTAAATTAGAAACAAATGTGTCTGCAATTTGGGGTTTGGCCCTACCCTCCCTGCCTGACTTGTCACCAATTCTTTGTTTCAATCAGGCACTCAGATATAGCAGTCATCAGGCTTTTAAAAGCCTGGCTGAGGAAAATTAAAATAACTCTATTTTCATTACTTAGTTCTCCCAAACTGTGGAAGTAGGCAAAAGGAGAAATAAAAATAGATTACAAGAAAAAAGGATCAGATTATTGATAGAACTGCTGTAAGACAAATAAACCATAACATTAAGGGGCAATTGTTTACACTCCATGGAAATTTCAATACATTAAGTAAATCTTTCAAAGGATCATCAAAACCCTGTAAAAATCCTCTTATTTGGCAAAAAAATAAGTATCAACTTGAAAGTACCAACTATAGGATCAGGTTAATTTCACAAACTTGTATATAAGATCATGAGTTTTATAGAAATCTGTAGCAGATATTGGAAATTAGGCATATTTCTTGTGAAGAAAAAGGGGGCAGGGGAGAAGTAAATGCATGGCAATCCCAGAGAAAAATATATCAAACATGGGCTGAAAAGTAACATGAGCCAAATAAAGTTACACTCATCATGCAGAAAAACAAAGATCAGTGGAAGGGCAACACTTCAGATAAAAGAGACATCACTTCATCAAAAACTCTGGGAAAGATGGGGAAGGAGACTTCCAAATGAGTTTTATTTCTAGGTGACAAAATTTGGCTCATAAAATAAAAATGAATTTCAGTATTTTGCCTGAATTTTCCCAGGCAGATGGTACAGCAGGAAATAAGGGTCAAACTCTTTGATCTATTTGCCTTGGAACATTCACCTGTTTTGCAAAGGAAAAATTCTGTATCCCAAGCTCTGCCAAACTTTCCCAGCATCGTGTCTGCCTTTTTCCAACACTTTAATTGGTAATATCTTGCAGCTCCACAAAGTCATAATGCCCACTGCAAAAACCATTCAAAATAAAAATCACAGCCTTCAGCCAAATCCTGAGATTTGTTTTTATTGAAATCATCCAATCCAGTAAGAACTGGCACTCTTCATAGAATATCCAGGATTTAAGACCCAGGTTTCTCAAACATCTGAGCAGTATTGGATAGCCAATGGAATTATGGCATTAAAATGGTAAAATGGAATGCAGCTGCCTAGGAGGGCTGGTGCAGGAGCAGGATACAGGACTGGCAGATTCTCCACTTGCCTAAGCATAGCTGTAAATTGGTGGTTTCAGGTAAAACCTGTATCTTTATGTCTCAGTTTCCAACTGTGAAGCTTGAGGAAAATCCTCCCCTTTAAGACACTGTGATTTCTCAAACAGTGGTTTGTAATTCCAGACTGTGTTTGCATCTTCCCAGGCTCCCTGCATCATTAGCCCCAGCTGAACAGGCACAAGCAGAAACAAAAGGACATGGATTCCATTTGAAAACTGCAACTGAGGAAATGCTGTGAGGTACTCCCAGTGCAGTGACTTCAGGGAAATACCCTGCATGAAATGAAGATTAAATATGTGGGTGAGGCTCTTGCTGACCCAGAAAGGCTCAGGCATTTATTCAAAGGGATCAAGTATAAAAGCATTCTTGGTTTTTTTTGTAAGTTATCATAAAATTTAAACAATATTTGCATCCAATTCTGATCCATATTGAATCAGTAGAAAAGCATTCATTAACCTTAGTAGAATTAATATTCAGCCAATTTGATTAAAGCTTTATGGACAATTACAATCTTGGTATTGGTTATGTGTAACATAGTAGTAGTACTGATGCTTAAATTATCCATAAAGTTCAAACTGTGAACTATCCCAAACTTCCACATTTTCATGAATTTGAATTTTAGCCTAACCAGTAGCAACAACAGGAATCTGTGTGTGTTCAGTGCTACTCCTGTGTGTGTCTGGAGGTGTGAGTGCCTCTGCAGGAGCCCCTTTAGCCCCTGTGTGTGTGCAGGTGGCCCTGGCTGGCCCAAGGGCTTCCTTTGCCCACTGCTGCACACACAGATCAGTTCCAAACTCCAGATTAACTGAGAGGCCACAGCTCAGATTGCACAGAGCTTTTCACTCCAGTGTTGCATTAATGGCATTGTTAAGGTTGATCACATTGTTTGAAATTTTCATTGCATAAAGGATTAAGGAGAATCTTCAGACTGCTGTCAAAAGCAGAGGTTAAACAATGCCTAGCAGGCTTCTCTCTTTTGTAGTGGCATTTTGTGATCTTCATTCTAGTGACACCTCGTTACCCAAGCAGGCAGCACTGCCTACTTTAAATTGCACCAAGCTCCTGGTTATGGGGATTTTCCATCAGCTGCTGTGTACATGCACAGGAGAGGGAGAGCTGCCACAGCTGACTGACACACTTGCCTCTGTCCCCAAAGCAGCCCATCACACCCTTCTCATTTAATGTTACACCCTTCCCCTACTGTCTCTAATAACACAGCAATATTATAAACTGCTTCATTCAAACCAAAAAGAAAGCACCCTTTTTCCTTTAACCTTCAAAAAAATGTGAGTCAAACACATTTCTAGGACAATGACTCATTTAGATTCTGCCTTCAAAGTTCAATTTTGTATGTGCCTTTTGAAAATTGAATGCCAGGATCCTGCCAGGAAGTAAAGGGCATCATTTCCTGGGGTTCAAGAAGGCCAATCCCCCTTTACAGAAATCATTGTGTTATTTCCTAGCACAGATCTGAACTGTTCAAGTCAGGATTAAATTAGTTTCTAGCTCAGCATGCACCATTTTCTTTCAGGAAACGTCCAGGCAAAGGCATCTAATCCCAGATCCTCTGTCCATGTGGTCACAGGCACTGTGGGAAACATTCCCAGCCCAGAGCATCCTGTGTGTCTGCTCGTGTGCTAAATTGTTCTGCAAACCAAGCAACCCAGACTGGGCTCTTTCCAATCCCCTCCCCTTTTTCATCTTCCCTTTTGAAAGTTTCCCAACATTTTAATGTTGCTTCATATTCCAGGGGACATCAGTACCTGACCTTGTGTCAGGTAGGTGGCAGACACACGAACCCTGCATGTGAGCTGCTTTGCTACTCCCCACTAAAGGAGGAATATTAATGACTGCTCTCTTCCATTCTCCTATACATCCCAGAATATTTCTTCCCGTTTCCAAATGTGCAACAGTCCAACATTGAATTAATATTCTTTAATTATGGTCCTGGTGCTGGATACTACATCAAATTATGAGCATATTAAAGTCCTGCTGTTCTGCCTACTGTGACACACAAAACCAAGTTTATTTTCACAGAACTTCAAGCATCATGATGCACTCAAGTCATTCATAAACACAACAGATGCCTTGATTGAATTGCTTTCTAGTTATTCTTAGAAAAAACTTTAAATTATGATGATTCATGCCTAATTGCCATGAAAAAAAAAGTCTTTCAACAACTTCCAGAAGAAAACATATAAAGCTTTTGTCTGTGCTCAAGAATTGACTTGAAAACAGAAAATAAATAAACACAAAATTAATCTTAAAATTGTATTTCACAGTCATGCTTAAAAGCTCTGGAATTCTACTACTTATAAAAATGGGCTGCAAAACTTGTTAGCAGATAGAATTAAAATTTCTAATTAGAATGGAACATCACATTAGTTGAGTAATTTCAATCTCCAAGTGGTCTCTAGGAAGTGTTATTTTAAGAAGCTGTACCCAGCCCTCAGGCCCTCTGGAGCTGCAGCTCAGAGGTCAGCACACAATTCAAATGTCACCTGCTGTCTCCAGCTCCACACTGACACCAGAAAGCTGATTTGTTTTAACTGAAACCACATTTGCTGAGAAGGAACTGGCAAAATGGGTATCATATGCAGTGCAAAGCTCAGCTGTACACCTAATTATTTCTAGGTATGAACAAATCTGTTAGCAAGACATCTAAATCTCCTCCCTCCTCACAATATATGGCACACATGAGGCACATGTGCAGTAACTGTTCACACAAAATCAGGCTCTACAAACCCACTGGCATTTTTTTAAAATTCAAAAGATAAATCCTGCTCCTTGGAAACCAAGATGTCATCGAGTTTAGTTTGCCACTATTATTGGCCAAGTATTTCCCCCTCCCAGCAGGGCTGAGATACACCCAGAGAGTTCTGAGGGTTCTGCAGACTGAAGAGAGAAGTCTGTGCTGTTGCTTTTCAGGTCTGGGGAGATGAAGGCATGTTTCACAGTGTTGTTACAGCACTTCTGAAAATCTAATTTAACATTTTGACTGCTCATACACATACACGAAATCTGATCATCCAGATGGCAGAAAAACTTCTTAATATACAGGGTCACATGGCGGGGCTGGGGTTTGGGGTTTTTTTTTACTCCACATGAAAAGGAAACACAGCTTCCTTTCATGGGTTTAACATAAATTAAATACAGCTAGATCTCTGTGCTGACTGCAGTGTGCTACATGGTCATTTCTTTTCAGCATGTAACTCTCTAATTTCCTTCGAGTCCATTTAGCAGTCTATTACATTAAGGCAGGGAAATGCATCAATTTGGTAATTATTCTATTTACACTCCCACTAAACCACACAGCCTTAACCACAAGATGAATAAAGATTATTTCCCAGGTTAATAAGGGCTACACCCATGACAAAAAAACACGTGCAGTGGGACACAAAACACCTTCAGATCAATTCTGTGCATGTCTGCTGCTGCAGCTCAGGAATTGCACTGCTGGCCATGCTCCAGAGAAACACTGATCAATGCTATATGCAACCTTCACCTATGTCTGCCTTTCTCAAGTTTTTGTCATTCTCTGCTGGTCTTGATGCAGCCCAAGAGGCAAAGTTGGGTCCTGTGAGTTATTTGGATATTTAATGAACATACTTTTAAAAGTTTGTTCTCTACACAATATAGATTTTAAACTGTGGAAGCAATGCAAAGTGAAGGGACTAATCTCAGTTTTAACTAATCATGTTTTCTTCAAGGGACATTAAGGATTTAGATGTACAGAACATTAAAGGAGCACCAGTTATCTTTCTCCAGGATCTCTCTGTTTTATGATTTCTTTGTAGATAATTACTGAGGAGATTGTCTGTCCTCTCCAGGCTGATGTGAAAAACTGCAGAAGGTGCTGAAAGCTGTCAGCAATCATCTGAATCCTCATAAATGCCCTCAATGGTAATTAGCCAAGTCAAAGTAATTTCCAATTCAAGGCATTAAAGTTAAAACCAAACTACTAGAGTGAGATTACAGGAGTTTTTGTTTGACTGGGACTCTGGTAAGGGATAAAAACAGTTATGACTGCACCTATTTTTTTCCATGAATTTACAGGAATATGTACCAAGTTTGAAGAACCAGGGTTCAATGATTGCAAGAGGAACCTGAACATTTCTCTGAATTTGCTTCATATGAAGCAACTGACACTGTTTAATAGAGTTGCAAGTTACAAGCTGGTCTCAAAGTCTCAATAGGAATTATACATAGTTGTCTCACAGAAATCCTCCTGAATAAGTATTTTAAAATATTGACATTTGCAGTTCCTTGTGCTATTTCTAAAAGTCATTTTCTGAATTGAAGGATGATAATTGTGCTAGAGAGATACTCATACAGCAAAGTTCAGCCCCACATGCTGGACTTTCCAAAACTCATGGGAAAGCAAAGGGCTGCAGGAAGCTCCAGGGACCCATCAGAAAAGGGGAATTCTCTGGGAGGTGCCTGCCCAGGTGCCCTGGTCTGAGCACTGGGCACAAACCCTGCTCCAGCCACAGCTGCTCTGTGCCCAACAGTGCTGCACAGGCTGCTGTGCCAAAATCCTGCCACTCCCACTTCAGCTGGAATTGCTTCTTTTCCTTTCTTACAGCCAAATCCCTCACACACCAAGCCTTCCACAAATAAAGCAAAGGCTTTTTAAAGGAAGGGAATTTGCATGGTCAGTTTGTTGATACTGTTGGTGCTTGGAGGCATTCCCAGAGAGGCAGCCAGGCTGCTCCTTCCTCAGGAGATAACAAGGCTCCTTATCACTGCAAAGAACTTGTCTGACACCAGCACTGCTGTCGCTGTCCCTGTCCCTGTGCTGATGATTCCTGGGGTGCCCAGGCCTGGGTGCTGCTGCAGCCCCAGCACCAGGAAAGGGAATTCTGTTACAGGAACTATTCCATCAGTGGGGCTTCTCCAAATGACAGAGAAAACAGAACAAAGTTAATCAGAGAGAAGAGAATCTAGCCTGAAATATGCATAGTACAGAGAGATGAAAGAGGACAGAATAATGCAAAAAATTCAATTGCGAACAAAATAAGAGAGGCACGCTGAAAAAAGGGTCAGGAACTGTGTGAAGGAGGGCATGAAGACCAGAGGGTAAAAAGCTGATTAGCTGTTAATACACAAGCAGATCTGAAATGGTGAGGTAATTGTCTTAGGAAGCAAGAGAAACTTAAAACAGACACACAATAATGACACCGAGTACAAAAAAAAGCCTTTGAATTTTTTTCTTAAGAGAGCTTTTTACAATAAAAAGAACTAGAAAGGAAATGAGGCTGTGATGGGAAAAATAATTCAGAAATTGCAAAAGGCATACAAGCACGGGGGAAGACACAGGAACAGATCTAAACGTGCAGTGCATTTAACATCAGCTGCCCAGCATCTGCAATGTCACACTATTGATGTTTGGTGTCCTGGAGCTTTCCTTTTAAACTGAGAGGGAAATCAATTGAACCTCAATAGCGAAATTTGGGCTCTGTGAAACATGGTTCTAGGCACCACCTTTTGGTAAAATTCTTGTAGAAAATGAACAGCAGACAGGTTATTTAAATTATGATCACACTGAAATGAGCAAGGAAAGAGAGTTTCAGAACAATCCCCTCCTAAATACTAGGATTCAACTTACATTTTTCTTTAGAATGCTCTCCTGTATTCACCTGTTCCTTAAGCCTAGCTGGGTCTTATAGCTCTGCTCAAAAGTACTGTTGAATGTAATTCATAAAATCCCTTTTAATTCTTTGGGGAATCATTGAAAGTGCTACAGATTCATTCCTTCATGTTTCCAAAGGCAGGTAAAGTGTTTTACTGTGGAGCTGTGAAAGGCAGCATTAAGCAGTACAAAATATGAACACAATAGAAATGTGATGACCTGCTAAACTCGAGGGTGTCATAGAATCACAGTAAAAATCAGGTTGCAGGGAACTTCTGGAGGTCTCCAGTGCAATCTCCTGCTCAAAGCAGAGCAGGCTTTAAAGCCAAATCAGGTTGCCATGGTCTATCACACCTTTATGAGAAATTACCACAGAGATTAAGAATAAGCAGGTATTTCTAGGAGCCAGTTTTCTTCTGTTATCTCTCAATCAGAAGTAACAGTCTCTGAATTCTGCAAAGCAGCCTCACACATCAGAGAACAAGCAGACTTCACTGTTAGTGGGGCAGATGCTTTCATCCTGAGCAGATGATGCTTCACTGGACAAAGCAATAACCCTGCTCTGGTCAGTGCCCTTGGAAGAAAACCAGTGTGGGCTGCAAGCACAGTGAGCACAGGCTGTTACAGCACTCCCTGCCATGAACTCACCCAAAGCCATGCCCTAGTACAAGAGAACTGAAAATTGCCTTCTACTGACATTTCTGTTTGGAAGGAGAAAGTGAAGTGCTTCTGACGCCAATAGTCAGATTTTTAGAAACTCATTCTCTCACAGGTAATGGATTCATTTCTGCTGCATAAAGCAATACCCTCCTAACTAACAGGATTTCAGGAGAAGAAAAAGCTGATTCATCCCCAGCACCATCAAAATCCCAGTGATATTAACAGGCTCCTTAAACCACAATCAAAACTGACCTCAGGCCCTGAAGGCACTCAGTGAACCAACACTCCAGCACAGACCCCAGGAGCACAGAGGCAGCACGGGGGGCTGCTGGCACACCTGAAGGTGGGGGAGGAAGGAGCAATCTGGAAAATACCCTGTACCCCAAACCAAACACCCTGTGTGCTACCCTGGAGAAAACACACACACACAAATGTAGAACTTTTGCAAAACAGTCACGAGTTCCGTGGTTAAAGCAAGTTTTATTGAACACAGTAAAAGCTGTTAGAGCACTCTTTTGATTCCAGTTTTACCAAAACTTCAATTAAATGATGCTGACATGCAATTACTCTACTGTTAAATACCAGGCCACTGCTGAGCTCTGACTAAAGGCCACTAATGCATGTACTGGCAAACAGGCACTGGATCATTGTCTGTGCTGGGGAAGGCAAAGAGAGGCTGAGTCAAAACTGCATTAAACTTCTATTTACCATTGGTTTCATAAGCAATAAACACCTGAAACAGAAGTAAAGTGGCTTCTACCTTATAGTCAGAATATTTGGCAATCCAAAGTGGTGTTTTATGAGCAAGTTTGAAGAACCAGGGTTCAATGGTTGTAAGAGGAGCCTGAACTTTTCTCTGAATTTGCTTCATATCAAGCAACTGACACTGTTTAATAGAGTTGCAAGTTACAACCTGGTCTCAAAGTCTCAATAGGAATTATACAGAGTTGTCTCACAGAAATCCTCCTGAATAAGTATTTTAAAATATTGACATTTGCAGTTCCTTGTGCTATTTCTAAAAGTTATTGTCTGAATTACTAGCAGGAGAAACTGGAGAACCCAAAATTGAAGGATAACTGCTAGAGAGATACTCACACAGCAAAGTTCAGACCTGCATGCTGGATTTCCCAAAACTCGTGGGAAAGCAAAGAGCTGCAGGAAGCTCCAGGGATCCATGAGAAGGGGGATCCTCTGGGAGGTGCCTGCCCAGGTGCCCTGGTCCCTTCTGGCACGAGCTCCTTGCTGCAGACTCAGTCCTGTGCCTCACCCAAGGCTGTCTGCAGCTCCATCAGGGAGGGGTCACAGCCTGGGCCCAGCTGTTCCCAACACCTGGGACCAGGACAGAGGGGCTGTCACAGCAAACTCGGGCAGCTGGGCTTGGGCACAGGAGAGTTGAACACTTGAGGGACGACCTCACAAGGGGTTCCTCTCATCACTGAAAGACCCTTATGAAAAACTGGTGAGGAGAAAAGCACAGGGAGCCTGAGGGAAGTGAACAGACCAGGAAAGAGGGTTTAAACAGAGGCAAGTGTCCCCTACAGCCAGAGAGCAGAGCTGGGCTCTCAGAGCTCTGCCTGGAGACCCACGTGGTACCTGGCTGCAGATGTTCACCAGGATGGGCACAGCACACACCCAGGGCCCACCTGCACAGCCCATCCTGGGGGTCCAGGGCTGGGGCAGACACCAAGGAACAGCAGCAGGGAACATCCTGCACCCAAGGGGGAGGCACCTAGCAAGATTTTACTTCCCAGGCTACTGTGCTGTATTAGTTCTCTTAAAATTAAAATGGTTTTGATCAGATAAAGAAACATGACAAGGAACTGTTGCTCAGTCATTGATGCCTCTGAAAGAAGACATCACAAATAAGTACAATTTAGGCTGTTAGATCTTCACTTTCCTACATTTTATTTAATGCAGGTGTATTAGTCCACATTTACATCAAAGTAGAAACCTTTTGTTACAGTGAAGAGAAGAAGGGAAGGGATACTTAGTACTTTCAAACTCTTATAAGATACTAAATAGAAAATTATGAAAACCCTTATTTCATAATTTTTTATAAATAATTGTTTCGAATGTGAAAAACTTTAAACTCTTTCATTACTTAAAATTCATTGTGAAAAAATAAATCTGCCTAGGGTCAAATTTTATAAACAGAGACACCTTAAAATGTTTTAACATGAATCCAGGGCTCTCTTTACAGAAGCATTTGCTTAAGGGGCCAGGCATGTTCCCTGCACAGAGCCTGAGGAAGGTGGCCATGGGCTGTGGTGGGGGACAGCAGAGTCCTCTGCTGATGCTCAGCATCTGCCCCCTTCCCTGCCTGGCTCCAAAGCCCAGCTCTGACCAGGAGAAGAGCACAAAATGCCTGCCTGTATCCCACCTTCCTCTGGAAACCCCTCACACTGCCCAGACCCTCCAGAGCAGCTGTGGGGGGACTCTGGACCCTCCAGCCCCAGCAATCTCAGACCTCCTGGGCCCCAGCAGGGATCTGTCCCCACACTGGCCCCACAGACCTGCTCCAATCCCACACATTGCAGAGTCCAAAAGGTGAAGATTTTATAAGTCCAAGTGCCCAGTCCTGCATTTTGGCCACAACAACCCCCTGCAACTTTAGAGGCTGGGGATGGTGTGGCTGGACAGGGCCCAGGCAGGAAGGGACCTGGGGTTCCTGGCCAGCAGTGACTGAACATGAGCCAGCAGTGTGCCCTGGTGGCCAAGAAGGCCAATGGCTCCTGGCCTGGATCAGGAATGGTGTGGCCAGCAGGAGCAGGGAGGTCATTCCTCTCCTGTACTTGGCACTGGTGAGGCCACACCTGGAGTGCTGTGTCTGATTCTGGCCCCTCAGTTTGGGAAGGACATTGAGACACTCGAGCGTGTCCAGAGGAGGCAACGAGACTGGTGAGGGGCTTGGAGCACAAACCCTGTGAGGAACCACTGAGGGAGCTGGGGGTGCTCAGCCTGGAGAAAAGGAGACTCAGAGGTGACTTTATCACTCTCTGCAGCTCCCTGAAAGGTGGCTGTGCTCAGGTGGGGGTCGGTGTCTTTCTCCAGGCAGCACTGACAGAATGAGAGGTCACAGTCTCAAGCTGCACCAAGGGAGATAGAGGCTGGATATCAGGAAAAAGCTTTTCACAGAAACTTTATCAAAATTCTGGAATGGCCTGCCTATGGAGGTGGTGGAGTCACCATCCCTGGATGTGTTTAAAAACAGACTGGAAGTGGCACTGGGTGCCAGGGTTTAGTTGAGGTGTTGAGGCTGAGTTGGACTCCATGATCTTAAAAGTCTCTTCCAATCCTGTGATTCTGTGAAGTCTGTGAATTGCAAGGTGTTACTTGTCCTTGGGGAGCCTCATTGTCAAAGCATCTTTCTCAACTTAGATTTAAGGCTTAGACTACTTTAATTTGGGCAAAATGACCCTGGTAAGTTACCTGGTGTAACAGAACAGCACAAATTACTTTGTTAGGCTCCCAAACATTGACAAACACCAAATTTCACTCACGTCTATCATGATCCCTAAGAGTCATTGAAATCTTCCCAAACACACCACTGCTTTCAATCACACCCATGCAGTGAGACACTTCAGCTTTTTATAGCCCTCCTGTTGACTGACAGAGGCTGCTCTTCCACTGAATTAATTCCCCGTGCTGTTGGAGCTACAATAAGCCCCTCACAGCAGCCCAGTGTTGTGAGAACCTGACCCTCCTCTCACAAACACCCACTGTCAATGTCCTAAAATGCTGGAGATCCACAGTGCTGCAGGCATCAGGGTGGCCTCAGTGTGCTGTGGTTGAAAGGCAGATCTGCTGGCAGCAGGGCTCTCTGCTGTCCTGCACCTTAGGGCTCCTCTTTGCCTGTGCCCAGCAGAGATCAAAGCCCTCACCTTGCTCTGAGAGGACCCTGGGTCCCTGCACAGGCACAATCATCATGCAAAATAGAAAGAGAGAATCAGGCCCAGAAATCTGCTGCTGAAATTGTCATTTGACAGTAGACTTGACAAATGCCAAGAACACTTCTTGGAGAAAACCAAGACCTTTAGCTGTTCAGAAGACCAGCAAGGTGCAGTTTTCTGTGTGAGCTGTTGAAGCTTTAGCTTTGTGCTGCCCTGCATCTCCTGCTCTCAGTGAACCTGCATTACTGAGCTAGCACACAAAGGAGACAGGAGGTTGTCCAAAGGTAGGTCAAGAATCCTTTAGGAAAGACAGGAATAAAATCCCAGCCACGGATGAGCCTCCTGTCTTAAGTTCGCACTTGGAAGTCATACTTGGGTCCCATGAACTCCAACCCATTGTACATTTTGTCATCAGTCTACAGAGCTTGAAAAAAAAAATTGAACTTCTGAGTATTTTTTTTTCCAATAAAATACAGACAATAAAATATACTGCAGGTCTACATTTTTTTAACCTTCTTGATATGGCACAGAAATCAAAATAATTCAGTTACAGGAATTGGGTTTAATTCTGCAGCAGCTGCAAGGTGCAGCTATATTGTAAAATACATTATTTTATTTGTTTTTGGAGTCTAATAATGATCTATCATTCCCCATTTCAGTGGTATTTGGATATTACTATGTTTCTGTAATAATAATATCATAATCTTCATTAGTATGCAAATCTATACCATCTTACCAGATCCTGTTCTCCATGCTCTCCTTTGTTGTTGCAGCCTCATGAATTTCATTATGACACAAGATTATTATCAGACACTGGGAAGTGGGGTGGGGAATAGAATGACATGGAAATTATAATCTCTTGGTCTAATAATGAATCCATCTTCATAGTCCAGTTTGGTTTTGCACAAGATGCTTCTGAGAGAAAAGGGAGCAAAAGGGAGGAAATTCTTCTGAAACTGCTTCTGTACAGTAACCTTCCAAGCAGATGCCACTGGAGGGGTGCACTGGAGGGAGATGTTCCTCAGCCCTGTGTCTCATTTACATTTCAAAAAACAACAGTGATTCTATCCATATGTTTTTCCTATTCACAGCTTTACAGATGGCAAAAGAAAACAAGAGAATTCATGCCATTCAAAAACTCGTGGCCATTTCCTCTCCAGTGAAACTGATACCAATTATCAGTCTTCGTCTGCAATCACAATAATTATTAAACAACTGTAATTATTCTTGGAGCAGCCTGTGGTTTTAAAAATAAACACCACTTGACAGACTAGCAGAAAGCTTGTAGGAGTGCAAATATTCCTTCCAGTGTGAAAACTCAGGGCCCACATCCTGGGCAGGTTCCAGAACAGCCAAAGCTGCTCAAGTCCAGCATTCCCAGCTCCTCTGTGCTTTTAGGCTACAGGAACTTTAGGGCAAAGCTAAAGCAACAGAAATTATGGGATTAAGCAGGGAAAGTCCATTGGGCCTCCCAGCCCAGCCCTGGCAATTGTGCAGCTCCCCCCAGAGCTGTGGGAGATGCTGCAGCAGGGTCATTAAACTGCTGCTGTCACGCCAGAAGAGCATCTAGAATTTTCTTAGCAAAATAAAAACCCTCTCCTTCTAAATCATATAGAATCCAGCAATTTCTAGAAACAAACATGATTCCTTAGAAAATAAATTGAAGTCACCAATGTTGTATTGAGATACAATATTAGAAACAGATTTCTATTCTTCCTGTAAAATTTTGTATTTTACCTGAATTACTGCTTAGGTATTATTAATACCTTAATTAAAACCTACAGGGCTCTCTACAAAAGCCCACACCCAGGACCTGGTTGGGATGTTTAGTCAATTGTAGAAAATCTGATCTGCATTAATATGGGATTATCTCCTCCTTTCCTGATAAGTATGACTGCACATCACCTAATATGATCATGTAAATTTAGGTAACATTAACTGCTGATGTTTATTAACCAATTTGTTAGAGGTCTCCCCTTCTCAAAGGAGATTTTAGTAGAACAAGACTCATCTCCAAAAACTCCATGAATGGTGTAATTATTCTAACCTATTTATCACAGAAAAGATTAGTAACCTCAACAAGAATGCCCAATTTCAATAGCTGATTCAGATTACTTATCAAAAATAGGTGTGAATTATTATGTGATATACAGTGTAAGATTTCTTTGGCTTTTTTTTTTTATATTTAAAACTACATTCAGATGCAAATATAAATATGTTTACACTTTAAAATGCAGACTAGAAATTCAAAATCACACATTAATTAAAGCACTGCCGGTTTTTGTTCTGATAGTGGGTGCTGTCAAAAACCAGAACTTCTGTCAGACTGAAGTTGCACTGACAGGCTCAAGAGTTGTTCACTTTTTTCTCCTCCTCATTAAGGAAAAACCTGTCATTAAAAGAAACTATTTAAAGCAAGCAGGGAAATGTGTTTGGACTTTGATTGTGGCAATTAAAAAGCCCTGCTATTCAAAGATGGTGATTTTTTAGTATTTAAATAACACTTCACATTCTTCTAAGACGTTTCACTAAAAAGATTGTTAAATTAGGTGATAAAATTTTTCTTTGAAGCTGAAATATGTAACTATTATTTCTTAACTGTTTAGAATTAGAAAAGCTTCAATATCATATATTTTACAGAACTCATTATCAAGATTCACCAGACTTCATAAAACAAACAAATGCTTCACTTCCTGCCCTTGTTTAATCTCAGTAAGGCAGTTTCTTCCATGTTTTGAAAAGGAAGATTTCTTTCAACATTTGATGGAGCAATATCTTTTTTTTTTCAAAATGCACAGGCTGTGCTTGGGAAGCCATAACCACCTTCCTTTCAAAGCATAATGTGAGAAACACGGCTTGCTATTTAGAATTTTTATAAAAGTTTAATAAGGGATAAAAGGGACAAACTCTAGCACTGGGGTGTTTTGATGATTTACCAAAAAACACACCATTAGCTTAAAACATTTTTTTTCTCTATATACTGTTACATTACAGGGGGTACATGCATACTCACAAGAGTTTATACATATTTTAAACATTCTTGTGAGTTTAGGTGTTCTAGGAATTCTTTTGCATGGGTTTAACCTTTGACTTGTCTGAATGGCATCCTTCAGATTAATTTTTTTTTTTTTGCCTCATGATTTCATCTTGTTTTACACTCTGATAATGAGGAGTCAATAAATTGGGTTTTGGCTTTTGTCACTGTTATCATTCAGATAAAAGTCTACAAAATGTGAGGAACTACTTGATTATCTTACACTATTCTCTGAGTTAGTTACATGAATAAAAGCATTTTAACATTTAATAATCTCTATTTTAATATTATGCTATAGCTTTAGATATATCTATCACACTACTATTTATATAAGCTATACAGTACATACATAAACTGACAGGTTATGCCATACTAAAAGGCAGTTAAAAGGAAATATAAATTGTACCATATTTTTTTTTGTTAATAATATGTAAAAGCTGATACAGAAATGTGAAAGCCAATACTATATTGTCACAGAATTCACAGAATTCACAGAACTCACACTGTCATTGTCATTTATAACAACAAGAAACGGGGTGCTTGTCAGGAATGTATTTTAAGAGGAAGACTCAGACAGATCAGAGTTGGCAAATAAAAAGATATTATTTTTTTTAAGGCCAGAACAAGACTAAAATGCAACTTAAAATGTCCAAGTAGGTCAGATCACAATGAAAAACCAAGTACCATGACAAAAAAAAATCTAATTATTAATATAATAAGTATTAAATTAATCTTTATCTCCTATTGATTTGAATGTTGGAAAATATTCATGCCATTTATACACACAAAAATTTTTCCTGCTAAAATACACAGAGCTGAAAAATCCTATGATGAATTACATTTTCTTATACTTTCTAAGTTTTGACTATTAATCCATCCTGCTGAAATTACATCATTTCAGATCTCTAAGCATACTTGCAAAGCACTGTCAGTTTTTAGATAATCCATCATTAGTATTTCCATCACTAACCTTCAAATTTATGCTTCCCACTTAATTCCAAGTCATGTTGGTCTAATGATGTCAGAACGCTGCTTGTTCACTCTGGGACAGAGAAGTAGGTAGAGTTATCTGTAAGAGTTTTGATCAGAAGTAAAAGTACATAATCCATTTCCTTCAAAACCCTACACCCATCACTGAAATCACCAATTCAGAGAATCACCCAGGCTGGAAAAGACCTTGGAGGTCATCGAGTCCAGCCTGGGACCCAACCCCACCCTGTCACCAGGCCATGGCACTCAGTGCCACCTCCAGGCTTCCTCAAACCCCTCCAGGAATGGTGACTCCACCACCTCCCTGGGCAGCCCATTCCAATGCCCAGTCACCCTTTTTGGGAAGAATTTCTTCCTGATGTCCAAATGAAACCTCCCCTGGTGCAGCTTAGGGCTGTGTCCTCTTGTCCTGCCGCTGTTCCCTGGGAGAAGAGCCCGACCCCCCTGGCTGCTGTCAGGGAGCTGGAAGGAGGAGTGAGGTCTCCCCTGAGCCTCCTCTTCTCCAGGATCAACAACCCAGCTCCCTCAGCCTCTTCTCCCAGGATCTGTGCTCCAGACCCCTCACCAGCCTTGCTGCCTTCTCTGGACTCTCTCCAGCCCCTCAGCATCCGTGCAGAAAGGGGCCCAGCCCTGGTCACAGCACTCCAGGTGGATGGATGCCTGCTGGTGTCCCCCAGGGCCAAGGGAAGGACAGCCAGCTGCTCTTTGGTGCCTCTGTGGGGATGTGCTGCCTTCCCCTGACACAGCATTAGCACATCCAGCAGTACCCAGTGCTGGCAAACACCAATTCCAGTGGCACCACCCAGGTAAAAGTTGTCAGCAATAGCTCTCTGACTAGCTAACAGTCATGCCTTCCTCAACAGGCTTAATTTCAAAAGTAAATTACTTCATGGATCCTTCTCCTTTTGTCTTTTACCGTCCCAGCATGATGCATGCTCTTCTTCCAGACTTAACTGTCCCCAGTCAAATCCATTGCTGAGTCAGGTCAGTGCTAGCTTTTTCCCCTGTGTTATTTTAAGGTGTCAGCAGATTCAGTCATGAAATCATAGAAATGAAGAGATGTAAACACAGAATGGAAAGTCTCCCAGTCCCACTATTTTCTAAGAGTTCTACTGTCCTCTGAAATTTTTGTGAGCCATGGCACATTAGAATTCCCAACATTGCTGCAAGGGCCTGAGTGTCAGAAAAATAAGAACTGGCATAAATTCTGAAGAGAAGCTCACCCAGGAACTGCAAAACCCTCTAGACAATTCAGCCTCTCAAAGCTCATGCATTTAAAGAGTATAAACACTTTGGCCTTACACTTCAGAAACAAGCCCTTTCTAACAGGCTCACTTCTGCAACCTTGAGTTAAGCAGGATTCTTTTCATTTCTTGTTGACTCCAAAACTGGAGCATGTCAGCCTATTATGAACATTTTCCTAAATACTAGCAAAATATTTCTTTCCTCTATGCTTTAATTAGGGTTGTATCTACACTTGTGATAGATATTTAATAGTTGGCAATTTTTTTGGAGATCTTACACAAGGTAGTCTTGCAGAGTCTACATGTTAAAAGATATTAAAGATCACAGTGCCTTGGTAGATAGCATTATATATAACAATATCAAAGAATATGGAAAAATCCTTGAAAGAAATTATTTACTGAGAGAAGAAATGCTGTTTGACAGCTATCAAAAATAAAGTTTTTAAATTAAAAAGATCTTCCTTCAAGAGCTGTCTCAACATACGAGCCCCAAGACTCACAATGATGAGCTCAGTGCATGGCAATTGCACAGGAAGTCCAACCTTTTTTGACTTTTAATCACTTAAATGTTTCTGCAGACCAGTCTGCCTTCTGTTAGTTGGTGTTGACAACACCTCACATAAACAAAAATTTAAAAGAGATGAGAAAAACCATAGAAAACTGGAGCCAGTGGGAAGCCAAAAACTTAAAAGGCTGCTGAATATGCCCCTCATTTTTATACAGGGAATTTGCTTGGGTAGAGTCCTATCCAAGGGGTAAAATATCATCTCTGAACTAAAGCTCTGCAATGGAAGGCAACAACAGTTCTGTATCTAAGCTGCAGAAGCCAAAGCAGGGGAGCAGCAGCCAGCCTGGAGCCCTGATCCTGGGCACTTCCACTGGCTGGGACCCAGGGCAAGGGAAGGGTGAGAAACCCCATCCAAAGCTACTTTGCTCTCCAAATAGTAATGAGAAGCGCATACACACATCTGCCACAAGGTTAAGAAAATTTCTTCTTTGCTCTGAAATCTCTTGAGTAGACTCTGAATTTATAGGTAAAACATACAGTGTTCTAGCTATGGAAATGGATCACAATTCAGCACTCAGAAATCATAACTATTACCCTCACTGTGCTGTATAATTCAGGCTTTGGCCAGCAAAATGCAGGGACCTGAAGCCAGCAGGTCAGAGGGGCCTGACTGGGAAATCCCAGTGGATTTTGGGTCCTTGGCCAAGCTGAGGTCACGGGGCTGCACCATGGAATGGCACAGTTAGTGCTGGCATTTCAGTGTTGCTAAGTTAGTTATTTTCACTTTTAACCCAATAACTGATTCCTCGAAGCCCATACTGCAGACTTTTCTTTCCAATTAAAAAATATCACCCAAACCCATAAAGAAGAAAAAGAAAAGTAAAAAAACCCTAAAACTTCCATCTTACTTCTTATTTATTACTATATTCTAAAACCTCAAACTCTTCAGTTTTCCACCCTATAATATTACACACTTCTAACCAACTAAACACCCATAATCCCAATATTATTAATCAATTTTAAAAACCTATTCCACAGCCTCAAATTACATAGAACACTCTCCTAAGAATAAAAATCTATTTATACAAAAATTTAAAATTCTTAACACCTAAAACTCCAACAGTTAGTCACTGAGGTATAGATTGCATTTTAATTCCTTAAAAAGAAAAAAAAAACAAAAAAACTAAAAACAAAATCACTTTGCATCTATCCATTTAAATAAGCTGAACATGGTGCCTACAGCACAATGTATTTGCAACCAGCAGAAGCAGAGGAAGGAACATAAATGATATTTTATTATTCAGACACAACTACCACTATGTCTGCCCATACAATCTTTTTATAGCCCATCTCAGCCCATCTATTGCAATATCAATTGTTCACTAAACAATTGGGAAAATAATGTCTAGTGAAGAGTGAAATGCTTTGAATTGTGTCTGTCTTGCTAGAAAAAAATTCAGGCAAAAACACCAAATGTCCTTCTCAGTCTTAACAAAATGTTTCAATTTTCCCGATAAAAGTATTTCTTAATTTCAAAAGCCTGTAATGATCAACTGTGCAAAAAAATTGGGAAAAATTTTAACATTTTGAACGTATAAAAATATCTCACTTATACCAAGACAATATTTCTTGTAAAATTACAATCTCTCTAAGAAGAAGAATCTTTCTTCAGCTCTAATTATTTCAAATATGCAAAAGCATCCACATTTGGCACTTGATTCTGTGACTGCAACCCTTGTTCTTGTAATTGTTCCTAAACCAGGAAAATGCAGTATTTGTTTAAAATTATAACAAGACATAACAGTAATCATACTTTGTTTAGTAAAAACAACTTTTATTATGCAAATCATTAGAAAGAACGCTATTT
The DNA here is from genome assembly GCA_003676055.1 of Chloebia gouldiae. Taxonomy (NCBI): domain Eukaryota; kingdom Metazoa; phylum Chordata; class Aves; order Passeriformes; family Passeridae; genus Chloebia; species Chloebia gouldiae. The sequence goes on from QUSF01000059.1 coordinate 2,162,796, forward strand.
AATCCCTGGGAAAATCTTGTGTTAAATTGGATAAATTAAAATTAATATCATTACATTTACAGAAGGTCTTTTATCCCATTTTTATACCCAGCACATTTCAATTCATAATTAGAAGAGAGGCAATGAATGTTTCAAATTAAAACAATTCAATAAAACCTGAAAAATGTTTCATTTTTCCTATTAATAAATGGACCCAGTGAGAGTGTAGTCAGTAACACAGCCTTTATAACACCCACAGTAAATTATGATATTTTGATTCTCCAACCAGAACCATTTTAGTCTTGTCATCTGTGCTTTTTGAGAATGGATTGTGTGGGTTTGACAGCTCAGGGTGTGTTTTGCTCCCAAGGAAAGGGGAAAGAAGCTTGGGATGTCCTTTTGATCCAGCCCATCCTGACAGCTCTCCATGAAACTGGGCTGGCACGGTGGCTGCTCCTGTTCCACAGGGTATTTCTGGAGCTGTTTTGGTGCAAAATAATGAAAAATATCAGCCTCCAACAGAATGGCTCAAACTCTACAAGCACTGTCAAGCTTTATCATTCATTCATTTCTCTTTCAGTTTGGGAACAAAAAGTGATGCAGCGAACGTTTTCCAGCCCTTCGTTGCTTCCACTGTCTCCAAGTTTTCTCTTAGGCAGCCAAGTTTTAGAGAATGGCCCCATATTTGGCTGTGTCTGAAAGCTCCAGTAGTCCTGAAATTATATCAACAGCATTTAAAGGAGTTGTGTATATTAAAACAGATATAACAAAGGGCCATACAAAAGTTTGCCTCTTCAAAACCCAGAAACAATGAAGTGCACCTGGATCCATTCCCAAAAGGTCTTGAAAATGACCACCTAAAAACTACCATGGACTTTGGGAAAGAAAGGGCTCCAGAAAAATTGCTGGAAAATCATTGCATCTTCTCTTAGTTGAACATCAGCATGTCTGAAGGACAGAGCCAGCTGGTTTGGGAAAATATATTCTTTCCAGTCAAACAAGGAACAGTTTACTTGGAGAATTTAAATCTAAAATTTGATTTGGGATTTTTCACTTAATTTTCATACATTTCTAATTTAAAAATAATCTCTCAGCAGTATTTAGGGTGTCTCAATAAACCAAATTTTAAAATATTTTTAAAGTATTTCTTCTTTCAAAAGAGCATTCTCCTAATAAGTAAGATATCAGTGGGAAATTGCATTTTAAGTCCAAGGTGTATACTTTAAAGAGAAAATCCTTAAACTTGTTTATAATTAACACCATTATCCAACAGCTCTCCTTTAAACACTCATCCTACTACAGAACATGTTTGCTTTCAGAATTTTGTCTTATGTTGGCTTTGTTCCCTTTTCTTCTATAAAACACAACTCATAACTACATATGAAAAGTAATCCCAAATTAGGGCTAACTGGCTAATTATACTCATTCAAAATTTTCAGGTACCTTTTATGCTGTTTCAGGCAGATGTAAATCTCTTCTTTTTTTTTTTTTTTTTTCAAAAAATGGCCCACTTCATCAAGAGCATGTGAAACTTGGAGAGACTGTTGTTAGCAGAAATTACCTGAAATGCCCAAAACACCAACTTAATCAACAATTCAAAAACATTGCTTCTTCTTGATTCATCACACATGATGATGTGCAAATGAAAATGTTTTCAGTTGTGTAATATTAACTCTTCTAAATAGAATTCAAAGCCTTTCATGACCATTTATTTTTCTATATTTCTTGGAAAGGTAGAATTATTCTATGTCAGGCACAGCCATTATGGCCATCTCTAAAGCAAATAAAAAGGTATATGTAGAAAAAAACATAGCAATGTCCCCTTTCCAAAGTCTGTTAGTGTCTCCTCTGAGGCAGCAACTTCCTCTGTTAGTTCATTGCAACACCAGGATTTCTTTCTTCTTTTTCTTTTTCTACCTGTGTGCCTCAGGAGAAATAATCTGGCAATTAGTGAGAGCTAATGGGTACTTCAGGACTTTTCCTCCTATTGCAAAAGCTGCACACAGTGCATTCTGTAAAATTATGGACTTTCAAAATTTCATTGTTGTTGATTGCTCCCCACTTTGCAGTGCACAGGGCATCCTACTGCCTCACAATCATTCCTATTCTGAGTCAGGAAAATTGGTTGTTAATATCTTCCTTTGCCCTCAGATCTGTTTCACAGTTAATGAAAAAAACCTTAAATCAAAAAAGAAAAGAAAAAAATGGGGTTTATCAGGCTGAACTATACTTCCTTTATACAACATAAAAACCTGAAATGCATGTTATTCTTGCTGGTTTTTATGACTATAATTCATTCCATGAGGCTTTCTTACATGTATCCACAAGGTGATGCAGACAGCAGAAATTATCTCAGTAAATACAGGGCTGGTTTTCATTCTGTGCCTGGAACAAGCAGGTTTGCTGATACAAAATTCCAGTCATTACATCAAACATGGAACAGGGATGAAGTTACATTAATTTCCACCAAATGGGACTGGCTCTCAGGGTAAGCTATGATGCAGTGCTGTTTCCATGATAGCTGTAATTAGATCTGTTGCCTTGGCCAGGCTGGGGAGCACAGGGGGCACATCTGGGAAGAACAGGGGCACATCTGGGGAGCACAGAGGGCACATCTGGCTGAGCCTTTGGCTCTGAGAGTTCCTGGGCACAGCCCTGCAGGGCCAGTGCCAGTCTGGGCTCTGCCCTGCCACCCTCAGCACAGGGGCAGGAGGCAAAGGAAACAAAGCCAAGGGTGTCTCCTGGATTTGTAGCTGGCCAACTGAAAAGTGCATTTTGTTGGTGCTCCGTGGAAGAAACAGCAGCACTGGGCTGCTCTGCTGAGCACAGGAAACACCTTTTGTCTTAAAATGTGGCCAGCAGAGCTACAATGACCATGGCTGGTACCTTGGGGCTTTTCCACTGGGAGCTTGTCTTTGCAGACATTTCCATATAATCAGATATTCAAACTGAACTTTTCTCCATTCATAAACAAGCCAATTTTCACAGGCTCAGGTGCAGTTATGGCTCAGATGGAAATTAAAATGGTGACAATGAACCAGATTTGGTTCAGCTCCCTCAACAACCCTTCCCTGCTGGAATATATTTCAGGTCTCAGTTAGTAGGAGTGGGTTAAACAGCTCACAAAAAATATATCTGTCCCAAAGATTCTCTGCCTGAGGCAGAAACAGATCCAAACAGCAAAGCAATCGTTATTCCCATTTGTGGGAAAGAATGACATGCCTAACACCCCACAGGGAATCTGGAGTAGAACTAAACCTCAAAGCTGGTAAGCCCAGCTTGCTCCATCATCTACCTGAAAAACATGGAGCAGACATGATACTGCTGTTTAAGACTCTTTGAAATGGAAAGGATTCTGACCCCACATAGACTCATAGGTATTCTGTAGCCATGAAGAATAAAAGGCTACATTAGAAGGTTAAGAAAGACAGAAAGAAAATGCATCTGTGTTTTATGGAGGTTGCTGAAATGGATTTCCCTTTTTTAACTATGCTGTGGAGCTCAGTAGGAAAGCTGATTTATCCTGTGAGTGCACAGCAGTTGCTCCCTGCTAGAGCTGCTGTTGAAGTTTAATTGGAATACACAGCATTTGTGTAATGTTCATATCATGGAGAACGTTTAAGAAAAGCAGAAAGGCCCTTTCAGTTCAGCACACTTATTTCTGTTGTGATCCTGATCACTGAACCTGGGTGGAAATAAGAACCACCAAATGATTTCCTTGCTGCCTGTTTCAGTCAGTGACTCCAGGGGCAGAAATGGCTGCTTGCAGAAGAGAAGGGAAACAGGCCAGGCCTGGCTAATTCAGGGGACTGGCAATGGGATATGGAGCCTTTCATCTACAGGCTGCTGAATCCAGCACAGGGCTGTAGCAACCAAAAAATTATTCCCATCAAATGGAAGTTCAGTGGCCCTAAAAGAAATCATTTATATGGTTTCTGCTTCATACAGGCACTTGCAGCAGAGGAATTATTGCTACATTTAGCAGTACTGCATAGTCATCAGTGAAGTGGAAGCTTTTGGTGGTTTTTTACATTGCCAGAAACAGAATGGTGTCCCTGAAAAAAATCCTGTAGTGATTATTTTGACTAAGAACATTTTTCATTAACCTAAAGATTTGGTTGGTTTTGTTGTCGTGGTTGTTTTTGTTTTTTTTTTCATTCTTATCATTATTTTAGTTTTATTTAGGCTCCTTTGGTAGTTTTCTTTGCCTTTCCCCATGCTTTAGATCAGAAGATGGAAGTCTTCATCCAAGTGACTTCTGCTAAAAAGTAATATACACAAATACTGAGAGTTTAAAAACTGCATCTGTCCAAAACAGAGCCTTCCACTGCATCTGTCCAAAACAGAGCCTTCCACTGTTAATGTATTTGCATTTGGCTCAAACATTAAACACAAAGTATTTTTAACTGAAAACTTCCCATTTTCCAGGGAACTGGGTGGCAGTTTAGGGTATCTATAATCTATAATGTATCATCTATAGAATCCACAGGATTTCAAGAGAAATTTTAGCAAATGTTACCACAGACTAAGGCCAGTATTCAACCCTCAGGACCTGTAGTGATTGGGTCAGTACCTTCAAGGAAGCTGAAAGGAATTTCCCCAGGAGCTGGGAGCTGAGCCAAGGGTGGTTGTCAGGACATAGGACCATAGAGGAGCTGGAGTCAAAAAGGACATTTAAAGGTCAGAATCCAACACCCCTGCAATGAGCAGGGACATCTCCAGTGGGATCAGTTTTTCAGAGCCCTGTCCAGCCTGACCTTGAATGTCTCAGGGAAGAGACATCCACCCCCTCCCCTGCAACCTGTTCTTCTGTTTCACCACCTTCACCCTGAAAAATTTCTTCCCTACACCTACCTTGAATGTCCCTGCTTTTAGTTTGAAACCATTACCCCTGGACCTATTGCCACAGGCCCTACAAAATGTCTGTCCCTTTCTCGTTGATGTTTTCACTTTCTGTGACTGACCCTGTGACTCTGCTGCGGTTTGTCCACGGGGCAGCAGCCTCCTCCAGAACCCCTGAGCAGCATTAACACGCCCTCCTAAAGTGGGAACCACACCCTCACACCAGGAATTTGGGAAGGCTAAAGCCAGGACTGGATCAGGCAGATATTCCTCTTGCATTTTGTATTCCAGTTAACATCTCCAATTTCATCCATCTCATTATGCAGGTGCAAGAGTTACAGCAGAGGTCACAGACTACTCACAGTTTTAACAGTTAAAAACATGCTTGTTCTAAATAAATTTGTGCAGTTGCATTGTGAAAATTCTGTGTTCAATAGGTCTCATCAAATGTTATTGCCCAGATTAGTTTAATAACATGTTCAGCTGTAGAACAAAACATGCAAGGGTAACAGTTCAAGAGCTTTTTCTACTCTGGGGGTACATGTAATATTTCTGCAGTTAGAAAACTCATATATACACACACACACACATGCTCACTGGATTTATTTACTGACTAAAAAAAGGTTTCTGCATATTATGGTAGCAGTTCTGCAAAGTATTCTGAACATTATGCAATTTAAAGCCTTATGACTTCCTAAATGTAAGATTATTTTTTTGAAAAAAAATTACAGCACACACTCAGAATATGCAAAAGGATTGTTGAAAAGCTAGCAGCATATGACAATAAAAATGCAATTATGTCTGTGAAACTTCATATGCTTCACATTGCAGAGTGTTACACAACACTACTGAAGATGTGTTACATAGATAGTTAGAATTTAATTTTGGGGATATAACAGATTCCTGAGTCCATAACAGTGACTCCAGCATTCCATTTAGGTGTATCCACAATAATGCATTTCCTATTTTGAAATAAGATAGTGATCACGAAAGGAACAAGCTCAAGTGCAGTATATGGACAGAAACTAAAGGCTTCTTCCTAGAAGATGTAGGACTATTAAAGCAACCTAGGATTTTGTAAAGATTAAGCTTCACAATTCTACCTCTTGATTATCTTGCAATAAATGGCCCATTTGTTTGAACTTTTGGGGGGGTGGTTGGACATATTACTTAGGTGCACAATGTAGTTTGACCTATAATTCTCAGCTCAGCAGCCAGGCATATCTCATGCAGCCAGAGTTGCTCACATTTAGCTCTGGCTGTAGAGCAGCCAGCTCTGCTGTGGGAGCCAGGTGAAGCACTGTGGATAAAAATCTGGCCCCAGTGCAGCGAGCATCATGGCTTCAGAAAAACAGGCACTATACCATACATCATGTAATTGTATTCCTGTTCCTGGGGAATAAACCAAAAGTACCTCAATGAACTATAGAGACAATTAATTTAATTGCTATCCTATAATGTTTTAAGAGAACACTATCCTTTCCCAAACCATCTGAGCAATGATTTTTTTTTCCTGTTCTAAGCTTTGTGGGATGACTGTAAAAATCTACAAGAAATCACTGACTTTGATACAGAAGACAGACTGAGGGCCATGACAGAAGCAGAGACTTCTCTTTAATAAAGTGATACCTGCACCAATTTACACAACTATCCAGCATATCCCTTCAGTTCAGCTTTTGCTTTCCTGGTGTGAGGGGCTACCACAAAGAAAGGATGGGGAAAGATCAGCCTCAGCAATGAGCAAAAAGCCACAGCAACCCATCACATGCCATGTGTGGCAGCCCTAGCAGCCAGGCTGAGAAGCCCCTCAGCTTGGTGACCCTGTCCTGCAAGGCAAAGGCCCAGGTTTAGGGCATGTCTGAGCAGCCCATCCCAGGGAAGAAGGGCCTGAACTCCCCCTGCCCTCCTGCAGCCTCCTGCACACACCTGCCCTGCTGGGACCAAACCAGCCCAACTCCAAAGTGAAGCCCAGAGCCCGAACTGGGAATTCCCACCTTTGCCAGGGTCACCCCGTTCAGAGGGGTGGGAGTAAAGCTCAGCCTGGACTGTGCTGCTCCCAGAGGTTTATGGACAGGGATGGCAGGATAGTGATGAACACCAGCAGCCTTTTTTCAAAATGGAATCTAAATAAGGTGGGACATGAAGGAAAATTTGGGGAAGAAAAAAATTTGGTTGAAGAGGAGTGACTCTGCCGTGTTTCTAACAATATCTGCAAGGAAGCAGCAGAGGAAAAGCAGAGGAAGGTAATCTCCTGAGGTAGTCATGGGTAGCCAACCCCACACACACTTTTCTGCTGTACCTAGCTAAAAATTCTCCACAGTCACAACGACTGAGACATGCCCTGAAGCTCTCAGACCCCAGCCACCCTACTCAGAAAATTTCCACTGGAGACACACTCTGTGTCTTTCTATACCCCATTTTCCTCATTCTTGTGCCACAAGACACATCTCAGCCTGTCCTGCTGAAAGGTCCCCAGGCAGCCGACACTTACTGCAGCTGCAGCATCTCTCAGGGAAGCCATATGAGCTTCTTCCTTGGGAAATGGCTGCTCAGTGGGTCAAGAACAGCTCTGCTCCTGCTGCTGCAAGGCTTTCAGGAACAGGGGCAGAGGCTGCCGTGGTTCAGAATTCAGCTGATACAGCTGGAAAGGAAGGGCATGCAGTGATCCAGTGTCCAGCTGGACCAGATGTATTACAGACAATTGCATTTGTCTATAATGATGGTACACCACAAGCTTCTGAGAAAAGGAAAGGTGATGCTGCAGCTTTCTCTGAGCCTCGCCCTGCCAAGCTCAGTCCCTCCAGTTTCATTAATCACATGAAACCCAGATGTCTCACACACAACCCTTTCTATTTCTCTCCCATGCTATTGAGTCTGTACCTTGAAGCCTTTCATTCTTTTTTCTCGATGTTCATTTGCCACTAAATATTACTCTTCCATGTATCTGTAATACCTTGTGAATTAATTAATTTACATTAAAATGTAAACAGGGTGTTCGCTGTAAGAAACAGTCCCCAGACAACGTGTGGCAGAAAACTCTCACACTTCCCATATGTTGCAAGGCATTTAGTAGGCATTGCCCTAGAACAGGCTGCCTGTTAGCTCACACAGGTGTGTTCTTCTATTAATTATGATAACACAGCCAAATGAGAACGTGGTCACTCTGTTCCTCAGTGGTCCTGCCCAAGGAATGCAGCTGGAGCAGGATGTTAGCCATGGGGTATAAAACTGGTCATAACACCCATGACTTCTGGAGGCGTAAGAGAAATAGGACTGAAAATCCTTAATTTATTAATAAATTCATATATAAATGTATTCATTTATTCGTATAAATTTATTTATTTAATAATATAATGATAAAATTAATTAATCCTTAATTTATATTAATTTATTTAATTTATCGATATAAATTTAATAATTTATCAATATAACTATAAAATAATCCTTAATTTATTTTATAGGACTGAAAATCCTTAATTTATTTTATATCCTTATTTTATTTTATATATTTATATATATATAATTTATATAAATATATCTATTTTGTACTGAAAGGAACAGTATCAAGAGATGAGATAAGACACCAAGGAGTTAAGGAACTGATGATACATGAAACTATCTTTTTGCTCTCTAAGTGATGCTGTAAAGGGTATAAAGCAAAGGTCAAGAGAGAAACAACTGGAAAGCTACAAAAATAGAGCAGTTAGGGAGAGGAAAAAAGCACACAAGATTGTCACTACCTATCTTTGTTAAATCCCCACACCCAAGAGTCTAATTGCCACTGTCACACCTGAGTGCCAGTCTCCTTTGAGCCACACTTTGCTGTCTGGAGCTGAGCAAGCCAACATTTTACTGGGATTCTTTTCTTGCTAATGGAAAATAAGTGGAAAGCAGGGAAGTTGTGCCTATTGACTAGAAAATCCTCTGGTGTTTCAGCTTTTCCCACTTTGTGCCCACCAGGCACACGTTTCACACACAGCAGGAGTGTCAGAACAATGTATGTGCCTCTAAAAGTTCTTCATGTATTTCACCTTTGGGGGAACAGCCACCATTTTTTGATATATGTAAACCTGATTTCATAGAGCAAATGTGTTGTTAATGCAGCCCATGTGTGTGGTGTGGTCTAATCCTGGCATCCCTGGCCTGCAGGCATGGTCCTGAATTCAGGACTTCCCTGTCTGACACAGGAGGGAATACTTGGCAGGCTGCTGCAGACAGCCAAATAAACCTCACAGTAATGTATGCCTGAATTTTATCTTACACTAACAGGAAGAAAAATAAGAGGGCTATAGGTCAGGTGAAGTACAGTCACACACCCCAAATTTTCCCTCGATATGTACTTAATACAAGAAATAGCAGATATATAGCAGCTGTAAGAGTCACTTGCTAATAATTAAGTATTTATGATTTCATCTCCTTACCAATTTTAAAATGCAGACTGAAGGAGGCAAAACACATTAATCTGATGCACAGAGCTTTTGTTTGGAAAAATAAAATCTCTCTTTACAAAACCTGCACAGCCATCTAAAATACTGTTTACTTCCCTCTACAGTTCTGTTTAATATGTATTTGGGACTAGAACATAGCATTTAAATGCTGACTCTCAAGTGTAATATTCTTCTCTGTGTTCCTTGTGGAAAACAGAATTTTTGCACAGAATCAAAAAATGAAAGAGGGTCATGACATTCTAGTGGGCTTCTTTATGGTGTATGAAACCCTTCATTAAACTTTTAGAAGCCAAAACCCTGAATGGCTCTGGGAGAAAGCAAAAACCTCAGAGTGCTTCTGGGGAGCATCACCTGTAATTTATTCACTTTGAATGCTTTCTATGGCGCAGCTCATGACAGATGCATGACATGATTCCAACGTCCACAAACCCAAGGCATTAAGTAATTGAATCCATAACCAGAAGCTGGTAAATGGAGAGTCTTATGAGTTATCCTGTAAGTGTGACATGGAGAACAGCTTGCTTCACAATCATTATTTTACTGTAGTGCAGAAATCACATAATGAGGACTTCATGCTGTTAGGATCCTAAGCCTTGATTGTTAGAACATTTCAGTCATATTAAAAAAATTATATATTGGAAGCAGATAGGAATAAAAACAGTAATTGGAGGCTCAGCAGTGGGTTAAAGCCACAATTTATTTACCATTTCCCTTGCATTAGATGAACCATTAACAGGATTATTAATAAAGATTCTGTATTGGGCTTGTCACATAGCAGCAATGTGTCATCTTATTCTGCTGCCAAAAGCATGTCAGTATAGTTTTCTTAAGGCTGTAGAGAAATCTTCTCTAGTCTAAAATTACTGAAATATGTTAATTTTTATAGCTGCTTGAATTAGTACATGACCTTTAAAACAAAGAGGCAAAAATCATACATCCATCTGATGATATTGATTTCTTGGTTATACAAGGTGCATGCATTAAGCAAATTGAATTACAAATTAAAATTCAGCACTACTTTATTAAAAATCAGGTGTTGATGAAAAGTGATTCTCTACAAGATGCTCTTCTAATTTCCATTGCAGTTGCTGTCACAAACTGTAGACACTAGTCCCCAGAAAAGCTGGGTTTATTTTTGTCATGCAGTTATAATTCAGAATTGTTTCATGGCTTTTTGCATTACTTTGTCATTTAGTTGGGAATACCTGATTCTCTGATCTATGACATTAAAATAAAACAACTGTCCTCCTTCAGCTGTTGCTCAGGTACCCAGAACAATCTCAGAAATGGGAAGGGGGAAAGTGGACCAAGGGGCAGCCTCTGCAAATGTGAGCAAGTTTGATTATGGCAGCAAAACACCTTTCATCAATTCACCTCTTTGCCAACTGAACTTCAAAGACAGCTCTCTATTTCAGGATAAAGGAAAATTAAAATATTCCACTTAAAAATATCTCAAGTGGAATCACTCAGATTTTGCTGTTGTAGTTTTTCAAGATAGGTACTTCATGGCTTTTATTTTTAGATTCCTGACATGAAATAATTATATAAAGTATTCATTTTAATAGTTCATAGAGCAACTGGAAGACAAGTTAATAAAAATCATGTGTGTATGACAATTAAGTATATAAAATCTTCTATAATTTTAAGATTTTCCCAGTTCATTTGCTCAAAGGAGAAATGTGCTATGAACAACTTTTTATTTGTTACTTTCATTTATTTTTGAATATACAAAGACCTTTTTTTTAAATAAGTAATATACCTTAGGTCAGTCTCAGAACACTAACTTTAAACACAAACCCAGCTGCTGCAGATAAGATGAAAAGTCAGAAAAAATAAACGGGAGGACTTCTGATCTCAGGTTAGGGAGGAGATGGGAGCAGCTTGCCTTGAAATTATTATTTTACTGCAGAGTAGAAATGGCATAATGAGAACTCCATGCTGCCAGAAGCTGTAACCCTTGATGGCTGGAATACAGCTGTCACATTAAAAATGACACACTGCCAGTAGAGTGGCATAGCTGCAGTAATCACACACCTCACATCTGTGCTGCACTTGCCCAAATCAGGAGCTTCTTAGTGTAAGTCTAGGCTAAGGTTAATGAAATTATTCAATATGCTTTATTGCAGCAGAGTTGTTCAAATAAGTAAATGGAAAGGTACATTAAAACTTATTATTCTGGTTGACAATAGAAAAAATTGAAAAGCCAGAAGCTACTGTTCTAACAAATGTCCTTAAGAACCCATTGCACAGAACAACAGGTAGTTTAACCCCATTGTTCAGTTGTATCTATATACTCTAAAGAGAAATGCTAACTCAAACCAAAGAGAACAGTTTTCATCAGGACACTGATTAGGAAACACAGGCTATGTACATATTCAATGCAGATCTTATATCTACATGAATTCCACATTTCTTTATGAAATTCAGCGAGCGTGAGCCAGGTGATCTTCACTGTATTTCAGTTCTTTAGTATGCCCCTCCAAAGAACAGCCATCAGAAGTGACACCTGCAAGCCTGGAACTACCAACAGGATTGGAGCTACCAACAGGAAGAACAACTGGCCACAGACTGAGCTGTTCTGGTTCAAAACAAAAAAAGAGCAAAGCCCTTTTACTGCTGGAACTGTCTACTCAACAAAATCCTGCCTTATGTAGGAACATCCACATTTCAGAAAGAGGAATAATGTGATGAAATTCTAGCAGCCACTATTTCCTTACTGTGAATATCTTCATTATCATGAATGTGACAACTTTCAGTGTTTGGATATGCTTGTCTGTCCTGAGGGTGGTACAATCTGTAGCTCTGGGAGTAAATTCCTTACAGTGAAAACCCAGTCAGAACTCATTTGAAGTCTTTCTTGTCACTCCCAAGACTTCAGGAAGTCAAGCAAAACTCTCATTATACAATTCAAAATTATCTAAGTTTCTTGATACTGCAAATATTACAGAACATCCTAGAGCAAGTCAGAGTACATTGGATTAAACAGAGAATCTTTGCAGAGTCTCAACTGTGTAGAGACCATCTTCAGTTATTCATTCCATTTTTTTGGAAGTTTGGGTTGGGTTTTTGTTTTGCTTTGGTGTTTTTGAAAGAGCTTCACTGTTGGGATTTAACCCCAGCCAGCAACAAAGCTCCACACAAGGGGCACTCACTTCCCCCACCCAGGGTGGGACCAGGGGGACAACTGGAAAATAAAAGAGAAAAACCACGATGGAGATAAAGACAGTTTAACAGGTGAAGCAAAAGCTGCACACACAGGCAAAGCAAAGCAAGAATTCATTCCCTGCTTTCCAAGGGCAGGTGTTGAGCACCCCCATCACGCACAGGGTGATTGGGAAGGCAAAAGTCATCACAGCCATTGTTCCCCACCTTCCCCCTGTCCCTCAGATTTACGTGACCCTTGGGTCACTTGGGGTCAGCTGTGCCCCCTCCCAAATTCTGATGCACCCCCAGTCTACTCTGTGGTGGAGAAAGAACAGCAAAGGCTTTGACTTTGTGTAAGCCCTGCCCAGCAGTAATAAAATCATCCCTGAATTTCAACACAGATTGCAGCACAAATGCAAAACATACCCTCACACTGGCTACCGTGAACATTGACTGAATGCCAGCAAATTCCTAATATTCACTAATTAACACTTGGTGACAGGAGAAAAGGAAGAGTTATTAGGAAGGTTCTGAATGCGTTCAACAGAGGCCAGTTAAAAGGAAACAGCAGCAAGGAGAAGGAGAATAAGGAATGTCACAGGTCAAGGAGGGCTCTGTGTTATTGTGGACTCCTGGTTTTGGGACTGGACAGGAACACAAGGAAAGGAAAACAAACTGGGCACTGCCATGGGCAGAACATTACCAGAGCTCTGGGTCGCCTGTTGCTTTTTGTTTGTGGTTTGCTTTTTTTTTGGTTTGGGGATTTTCGCTCGTTTGTTTAGTTTTGGTTTTGTTTTTTTAAACCTTTGTATAAACTCATATTTGTTTTAAATATGAGGAGGACATGGAAGCCTGTCTAGAATGAGTATTCTGGTTTTACCATGAGCTCTGGTGTTCTGCTTTTACCATGATTCCTGGCTAGAGGCAGTGGAGGATGTACTGCACCCTCATGCCTGCCAGACTCTCTGCGTCTGGAGGGGGGATAGAAAAAGAGGGGAAAAAAATTTAAAAAGAGAAATGTCCCATGTGTCATATTGACAACCTTGAGCAATCAAAAACCATGAGTCAGACTCAAAAGTACCATAATTTTAGTCTAATAAATCTGAGAGTTGAAGTAACAAAATGACAAACCTGATTAATTTTTTAATGTTTTGAGGGGGCCTTTAGATTCTATTTTCCTGGAAACTCACTTCATTCCCCAAGTGGCACTAGCATAAGAAGAGGCAGAGGAAAATCACCTTGTAAGAGTGTGAATAGAAATGCTGCCTTTCCCAGTGACCTGCAATATTTTGAGTTCCCCTATTGAGGAGCACAGCAGATTATGACTTGGCTTTACAGCTTTATTAAACTCCACAAGCACTGATTGGCATGAAATCATTTACAGGAGCAGCAGCATCAGAGATTTAAGTGATAAAACCCACAGACATCCTTCAGTTAAAGCACTCCTGTGTTCCCCACACACCAAGGAAGACTGCAGATACTTCTGGTACCTCTCCTCTCCTCCTGCCAGCAAAAAAAAAATACCAGGCTTGGTGGAAGGAAAAAGAGAAGTGGAGCTGACCTTGCAGCTAGATACCTCAGTGTCTGGCAAGAGGGACAGGAAGAGCTAATACTGAAAATATCACATGCCTTGTGAGGCAGAAGGTCACTTATTAAATGTAAATGGAGAATTGGAGTAGACAGAACTCAAAGCCCAGGGGAGTTTAGGGAGTTCACTAAAAAGTTGATTGGACTTGTGCACCTGGGCAAAGAGTTCAGAAGGAGATGCCCTGGAACTGCTTTAAGAAATGCAGAACTGATTTCTGCCCTATGCCACTTTTTTGCCCAGACTGAACAGTTAATTGGACGAAAAGCTAATAGTTATAATTTGGGTAGGTACAACCAGATATGTAAGACAGCTTTTCCACTCTTTGGAATGGTAGCAGGCAACAGCAAGCTTGTTAGTCTGCTGTTCATAGAAAAATTCCCTTTTGAAACAGAGTCTCCTGATTTTCTAGACAAATATATTTATTTCTTTGGACATACTTATCTAGGTTAGTGAGTACTATGTGCAAAACATCTCAAGCCTCCTCATGATCATTTCTTTGTCTGTCTCACTACAGTTTGGCACTAGCTCAGATAACCACTGAATAATTTAAACCACCAACACGTATTAAGATGAAGGAAGAATTTCTGTAGTTCTTGTACTGCCATAACATGAACATACTAACACAGAGTGGAAAAAATATACATCCTTGGGTGTAACTGCATTAATTTTCAAATAATTTGGGCTTTAAACATTAGCAGATAAAAAAAAAAAAAAAAAAAAAAGAAAGCTTCATGGGATGAGGAAGTTCACCTCAACTGTGAATCGATTGTGATTTTAATGGCTATGAAGTGATTGCTACCAGTACAGACTTAGGTCACTGAGCAGTTTCATATTTGCAAGCTTCATTATATACATACACTTACAATTTCCAATTGCGGTGAAAACAGAGATAATTTTAACACCACCCTTTTTAAAATAGCTCAGCTTATAGCATCAAATTGTGTCATGCATTGCCAAATAAAAATAGTGCCATCAGTCTTTATTTGACAATGCTGGTAGAACAAAGCAGTGCCAAGCTCAGAGCACAAAGCTGCTGAGAGGCCTGCAGCTATTTATGAGGAAGGCTGGCAGTCATGGAAGTTTTTCAGAAATTCTTTAAAATGTGCCAAAGGGAGTTAAGGTTCCACATTAAGGTTACACTCCATGTAAGAGAGTGTATTTTTTACAGTTTATGTTCCTATTACTTTATTTTTCTTATATTGGAGGTAGAGATTATCTGGGCAACACGATTTAACAAAGATAGAAAAAAATAAATAGCTGTATTACCAATGTTTTGTTATTAGGCCTTACCAAAGAATTTAACAAGTTGAATTTTTCTATTAAGGAATTGAAAATTTAATGAGTTTCTTAATTTATTACTTCACATTACTTGAATTATAAAACAATAACATAAGCTGCCCTCTAATTGCCTGAGTATGTCTGAAGATGATGGCGTGTTTAGGCTTTCACTTGAGCATCTAATCTAAATATTTTAACAAATAGCACAAAAAACATTGCAATTGTTCAAAGAGACATTGCAGAATTACTTGTTTTTTGTGACAAATAAAACCATTCTATTAAAGTATTGCATGTTATATTCCACACTGTGATGGGGAATTTCTTTGCTTAATATTAATACAGTTCTGTGGCCCCCTTGAGAGCTTGCTGAGAAAGATAATTCCCACTAAACCAGTAACCTGAAACAAGGCTGAGCTGGTGGTACCATGGAATTCAGGGGCTGAGCCAGGTCTGGAAGGCAAGGAATGAGCTCAGCTCCTTTCAGGGAGCCCTGAGCTGCAGACAGGTCTCTCTCCAGGAGCCAGAGCTTGTTCTGTGCCCTGTCCCACGATGCCTTTTCCTTGGATGTCACATCCATCCCAGAGCATCCTGGGCTCTGCAGTGTGCAGAGGTGGCTGTGCTGCTCTCCTGCAGGAGCCCTGGGTGTGCCAGGGGCAGCTCCACACCCTGGGCTCAGCTGGCTCAGATCTCATCAGGACAGCCCCTTCCCAACACACAAGATGCAAAGGATAGTTTTTACATGGAACTCAGATTCTGAAATGGATCTCCCACCATCCCAAACAAAAGTTTTCCTATCAGATAACATTCAAAAATATTTATATCTAGCAGTTTTATGGTCTTTCTTGACAATTTAAGAATATTGCTAGCTACAAAATTTTTGCAATACATAGGAGTTGACATATTAACTTATTTTTTTAATTTCCCATACTGCTTTCTTCACAACAAAAAATTAAAACACTTCATATTGCAGTAATAGACTGAGTGGGGGAATGGGTGGATTTGGGGTTTTTTAAACATATTGATACTTCTGAAAGTCATAAAAAATATATTCCAGAAAATACCGTTATAAGAGAAACCGAATATTCCTAAAACGAGAACTTCTTAAATTAATCTGGTGTTTCATTTAATGAAAACTTACACTCCCAGCTTGAATCAAAATCCTGTTTTCACCTGGTTCTAAATGGAAAAAAAAGTAGTACAGTTTTTTATTTTTTCCTTTGGAAGAGAGTTTTGTTGTTTAACTACCTGTACATCTGCACCTTGTCAGCTGGAATAACATTATTCATAAATTTGAATTGTTATTATGCCTGTCTGCCAGTCTTCCCATCAGGTGGTCGTAAAGTTGGAGAAGACCCAAAAGCTTCAGAGTTCAAGTAAGTTCCAGTCCAATTTCAGCCACTTACATAACATCTGTTAACTCTCACAATGAGAGTTGTTTTCCCTCTGATAGGACAATTGGCAGCTTTTTTAAAGGTCCCAGCCCCATGTGGCAAAAAGGAGCAGATTCCTGGAATTTCTGGTCACTGTAAGGTGCACACCACTTTCTCATTGTCCTGGCTGTGCTATCAGACCACTTATTGCAAGAAGACAAAAAACTCATTGCAAGGGATCTCAGCGACACGTGGCAGCTCTTCCTGAGGAAACAATCCACCTATTCCAGAATTTTACATGCTGTGTTGGTGGAGCTAAATGGTCTGGAAGGCTGTGAGGGACTGAAATGTCCCGGGCCAATGGCTCAAACCACTGGCCATTGGCAAAAACAGCTGGGCTTTGGGGGCCACAGGGGGACGTTGGTGGCCACAGGAGGGGCTTTGGTGGCCACAGGAGGGGCTTTGGTGGCCACAGAGGGGACGAGCTGGGAGCCAGGGAGGGGAAGAGGCAGATCAGAAGCAGATGCTGCCAGGTGGGACAGGCTTTGGAGCAGGGCAATGCCCTCCCTTGCTCAGGTGGCTCAGCTTGGAAACTCCCCTGGGGAAGGCTCCGGATGCTCACACAGAGGGCCGGAGGTTTTCATCCCTTCACATGAGCCACACCTGGCTCAGCTGCTGGGAGAGGCATGTCCTAGAAGGGGCCAAAAACCATCAGAGCCTCCCAAAGTGCCCCAGGATCTGCAGTGTGACACAGACAGTGTAAAACTCCCCCAGGGAGGTACCTGGGCGCTCACCCAAACCTGAACCTCTATTAACCCAGGGAACTTTGTGTTTCATGGGCTTCCCCCAGCCTTTTCAGCACCACTTTAACAACTGGACATTGAAATTACAACAGTCAGACTTTGTCACTGGATCCACAGATGGTAGCTTTTCTACTCTTCTCTTTTCTGTCTCTTTCTCTCTTTCTTTTCCTAACTTCTTCTTCTCAGAATACATTGTAAACCAGACTAGAAATTCCAGTCAATGCCTTAGTGGGTGCCTTGTTGTGCCTGGATAGGTTCAAGTTGGCTAACTCTGAGTTTGCTAAATTTAAGTTTGAAAAACACCTTATTGAAAAGTACCTTATTTTGGAAGTTGTTTTAAAGTTTGCCAAGTAACTTATTCTACCTTAATATTCTAAACTTGGCAATCAAAATTTTGTTATTGAACCTCCTGGGAATTTTGTAAAAATTTCAAAGTAAATCAAACAACCTTCCCATTTACCCATCGAGAGGATCAGAGCTGTGAATGAGTAATTGATACCTAACGTGGCTTAATTTCCTACCGAGACAAGCAAAGAGTTTATATCATTCAACATAGTTTTTTTTTTTTTTTTTTTTTTTTTAAGGAGGCAACTTCTGTTTTTTGCAGTCAGGCTCCGAGTTTGAAGAAGGTGAGGAAAAGAAGGATGGATGCCATTTATGAGCATCAGTATTCAAACTGTCTTCCCTGGCCTGTTCCTTTCTCCTCCCTCTAAAGACATAGAGGAAGAACATGAATAGAAGTAGTTGCAGGGCCTAACAGTGCCATTTGTCACTGCCAAGATTCATCACTGATACAGGATTACAGCAGGGAACAACTGAAAGGTTAAGAATTTATCTAGAACATGTGAAATGGATATTAATCTGAGATTAATAACAAAGTGATTAATGAAAATTAATGTTTTCTGTCTTAACTACTGTAGTACTGAAAACAAAGAAACTTGTTCAATTTCCAGGAGCCATCACTGACCTCTTCACTTGCAGCAACACTTAGAGTAGGTACATACATTAAACATTTTGCATTTTGATTTTACTGTTTAGAAATTTAGACAAGAAAATAAATATGTTCTCAGGACTGGAATGCTGTAAGCACAGAGGCAATGACTTGTGGAGATGAGTGTGAGAAACAGGTTTTAGTGTCTAAATGTTGTTCACTGCCTGCTGAAACCGAGACCCTCTGAGCAATAAAAAATTTCATAAAAGCTCACAAAGGCAGTTTTATTGGTTTTGTAGAGCCATGATCAGGATTTTCCTTTCAATATCTATCTGGTGACATGCTTTTTAAAAGAGTTACAGGCTTGCAAATTACAGGAGGTATTTAAAAGGTAAGGAGTTAAGGAGTGGCTGGGGTTAATGCTGGGCTCAGTGATTGCAAAGGACATTTCCAACAAAAATTATTCTTGTAAAGATCAATGGAAAACTGATGGGCCATGAGCAGAAGGGCTGTGAGGCTGACAGGAGCCTGACACCTCCCTGCCCTGCTGCTTGGTGGGGTCAGAGCAATTCACTGAGAGACAGGGGGGCTGCACTGCTGACTGAGCAGGACTGAGCCCCAGCAAAACCTCTCTGGTCCAGCTTTCAGTGCAGAGCCCACCTACGAACTGCATGGGGGTCTGGAATACTTTTTTTTTTAATATGAAATCTCAAACCTGAAGTTTTTCATGTGTATTTAAAATAACAGCTTCTGCTATGGAAAGGAAGAAGAAAAACATTCTTATTTCCATGTTGTTTTTTGCCATGAGTGTACTTTTTACACTTTAACCTCTGAATGTGGACACTAAAAATCAACTAAAATATTTTCTTCTCTTGTTAAATTATGTTTAACAAGATTTGAATTCTTAGTGCTGTAACTTACTGTCTAAAACACTAAAGAGACTTTGAGTTAATTTAACATAACACTTACTTGGAATGAAGTCAGCAGTACTCTTATAAAAATATAGGATAAAATGGGTTCATTACTATGTGTCTCAATTTCAATAAAAGTGATGTATTTCTTATAAAGTTCTTATTTAATGGTTTTGAACAAGTAGTAGCATTTTACATGTCATGGATGTTTATTTGGTTAAAGGAGACATTAAATACAGACAAATATAATTAAATACATTTGAAGCATTCTTCACCTGACACAGCATTTTTATATTACTTTATTTTAGCATCCAATAATTCTCAAATTCAACAACAAGTGAATCAGGGTTCCTCAGTCCCTGTGTAGATTTAAGGCAAAAGCAGTCCCTATTTGGATTTCTAATTATTTGTAATTTTATTGCTTAAACAAAGCCATATACAGCTGAGGGAAGGCAGAAAAACATTCAAACATTAGAAATCCTAATAGGCACTTCTCTTAAGATGTTTGCATACATTCATTTTGGCTACTGTGATGCCTTTAGGGTGTTGACAGAGAAGAAGGAGAAACCTGAGAACAAGGGAGAATTTGTTCAAAGCAGTAAAACAGACCCATTCCTTTTGGAGGACTCAGAGAGGAGATGGTTTAAGTAAAGATGCTACAGCTAGTTTTAGATGTCTGTAATCTTAATGTAACAGGCAGGGATTTCTTTGCATTATTTTACTGACAAAGGTGAAATCATATTTAAAAATGACTGAAACACATTTTAAAGAGTGTTGGTTATGCAGATTTTTAGATTATGACCACAAAGTAGTATTAAAAAAGAAAAAGAGTGAAAAACATATCCTATCCACATCCAAATTTGTCTGAAACACTCTACAGAACCAAATAAAACTTATAAGTCCTGCACTAAAAGTCATTGAAATGGTTCACATACACAAATCTAAGTTTCTCAAGGAACATTTCTATTCTCTACATCAGTTATTCCACTGTGGTACTCCAGGTGATATAGAATGTGAGGCCAAACAATTGGAAAGTGATTTTTGAAAATCTATGCTGTCAAAAGAGCATGCATAGTAAGAGCATTGCAAAAATGTTTGTGTCAACAGCATGTCCATCAACCCTAACACATAAACACAGGCAGAATTTGGGAGAAACTCCAAAACAAATAAGGTGACACAAAACATGACAGGAAAACATTTTTTTTGGAGAAAAAAAAAAAGCCTAACTTTGTTCAAAAGTACTTCTTTTAATTTCAAATTCAAAAGTAACTGCAATTTAATTCTCAGTAATTTAATCAGTTTAGGAAAGCACCCTTACAATGTTAGAAGCACTAACTACTCCTGGTTTCGCTTAATGAGCTTACAGGCACTGCACTCCTCTGGGAGGGCACATCCTTCCTATTTTATAGCTGAAGAGACAGAGCACAGAGTCAGTAATGAGCCAAGGCCTCCAGACCAAGCCAAGCCTGCCAAGCTCATAACTTCATGTTACATGGACTCTGAGACCTCCCATGCTGAAAACTCTTGAAAATTAAGCCCATTTAAAATACAACCAGCAAAACACAAAGTGATATTGTCTACATTAATTAACTGTCATGGCTTTAACCTCAGCCACTAATTAAGCACCACAGCCACTCTCTCACTTCCCTGACCCCTTCCCATGGCGTTGGGCAAGAATCCGAAGAGTAGAAGTGAGAAAACTCGTGGTTGAGATAAAGCCAGTTTAGCAGGCTGCCATGGGTACCCCAGAATGTTACTGCACTCCACATCTATCTGTGCCCAAACCTGTTCCTGTGTCTCAAAGCCCGGTGCCATGGCTGGAAAGGGGATGGGGGCTGCTGGGCTCCTTTGAAAAGCTGCGGGTCTCGAGCAGAGCCACTCTGGCCTCGTGGACTTGGAGTTGGACTTGGGCAGAGGCGTTCGGCTTCTCCCTCTTGAGGTCTTCCTGCCTCTTGGGGTTTTCCTGCCTCTTGGGTTCCTGACCCAGAGCTGAGGCAGCATGGGTGAAGGCTTCCCCTTTGGGTTCTCTGTTGTCTTTTCCCAGGAGGGTGCGTGTCTCGGTCCTGGCGTGCCCCGGGCAGTGCGTGCGCCTGAGCCATGGGGGAATGGAGCGGCCCCAGCCCCTGCTGTGCCATCCCTGCCATCCCCTGCTGTCCCTGCCATCCATCCCCTGCCATCCATCCCCTGCAGCCCCTGGTGGATTCTCCCCTGGAGAAGAGGAGGCTCAGAGGTGACCTTATTGCTCTCTACAATTCCTGAAGGGAGATTGCAGACAGGTGGGGTTGGTGTCTTCCACCAGGCAGCACTGACAGAACCAGAGGACACAGTCTCAAGCTACATCAGGGAAGGTTTAGGTTGGATATTAGGAAAAAAATTTTCACTGAAAGAATCATAAAGTACTGGAATTGTCTTCCCAGGGAGGTGGTGGAATCACCATCTCTGGATGTGTTTAAAAAAAGACTGGACATGGCACTGGGTGCTATAGTCTAGTTGAGGTGTTAGGGCATAGGTTGGACTTGATGATCTTAGAGGTCTCTTCCTACCTCATTTTCTGTGATTCTGTGATTCTCTGATTCTGTGGAATGAACCTCCTCATCCCCCGCTGGCTCCAGCCCTGCCCCAGCCATGGTGTGGAGGGATCAGGGACAGCACTGGGGCCATTCCCCTCTGCCCCCCGAGCTGCCCTCATGGGGAACGGGGGTCACCCCACCCGTCTGGGCTTGTCCTTGTCCCCGGGGAGCTAGTGAGCCTTGGCAATTTTCTGTCTAGTGATCAATAACTGGTATTTTTGCCTGATGCTGTTTCTCCTGTTAGTAAACATGAGAGTTTTTTCACTTACAGATATTTGTATTGCATTTCTCCTTATTGGTGGAAAGGGATCAATTAAAACTGTAAGGGAAGGCAACACATTGCAGAGTGTCCACCTCTTAAATTGCCTTTACACAAGACACAGGCACAGCCAAGGCCACGCACACGAGCAAAGCAAAGCAAAGCAAAGCGAGGATTTCATTCCCTGCTGCCCAAGGGCAGCCAAAATTTCAGCAGGGCCCCATCAGGTGTCAGTGGTTGCTCAGCCAGGGAAATGCCATCAGTTCTTCCTCCCTCTCTTCCTCCTGTTCCCACAGCTTTACACGGTAGCACGGTGGAATGCCAGACGCTGTGGAATATTGGGTCGCTTGGGGTCAGCTCTGTCCCCTTCCAAATTCTGGTGCACCCCCAGCCTACTCCATTTGAGGGCAAGGAACAGCAAAGGCCTTGATTTAGTGTAAGCCCTGCTCAGCAGTATCAAAAACATCCCTGTATTTCAACAGTGATTCCAGCACTAATGCAAAATACAGCCCCATAGTAGAAAATTTACTCTATCCCAGCCAAAATGAGCAAAGTAACAACCTCTGAAATTGCCTGACCCATACATAGCCATTTACTAACAGCAGATTACTTGAGAACTTTTCTTCCATTAATTCACTTCAAGACAATATCTGCTGACTTGTGATTTGACAAAATGTTTTTTTATTAAAACACACCATTATGCAATACAAAATTAGGCACTACAGAAAAGATCTCCTGAGGATGCAGTGTTGCAAAAATATATTCAGACTTTATGCCAGAGGTTCTGTATCTAAACTTCTAGGATACTATAGCTTCTCTGTAAAAATAAAACATGCAATGAATCATTCAGTCTTTTAGCAAGCTCCCCAAGCTAATCCAGCAGCACTAGGCTGGCAGCTGGTTCTTGCAGCACACCAGCAAGAAACAAGCCTGCTAAAGACCATACTGCCTATCTTTCCCACTCTTTCTTTTATTACAAATGTAGTTTGAAAACCTGGCCTGAAGTGTCTGAAAGTTACCAAGGAAATCACTCACATTGCTTCTTCCAGCACTTCTTGTCAACAGATTGGCAATTTCCACCTTCCTTAGTGGGGAAAAAAAAGGAAAATTATGTCAAGTAAGAGGCTATAATCTCATTTGTTTACAAGAAAAAAGTGAATCTGTAGCTCTGTTTAAGAGATACTAGATTGAGACCAGATCAAGGTTACTACAATTTTAATTATTTCATTTTCTTAACATAACATATTCTTCTTGTAAGATTACCTGCCCTGCACCTCATACAAAGCATACAAGTGAAAATGCACATTTCTCAAGTTCCTCTGGGTAAAATTGGCTTGAGAGATTCTCTGAGGAATATGCCCTGAAGAATTTCATTTTTGTGCAAGGACACCAAATACACAAGAAATTGTGGGAAGGGATTTGAGGCCATGCTACTTTGCATTTTCTCAAAGTGGAATCTTCATCTTCTGAATAGCAAAAAGTACAGAAAAGCTATCTGAAATTGCATGTGATGTGCCTCTGCAAGTTTTAGTTCATTTGAGTTCCACAAAGAAAGTTTAGAGCATCTTTGAAAAGAGAATCTGAGATTGCATGAAAAGCATAAACCCAATTCCTGCCAGAAGGTCTTTCTCGCCTTCAGATGAAAAAGAAAATCTAAAAGGGGTAAAAAGCAGCAAAGCTGGATTTGCATGAGGAAACAGAGGCAGACATTTGAATTAATTCTAAAGAATGATGCAAAACATTTTTAATTCTTTGTCCTTATGTTTTTGACATCTTCACTTTTTGGATAATTAAATCTTTTCCTACAGAGACTTATGACAGTTTTGTAAATGCCATCTCTTTTTAGGCAAAGATAGAAGACTGGAAAAAAGTGAGAGTATGTGAAGTAGTGGTGCTCTTTTCCATGCCTGTTCCTGATGGTTTTAGTTTTTCTTGAGGTAGAGACACAAAGAAATGAAAAATGAGATCAAAACTTTACTCTGTGTATTTTTAACACATACTTATTTTCTCATATTATAGTTCTTGCAGAAGTAAAAAAAAGTAACTGACATTTTTTTCCAATTTTTTATTTTTTTAATAAAATTTAACAGGAAGAAACTTGCTTTTTGCAAGCCCATGGTTTCAGAGGAGCAGCACTAACTTCCCAATCCTTTCAGGGAAAGTACAGTGAGAAAAAGCAGCACTGAGTAAAGAGATTAGGAATGCAGTTTACCACCACTTGCAAAAATCAATCGTGTGTTGCTGCTTGCTCATGGAGGAGCTGGTCCAGTACCACTGAAGTAATTGCCAAATTTTCATATTGGAAAAGGCAATGCTATACAATCATAGATAGCTATTGCTTAAGTAGAAGCCATTCTAATACTTCAACAAAGGGAGTTTTAAACCTGTGCTTCCAGTTCCAATTCTCTGAGTAGCAAGACTTCAGACAGTGGAGTGCAAAGGCTTTAAATATTTTATTTCTGAATAATGAGTAATAAAACTTAAGGAACTCAGTCATTTGAGTAAAAACATTTTTTTTCCTTTTTTGCCCAATGGATCAACTCTAAGGCCATGAAAAGATCACTAAATGAGATTGTCAAATGTTTACACATAGAGTGCAGCCTGTAAGCAACAAAAACACGAGACAGAAAGTAGCACATAGGAAGCAAAAGAGTTGCCTCTCAGGTGGAACAAACAGCCAGGTCAGCAAAGTCTGTAGTGACCCACTCTTCCACAGTCCTGGGGCTTAAGCAGCACCAGGCAGAGGCAGCCAAAGAAGGGATCATGAATTGCACTGTGAAAGCTCACACCAGGGCTTCACTGCCAGGAAAGAGCTCTACCTGGCAGAGGGCTGCCTCTGAGGCTGAAACAGAGGGGCAGATTGTGTCAGAGATCCTTCAGCCAGTGCATAACAGAGAATGGATCATGTATAAATGTATGCAAGGTACTGGGTGAGCCATGGATATACTGAAATGCTCTGAACAATTGTCATGGAAAAGGGATCAGTGAAATCAGACACATTCACACACTTTCATCAGCTAAATAAAAGTTCCATTCCTAGCTAACCATATTCAGCAATCAGTTGGCTACTCACTGTTTGTATGCACTCACTTACAAAATCAAATGGTTCAATTGTCATAGCAACTGTATCACAAATTTGGGCTGTCAGGGTATATGCAAACAATCAATCTCTCAATTCATATGGCCCCTCCTTGGGCTGATGCAGCATTCTACACTGGGGTACTAGAAAAATCAGCAAGTGCTATTATATGTGAATGAAAAATGCAGATTTGCCAAAAAAATGGCAGCAGCAGAAGGGTTCTCACTTCAGGTACCTCTGAAGTCAGGTTCAGACAGACAGAGAGAGGCAACTCCACCAGAGCCCTCTGCCTCCTGCATCCCAGGCTTCCTAGGAAGGAAACAGGGAAGAGTGACCAAGTGGAGAACTCTTGTCTATTCTCACTGCCAGAGCAGATGCGACCCCTCTCCCTCTAGAAGAGCAGTGTAGCTCACCCAGGTGTGCAGATGAATCTCTCAGGCACACAGCACATGAAACATTAAGTGTCCTCAGTGTGGCATGTCCATTTTAGACTTTCCAGGTGTTCCACTACCAATTTTCATTGAACTTTGCATGGCCAAGGAGAAAACATGAACACCAAATTGCCACTTTACTGTTGGAGAAATTGTGAATTTCAGAAGTTTTAGAACATCTTTAAATGGCCTCCCCACACCTTTGAAAAGTATCAAACTTACTAAAACTCAATACTAGCACTTTGACTCCTCCTACCTGGGTTGCACCTCAGGTCAAGTCCTAGGTACCATCTAATGTCACCTGAATCCTGGAAGTAGCCAGCACTGTTTTTGAGCAGAGCCATTTCTCCTTCAGTCTTACTGATAGGAAAGTCAATTCAGGACATTATTCTCATGCACCCATGTTGTTCTACCCATCAGTCATTAAAATCTGGCTGAAGGACTGCAAGTGAGTTCCTTAACAGAAACAGAAAGCCTTCCACAAAGAAGAGTAGAACCAGTGAGAAATGACAAACAGCAAAGCCCCACTGCCCTTCAAGTGCTCAGGAATAAAGGGCCTGGCAAAGAGCTCAACCCCTTACACTGAGCTTCCCAAGAACTACTTTTTTCTCACAGGGTGTGAATCAAAGTCTGTCCAATTATCACCCTTTCTGCACCAAGTTTTGTAGCTGTTGCAGGTGTTAACCTTTAGTTTTTAGTGTTCCATATTGATCTCCTATACTAAGAAGACTTGTCAATAATCAACTGTGAGAACAGGAGAAAGGGAAACTCTATCAGTTCCAGTTAATTGATTGTAACATAATAATATGCACCATTTGGATACACATCTGTGTTATTTGATCTACAGTCAATCTATCAAAGCAGTGAGCTTCAGCACTCAGAGGCATGCCTTTGTAGATCTACTTTTTCAATTTTGCCTGCAGCCTTCTCTCTTTCCATTTGTGCTTTCTTTCCCAAAGAAACATCTCTACAGAGTGATATGAAAGGAGTCCAAAAATCCATCAAAATAACAGTCAAAAATTACTTTGTCTCTCCTCCAATAGAAAGACAAGTGAAACTTTCATGTCCAACTTGCACAATGTCTTGAAATATTTCTGGGTTCTGGATGAGCTATTCTAACTAGTTACATGAAGTCAAATTCATGAAGTGCTTGCTTGAAATTCATTGAAATTCCTCTGGTTACCTGAATAGTTCTACAGGCTACTAAATATAAATGCAGTGCTAGATTTTAAACTTTAGCTTTTACTTTTTAATAAACCTGGCAAAGTGTAATGTCCTTGCCAAAGTCATGCTACGAAGGCAATATGCAAATATTAAATATGAGAATGAAGAATAACGGAAAGGTATTAAGTAGAAATTGCAAGTAACTGCTGACAGTGCCTGAAAGCTAATGATGTTAATTAGCAGTATTCCCAGGGATAGGTCCAAAGAAGGAATGGGGAATGCAATAACACAGACCTGACTTTTCTGTTTTCTTTATAGAATTCTTATCAAATATAAATTAAGTCAGAAAATGGCAAGTTCCAATTAGTAAGGCTAGATAGCAAAGAAGACAAAGTAAACAAGTAGTTGTACCTTCCTCATAATAAATTCACAAACAGCTCCTCCTATTCTTTCAATTAAGCCTCGAATATAAATGTGCCATGCCCCTTCCTTTGTTGGGTATCAAGGAAACAGAGGAAGCCTAAGTTCCATCATTATTTAGTCAAGAAGATGGATTCCGTTTATATTAGAATATAAGACCAGTCTGAAAAAAGCACAATAGTATGTGTTTTTCTCAAAGAGTTCATCTATTTGTTCTTTTAGTATGTTGCAAGTCGAAGTGTCAGGGTTTCCAAGTCCCAGTTAATAAAATAATCTTTTCCTCGCTCAGTTTCCAACCTCAACAATAGAATAGTTAGTAGACAGTTAGCCCCATTGCAAATTCTGGATGCAAATGTATAATTTTCTGGACAAAAGTAATACCAGAGATTCAGACAATATTCAGCTACCAATGTCAGCTGTGTAGGTAGTGGGACTTACCAGAATGACACAGCAACACTTTATTTGGGTTTTGATTCAAAAGGAATTTATTCCTTTAAAATGCTACTTCCTGTTTCTGCTTCTTCTTCTCACCTGCTTTCATTTTGACTAATAAAAAAAATTGCAAGGCCACCCATATCAAAAGAATTATTTCTCACATGAGGCTGTTTAGAATAATAAAAAAATAAACAGTAGCTTCAAGAGATGGTGTTTCTGACTAGTACATAACACAAAAACATGTACAGCAAACAGGCAAGAGGTACAAAGCCTTTATGAGAGCGTGTGCTGGTTTTGCATGGCCTGGCTCTTGATAGCAGGGGGACCATGGAGGTGATTTCTGTGAGAAGCTGCTGGGAGCTCCCACCATGTCCAGCAGAGCCAGTCCCTGATGGCTCTGGAGATGGACCTGCTGCTGGCCAAGGCCAGTGAGAGATGAGGGTAACGCTTCTGGGAAAACACATTTAAGAAGAAAATCTAAACGAAGAGGGGGACTGTTAAATCCAGCAAGAGAAGAGGAGGAGATGAGAACCTGTGAGGGAAACACAATGGAAACATCAAGGTCAGTGGTGAAAAAGGGACAGGAGGTGCTCCAGGTGCCAGAGCTGGGATTCCTCTGCAGACCCTGGTGATGATCATGGTGAGCCAGCTGTGCCCTGCAGCTCATGGGGATCCACAGGGGATGCAGAGATCCACAGGGGATGGAGAGATCCACAGGGGATGGAGAGATCCACAGGGGATGCAGAGATCCACAGGGGATGCAGAGATCCACCCAGAGCCCCTGGGGATCCATGGGGGATGCAGAGATCCACCCCCAGCCCCTGGGGATCCATGGGGGATGCAGAGATGCACCCCCAGCCCCTGGCAGAGGTGCCCACACCCGAGCAGTGGTGCCTGGAGGGGGCTGTGACCCAGTGGGAGTTCAGAGGACAGAAAGGCTCTGATCCCAGGCTGGAGCAGCCTGTCCTTGAGCACTGGACAGACCCACTCCACAGCAGGTGTGGCAGGGCTGTGCCCGTAGGAGGGACTCAGGTTGCAGCAGGTCACAGAGAGCTGCTGCTCCTGAGATGGAGCCAAGCTGGAGAAGTTCACAGAGAAATGTCTCCTGTGGGAAGGACCACATGGCCTCACAGGGGAAGGACTCCTCTCCCTGAGCAGTGCAAGGTCTCGGATGAAGAACTGAACAAACCTCCTACCCTGTCTCCCTGAGCTATTTGTAGGAAGAAGAGGGGCTGGAGGAAAAAAGGTGTTTTTCAAGGGCTTGTTTTATTTATCATCATTCTCTGACTTTGTTGGTAATAAAATTCACTTTGCATCTCTACATTTAGCCTGTTTTGCCCTTGGAGTGTTTTCTCCCCATCCTAATATCAACTCATGAACCTTTCAGTCATTTTTTCCCCTCTCCTTTCCCCAGCTGTGGCAGGGGAGCATGAGTGACTTTTGTGGGTGCCTAAAATTTGATCAGTGCCAAACAAGACAAGTGGAAACACCAGCAGGAAGATAGTGTGGGTATTTTGTCTGAGAAATGCTATGTAGGCAAAAACACCATCCTCAGGTGGGAGCTGTATCTCCAAAGGCTGGGTACCAGCTGCACACAATGATCTTTACTCCAAGATTCCCTTCCTGGGAAAGGCAAGGCCAGCCATGTGTGAAGGGTGGCCTAGGTGAAGTTACCAAGGGGGACACAGCACCTTGGCTACAAGAGAGTTAATGAGGGATCAGGAGGGAAGCAGTGACACCACGGCTCAGGACAAATCTGTGCAGCTTTGCTGGTTCCAGCACTCAGGGTCAGCTACTGGTGCACAAATCAACTGGGAATACCAACTTCTTTGACAGTATGAAAGTCCTCAAGAGGCAAATATTAAAAGTCACTTAATGTGTGTACTGATCTCTGCTTTGGTTCCCCCATTTGTAATTTTTTCTTGTTCAAACTGATGGATGAACGGAATGTTTTAAATTATTTCCAGGCTATGCCCTTCAGGATTGCATTGCTTTTCCTGCATAAAGTACTTCTGTCCAGAGACTCCCTTGCTTCATTAAGATGGAAAGTCATTTCAGTTACAAAAAGCCAGAGTAATCGTGTTTTAATCAACTGAAGTGCACACAAGCTGCTACCATCCTAAGCACCCCATGACACAACTGCAGCAGCACAAGGCTGCATTGCATGCTGCCTGTGGGATGGAGGAGCCTCAGATTTCCTGCTTTGGAAATGACACCCACAGTTTCACCTAGATCCAATGTCTGCTTCTCTGAAGCTGGCTTGGACAGAAAAGCACAAGAACAATGGGAAGTGTTGTGGAGCGGGGAAAATGAGGCTCTCTTTTTGGGAAGTGTTCTACTTCACCACAACAACTGCTTAAGAATAAGCCATCAGTCAGAGTTCAAAATTCCTCAAATAATATTTAAGCTATTAGAAATTGTGTGCTTGACAATGGCAGGATTTAAACAAAAAGCCCAGATTTCAGGACAACTGTGTTACCTGAGTTACAAAGGAACACATGAAAGAAAGCTCAAAGAGACTAAAAAGCCCCAACCCTCAGCAGCTTGGAAAACTTCTTGTCGTCCAAAAATAAGGGGACAAAAAGAAGCACTTTACTCAAAGAGCCATGATTAACTACCTAGAGCTCCAAGGACCTGGTTTGGAGACTGCCCCAGAAACATTCCATCATTTCCCCCAGTGCAAAGGCAAGCACCACCAAACCTGTCTGGCAGGGCTGCACAGGCATCGTTTAACCCAGGCACCCCCAGGCAGAGCTTGCCATGAGTGGGAAGTGACACCACAGCCTTGCAGCCTCACTGGGGACTCAGAGGGATCAGATTATTTAGATTCACTGCACAGGTTGGCTTCTTTCCTGATGTACAATTTAAGACGTGCTGCTGCTTTGCTAAGCCTTCTTTACTTGGCCTCGTTAATTCCATCTCTATTAAAATGAGTTGTTGTGTTAGATGGAACTTTTGAAGGCATTTTTACAAATCAAATGGTAAGTTTATGTTAGAAAAAGGATTTATAGCACATAGTTAAAACAGACACATATAAAGTCTGTTCTAATTAGGCCTTAATTTTGCAGAAAATGCTTTTATTTTAGAGGTTTCTGTATTTTAACAGTATTCCAGATGTGTATACTACATCTGTATTTTATATTGATGTAAAACCAAATAATTTATTATGGTAGCAATCTTTAACTAAATTTCTTCACTGAGTAATTTAATTCAAAGAGGCAAACAACTGGACAGGAGTAAGTTAGGATCAGATATGGACAGGTCTTTTATACTGTACAAGCTGGGTTAAGTTTAAATTTAAAAAAAAGGAAGAAAAACTCTCTTGATTTTCTGATGAGTATTTTTGGGAAAATCTTCTTCCAACTAATTTTTTTTCATGTTTATCAGAATTATGAGTACTACTCTATTATTCATTCTGCAATTAAGTACACATTGCTGTCTCTGAGAAAAGACCTAAGACTGAGGCATATTTGGATAGCACACTTGACACAGATGTTCCTGAAATGCCATAACATCCATTCCAGAGTAAATTTCACAAATCTATTTGGATGAAGCAAACAAGAGCACTCTGTGCACAGAAGCCCTGTAAGGGATGAGTTGCAGATGCAGACTTGAAGTTATCATTTTTATTAAAAAAATACTTCAGCTGCAGTTGAGTCTCAAACCAGAGCAAAACACCAGAGGCAAACGAAAATTAGGTCTTGAAGCAGAGACAGAGGAGAAAGCAGAATGGTAAAACTATATAGTATTACCCAAGGAAGATGAAAGACATTTTATTGCATTGCTAGTAGCACTTGGAAAAGAAAATAAAGAATAGCTCACAGTGGGTTTCACTGTGTGGTAGGACTGGATAAAACACAGGCCAGGCTCAAGCCTGGAAAATCATGGTCCCACAAGTGGTAGAGAAAAGAATACCATGAAAAACAACATAAACAATCTGTAATTAGATAATGAGTCTGTCTCTGCTATTCCCTCTGTGTTTGGGCACCAGTGAGTTGTTGGCCATCAGCACATCTGGCACCTAAGAGTTATTGACCACTGCCTTCAACTGTGTGTACCAGACACCAGTGGCTTATTTATGACCAAAATTATTACCCCTTTGGCAATAACGTCAAGGACCTGGTTAGAAATATGGATAGGAAAGGTGTAGCATAACAATAAATTAAGATTTTGATTAGTATAATAGATCTGTGCAATATAACTTCCCTGACTTCACTGCACTTAAGAGGTTTTTATCATGTAGATTTAAATCTAAAGTGACAGACTATATCATAAGAAAGATGACTAAAAGAAGCCAAATTTAGATGTCACAAATTCAGAAAACATCAAAGAGATTGGCAAGTGCTTCACCAAACATTTATATGAAGCAGGAATTCTTGTTCTGATTACATCTTAAAGCCAGTAAATGAATAACCATCTTTTTAAATGGTTACTCATCTCCTCCTAGCATTTATTTTTCATTTTTCAAAACAAAACATGTGAGTACAAAATATCAATCTCTCAAATAAGTTACTTTATGAAAAACTACAGCAAAAACACAATCATAATTAACTACAAAATATTTAGGTCTCATACCTGCTCTTTGCACTTTTGTGGGATTTTATTAATAATTATCAGCTGTGACACCAAATTTAAGAGGTAATTACACAAAGTATGTGGGTTTGCTACAAGGTACCAGAGCTTGCTTTAAGTCAGAACAAATGATCACAACTGAAGAAAACTAACCCTAAATTACATTATAATTTGGACACAACAAACGATCAGTATTTGTAACTGATTCCATCTGAAGTACTTCCCCAGTTTTTTGGTAAGTGACCAAAAGTCTTTCCTCACCTATTTAAGTTTTCAACTGTAAAAAGCTCAAAATACTTTTGGAAAGGGAACACATCTTTCCCATCTTATAAGTAACTACTCCAAGTAGCTGTATTAATGCTGCCTTAGAGCAAAGGCCAAGCAGCTCAAACACCTTAAAATTAGGCCCTTAGGGTTAGCAAAAAAGAAGCAGTTACATTTACTGATAAATACAACATTTTCATGGTACAAACAGATCCATGCTTTAGTATCAGTTATTTCAAAGTGCTGGTGCTCAGGTTTTGCTGGGTTTTTTGGACAGCAGGTTCCTGCCCTGCCTTGCTCTATAACAGGTTACACAACAGTAGAATAAATGTGGCTTTTAACTGATCACATCAGGAGCTGGACAACAGCTCAGGAGCATCTCCTAAAGCCTGGTACAGCAGAACCAGCCTCAGGTCTCCAGAACCAACACAGGAATGCTACAGACAAGCTCTATTTCTGTTTAATAGACACCTTCTGACTTTAATCTGCAGCCAAACACTTTTGAGAAACAGCTAAGGGAAGTCTTAAGACTCCTTCTGTAAGATGTTTAGAACTTATTTAAGTAAATAGATGAAGTAAAACCAAAATGCTCTTTACTTGTAATAGGCACAGAATCACAATATCCCACACAAATTTGAGTTCATTGCTAACAAATGGCAGAAGTGGAGTTAAAGCTCAAACATAAGCCAAAAGCATCATGAACACTCTTAGGGGAGCTCTTGGAGCACGGAAATAATCAGAGCAATTTTATTTAGACTCTACTACAAATATCAGTTTGTAGATCTGATTTCAAAAATAAAGCATGACTGATCATTTGGCTAGACTTGCTACCTTCACTGCAGCAAGTCACAATGTGAACTATCATGCAAGGTGTTCCTAAGAGCTTTCCTGGAACCATGAAAATCAACCTGATGGGACTGACTGAGCTTTCACTTAATGCTATGCAAGACTTTTAGCTGTAATTGTCCTTGTCCAAAAGGCTGTGGATTCATCATGCAGAATTATTAAACTGAAGTCTTCAAACAACATTGACAGTGATGACAACAGTTCTACCCGCTGAAAAGCCCCAAACAAATGTCATAATTCAGTAATGTTTCCATTATCCATTTCTGTATTATTAAGTTATACCTAACAAAGGTTATGGTCATGAAAGAAACCCTACACATCAGCTACAGCTGCCATGTCAGATGTTCACATCTTTATTTTTCTGTTTTCAGGTAAATATCACTGTAGAAGTCATAAGATTAGAGGAAAATATAATTCTGTGTTGTTTGCCTCTCCAAAAGTGTGCAAATATTACCTCACACATTACTCCACTGCGTGTTGCCTTCACAGCAGAGCACTCCAAGCAAGTACTATGATTAAGTAGTGCCCTATCAAAGGTTCCAAGGCACAAGCCACACAGGTGTGGGTAAATACACAAAGGACAGCTTTTTTTGTTTTAGATCTCTAACCTGGAATCACAACCTTCAGCTGATTCTTGTTCTGCTACTGGCCTTTTAACTGAGGTTAAGCAATCACTTTTATTCCACTTTTGTTCATCTCAGTTTCCCCATTTGTAAAAGGGTGAAAGTCATAGAGTCTTCCACTCCACAACTTTTATGATATCTATACATAAAGAGGCCTTTCAAGGATTATTGTTACTATGAAATATACATTAATTATGATTTACCATTGGTCTGTTTGTCATTGCATTAACAACACAGGCTGTAACAGTCTAGAAGAGAAGAAACGAATGTTTTTTATTTCTAAATAATTACTTTACTTTCTTTCTTTGTTTAGGGATAAAATATAACATGGGATTCCAGCAACCAAAAAAAGTAAGTTTTCAGAAGTACATAAAGAAAACTGTACCCATATTCTGAGTAGGGAGTACAGATAGAGGTGGCTCAGATAAGGCCACTACACTGGAGATGAAGCACTGAAAAGAAAAGATGCATCAAAAACTTAGCCATGAAAATGCAAATTTTCATCTTAAAATAGGAATATGATAAGCTATGCAACTCCAGTTTTATGAGTTTTTTTCCTAGGCTGGATATTGCTAAGAGATACTGTAAACTTTGCATATATTAATATTCTGTATGAAATCACACTGATCAAATGAATGCCTTGAGAGGTATTTAAAACCAGGCTGAAGAAAAATTCTGGTGAAATTCCCCCATCTAGCGGCAGTCAGGCTGCACGGGGCTGCCTCCAGCCTGCAGCTTAAGGACAAGAAGAGCAAACTGTGCCAAGGAGCAGCCGTGCCCAGCTATGCCCAGCTGTGCCCAGCTGTGCCCAGGTGCCACGGCCTGCCCAGGCAGGTGACAGGGAGTGACAGCTCCTCTGCAGCTCAGCCCGGCCTTCTGCACCAAGGCTGACACTGACAGAAGACATTCAAGTTGCCCAAAAACTCCAGGGTCATCATCGGTGCCATTAAAGGTCCAGAATTCTGGGAAGTCTGAATTTGATAACCTTTAAATATCAGCCATGT
The DNA here is from genome assembly GCA_003676055.1 of Chloebia gouldiae. Taxonomy (NCBI): domain Eukaryota; kingdom Metazoa; phylum Chordata; class Aves; order Passeriformes; family Passeridae; genus Chloebia; species Chloebia gouldiae. The sequence goes on from QUSF01000059.1 coordinate 2,197,757, forward strand.
CATGAGTAAATAGGATTGAATTTCAGCCAGTCTTGTAAAGGGTAATGTTTAGAAATACATCTGGTATTTACAAAGATAAACAGATTTCTGACTACAGAAACAACCTCTGAAGGTGAGAGTAGAGTACAACAATCACTCCCAACATCTGAATAGTGTTTTGCAAAACAAATGTTCAGTTGGTTTCCCAGTCTGCACACCATCTTCACTACCAGAGCATCCAATTTGAATTCTGCAAGTGTCCTAAAACTTCTGTTCAATACTGATCTATTGCGTTAAAGTTTTTTATAGCAATTATCAATACAAGCAAGTCATCTACAAAATACAATTTGATTTTTTTGGTTTTTTGTCACCAATGTTTTTTGTAATGAATCCTGAATCTCTTTTCGAAGACTTTTTTATTCTCTGACCTTTAACAAGAATGTGACAAGACAAAACCTCCATGACAGAACAAGTTTGTCACCTGTTGCATTGCCTTTTTTCAGATAACAAAGACTTATAAAATTGATTAAGATTTAATCTTAAAGAGCACCCTGAAAGAGCAGGACCCTTCTAATCTCCAACTGTACACCTTAAAATTCACACAGCATCTTATTTTTAAGCCAGTTCTAAATACTATTGGGGAAACACTGAAAACCAAAACTTTAAAATTGTAAGTCCTCTAACTAAATATTTTGTGTCAGCAATAAACATTCTGCAACTACATATGCCTCTCTGTTGAAATACTCCATGGTAGTTCATATGCTGCACTCATCCAGTGACCTCAAAATGGGGATGATGCATAGCTAAACAGTGAGCAGAACAAAATTTTAATATTGGAGGCATAGACAGGATTTAATTCAGCTACTTTGAAAAGCAGAAAGTAATGGAGCACACCTGGGCTGTATGCAGGAACAGAGAGATCCCCCAGTGAAAAAGAGCAAGTCCCACAAAGCCTTTCCCATAGACCTGCTGTACTTACTCGGGTTTTGGGACCTAATCCCAGCCACAGCTTCATTCCCACCTCCCACTGCTTCTCATTCAGCCTCCATTGCTCTGCTTGCAGGCTCACCTCACTCCAGCTTCCCTTTGGGGTCTCCTTCATGCTGCTCTCACCAAACCCACCTCTTGTGAGCCAAACCTCTGCATTTTCACTGATATCCTTCCTGTTTCCCTCTGCCCACACTTACATTTCACTCCACCTTGCAAACTCTACAAACCTCCCTCCCTTCCCTGCTGGGCTTCACTCTGTGCTAGTCTGTCCTCACTGCAAAGATAAATTTCTGATGTGGGGGTGGTGGTAGGAAACACACAATCCAAACAAAAAACCCTTCAGTTTGTGTGACAACAGGGGCAGTCTGGAATAAATAAGCAAGTCCTCAAAATACTCAGATACCTTTCTGTAGAAATATCAATAACATCTAAGACAAAAGTATCTGTAAAGGTCTGAGTACACCACCTAAAATACAGTAATACAGATAAATCCCAGTAGGAACTAGAATTTACTGGAAACTTAGATCAGGTTCATCTCTGCCTTTGAGTTTCATGTAAGCACAGAACAAGAGGACGAGAGAAGAGCCCATACCACAGTGCAGTGCTGAGGGCTCATGACAACACATTTTGTTGTACAGTTCTAAAAGTTACCAAAGATCCACGTGAAGTGATGCAAACTGCAAGTAGTGGCAATCTCTCATTTACTAATATCTTTAATCTATTTTTCCTCAGCAGGATTGTGTTTCCAGCAATAACCAGGATAGAAGATTAAGAAAAAATACTGCAGAGAGAGCAGCAACGGTTAAGCAGAGCAAGTCATTAGAGCCATCTGAAAGTGTGCCCACCAAGCTTCAAAGCACCGACAGAAGGCAAAGCAGCATCATGTTTGCTATGAAAGATCAACAGAAAGGTGAAGAAATTAATTCCATCAAGCTCCATAAACGCAGGAGGAGGTTTATAATTAAAAAGAGCCCAATTCTGATTTCCATGAACAGCTCCATTCTCAACCTGCCCACACTTAAATATGAGGATAGAAACAACAGCAAGTGGAAAAATCTCTATCAGATCCAAGGAGAAAGGAAGCGGATTATGAGGGAAACTTGTTCAAAATACAAGAGTAATAACAGAAGAATAATCACTCCTTATCATGTGTCTAGAATATTTGTAGAAGATAAATACAGAGTTTTGTACTGTGAAGTCCCAAAAGCTGGCTGCTCTAACTGGAAGCGGGTGCTCATGGTGCTGAACGGGCTGGCCTCCTCCACAAAGGACATCCAGCACAACACCGTGCACTACGGGAACTACTTGAAAAGGCTGGATGGGTTTGACCACAAGGGAATTTATCACAGGCTCAGCACTTACACAAAAATGCTATTTGTTCGTGAGCCCTTTGAAAAACTGGTATCTGCATTTCGGGACAAGTTTGAACATCCCAACAACTACTACCACCCGGTGTTTGGAAAAGCCATCATTTCCAGATACCGTGTCAATGCCACCAAAGAAGCACTGAGGACAGGCTCTGGAGTCAAGTTTAAAGAGTTCATTCAATATCTCCTGGATGTACATAGGCCAGTGGGTATGGATATACACTGGGATCATGTCAATAGGCTTTGCAGCCCATGTTTAATAGATTACGACTTCGTTGGGAAATTTGAAAGTATGGAAGAAGATGCAAACTTTTTCTTGCACTTAATTGGTGCTCCACAAAATTTAACTTTCCCCAAGTTTAAAGATCGTCACTCCAATGAAGAAAGAACTACCACTAAAATTACACAGCAGTATTTTGCACAGCTTTCTCCTTCTCAACGACAACAAAGCTATGACTTTTACTATATGGATTACTTAATGTTCAACTACTCAAAACCTTTTGAAGATCTATATTAATTTGAGAGCCTGGATATTTCCACAGTTACATCAGTTGAATTGTGTGACAAATCCAGGTGGCATCTGTTTATATATACTTACCTGTTAGCAGACAATTGGTTGAAGAGCAGGGAAAAACGCAAACCAGAATATAAATAGATGTTTACACTTTCACCCTAATTGCCTCCTTTTTCAAATCATATTTTTTTCTATAATTTCTCCACATGAAACGTATGTACATATATGTATAATATGTCAGGGCCCCCAAATAAAGCACAGAATTTTCCAGGCTGGTGTGGCCTGTGTTTGCACTTGGGGAACAGTGTGTTTGAAATGAGGGGAGCACAGCTGGCAATTCTAAAGTGCAGCCAGTATTTCAAGCTCTTTACTGTTCAGAAAACATAGTGAGCAATATTTACAGTCTGTTGAAACGTGCAAGGCATGAAGCCATACACAGGCCCCATATGTTTGAAGGTGGATGTTGATCACTGATTCCTGATATTCTTAAATTTGTCAGGGGGAAAAAGTCTAATCAAACTTACACTGTTCATAAGCACACTGGTGAAAACAACTAATACTTAATGACCATGTGAGAGCAGTATTAAACCAGATGTTGCAATTCAGAGTGAGGATGTGTTCTCCCCCTTCAATATTTCCCTTATGGCACATTCATCTGCAAAAAGATAAAATGCAGGCGAACATTTGCATCTTTATAAGTGTTATTAAAATTCTTTTAATCCTTTGCATTAACATAAATCTCTGGTTTAATCTTCATAGTCACCAGGAATATCAAATCTTTCCATCATAATAACAAGGAAGAATAAATGCCACTTCCTGCCCAACAGGGTAGTCCTTTTCATTGCTGCAAACAATTTGCACTTGCTTATTTTAGTAACAATTTTATCTGACTTAACATTCAAAATGTAAAAAAAAAAAAATCAAAAAATATTCCAGGTGTTTTAGTTCAACTTCTGTGCTTGAGAGGACTTTCTCATCTCTACCAGAGTGTCTTGTGCGAATAAAATACTTGACATTCCACTAGTTACTGTCTCTAATCACAGAATATTCTGATTTGGAAGTGACCCACAAATATTCTTAAGTCAAACTTTCAAATGAATGGCTCATACAGGAATCAAACCCCCAACCCTGGCATTATCAGCACCATGCTATAATCAACTGAGCCAGTCTCGGCTCTGTAAATTTTCACTCAAATTCTGTATACAGAATCCTTGTTTACATGTCATTTATCCACTTGACATGATATTTAAACTGGCCATACTGGAACAAGGATCAAACTCCATCACAGTGCCAAACCTAGACTCCCCAGTAATTTCTAGAGTTTGTATTTCACAGCCACGTTCCACCACAAATGGCACTGTACGAATGTAAACACCTAAGAAACAATGCTTGTTCTAATCTGTTTCCAGGTTCATATCCTCATATGGATAGTTTCATGCATCACAAGAATTGGCATTAGGACATCCAGTATATTTTTTGGGTTTTAAAAATTTTAATAGGGAAAAAATTGTTTCAAAATACCTTGTAGCAAAAATTTCACTGACAAATACTTTACATATCAAGTCTGACATCACATTTTCCATTTATGTTCAGAGGGAAATTGGTTGCATTAGGAAAGTAATGTGGAGCTCACACTGTTCCATGAAACCAGTTAGCCTTCCCTGCCCGTCCATGCTCCTGCCTTTCAGTCACTGCCTTGCTGCTGCAGCAGCCCCCCACCCATCTCACTTTTCCACACACCCAAAGACTTGTTGGTCTCCTGACATGACTGCAGAACAGCCTTTGTACTCAAAGCAACGCTTCTGCTAGTCCAGCTGGGATCAGCAGCAGCAGGCTGGGCTGGTTAGCGCCCAGTGCCCAGCCAACAGGCAGGCACAGCCTCACCCACAGGTCACGGACAGCAGCATCCAGGGGAAAACAAGGCACAGGGATCACTTCCTAGTGCAGGTGGAGCAGATTCTGACACCGGTGGGAATTCTTGGAGGGTGGATTGGGGGGTGAGGAGTCATAGCCAACACCACCACTAGGAATCTAAGTGAAGCCATCCTTAGCATTTAATGGCATTTAGTGCTCTGAGAGGTGACGGTGCTCTGATTGATGAACCCGGTGGTCTGTAGCTACAGCCACCAACACCAGGAGAGGACATGTTGGATATTGCAGCCCTCTTGGGCTTTTTCAGGGTCTGACCCTGCCAGCAGCTCAGGGTAGCAGAGCTCAGTGTGCTGAACTTCCCCTGAGAGGAAAACCTCAGTTCATCTCACTGCAGCAAGGGAAGAGGCAGAGCCGTGGGGCAGCTCTCTGGGGCTCCCAGAACACAGCTGGGCACCATGAGTATCACACCATGAGTATCACACCTCTGCTAGCCTGGGAGTAACATTGAGGGATTTAACCCCTCAGCTGGATCCACATCAGCTGTGGATCCTGACTCTCCTTCTGCCTCCTCCCAGTTCCTTTTCAGCTTAATGTACACATCCACATAAATTGATACGGTCACGTTTACATCTGAAAGGCTTGGTATGTTCCCAGATCAGCAAGTGCTCACTGTGTGAGTGAAAAAACCCTCAGCAATACCAGCAAAAAATTGCATTTCTGATTGTATCGAACCTGTACTTTACATACCACTATGCCCTCCATAGCTATTTTAATTAATTTACAGTAAAAGATAACAACAGGGAAGCTACATGTTTAATGACAAATGAAGGTGAAGACTTTGACAGGGTTTATTTTGTCTGGGATAATAATCACTCTTTAAACAAAAACTGATCAATGATTTGCATGTTTATAACAAGTAGTATATGGCACAGTAGTATCTGGTTTACAGTTTCTCAAGGAAGACAGAAGCATCCTTCTAATACTCACAGGTATGTATATAATATATAATACAGGCCAGTTGTATTAATTTGGCTCTGTTACTTTCAGCTCCTATTCCCTGCTGAGTAGTGTAAACAAGGTAAAAAGTGGTTTTAAAAGAATATTTGTGAAGTTGTATTTTAAAGCCAGACGAAATGCAATATCTTGAACAAAGAAAAATCCAAGGCAGCAGACAAGTAAACTAATATTTTCATGTCAAGCAAAATTTTTAAGTAAAAAGCAATAATTTTGACTAGATTGTGGTAAGTTTTCATATTGTTTATTTCCCTTTAGATTATCTTGTCTTTTTTTCCCACACATATAAAATCTTGGCATTTTCATTTCAATGTAATTTAATTTATTCCAGAGGTGTTCATTTTGAATTCATTCCTACATTTTATCCTTCTCCTCATAGAGAAATATTTCATTTCTTATGGAAAGTGTAAATCAGACTTCACAAAAAAAATCCTGTTTTCAAACAGGATTTTGCTCAGAAGTCAGCCAAGGTAAATATAAGACAAAATAATTTTGTCAATCCAATTGATTTTTAACTTCAGAGGTAAGGACCCAACTACAGCAGCCAGAGAAGGTGAGGTGTGAAGGCACACAAACAACAGAACAGAATCTCCCCCCATAGTCCTCAAAGTGGTCTAAAGCCTATAGCAGAAAAAGAGATTAACACAGACAGAAAAAGAACAAATTGTGTAAACTAATTGTGCACTTTATTATCTGCCTTTGTAGAGTCTGAAACTGAAGACAGCAATAATATTTTAATTAGGGGATAGTTTAAGAATTTGATATTGGGATGCTCTGTAAGTGAAATTCATTGAGATCTAAGCAAAGCCATGTTCTTGAGACCTTCGTGTACCCAAAAAAGCCATCTTTGCAGTCTGCACAAATTGAGAGATGGTGATTTACCAGAGTTTTTATGCTTTAAATCACCCCACTGCCATATGTACCTACTATGGCTGACCTCATACCAGAAGTGTCAGTTTATGGGGCCTTATACCTCCAAAAATAGGTGAATCAGATATTAAAATGAGTTTTCTTAACTCCTTATGTCCATTACTTTTCAGAATTTCCATGATGGGGTTTCAACACTTTCTTCCATAACGATTACTCATGTTGGAGTACGTCAGACTGCACAATGTCAAGAGAGAATATGAATTGAGGATAGGAGTTCACTTTTTTTTGCCACAATTTGGACTCAGTGATCTCAGAGGTCTTTTATAAATTAATTGATTCTGCAATTTGGTTTGCTGGTTTACAGCTCATCTTATATAATGATTGAAGTAAAGAGCTTTTAACATTTTTAAATTGTAGATACTGAATTCTGGTGATTCCCTTCCTCCCCTGCCTCATTTGAGCAGCTTACTGAGAAGATCCACTCTTTGGATGATCAAAGAGTATCTTTTTTGAGAGAGAGGGATACACAGGGTAAGGGAGAGGTGCAGACATGGACTGCATGCACTGCACTGTACATGAACTTAATCCCTTTATTTTGCACTACCTTTCCTGTTTGGGCAACACTATCACTGACAGCAAGAGTACACCTATGACAAATCCATATACAATTATCTGCTTATATACATACAGATAAAATACATAGGAAAAAATCCTATGCAAATAGCATTATACATACTCAGGCACGTACAAACTTGCAAATGCATGGAGGGAGATATAATGCCAAAAAATTAATTAGAAAATGAGTTCAATATATATAAAATATCTGCATTGTTTTTTACATAGCTGTTTCTACTGTGTATGTACAACACTACAAATTAATTTGTCAGGCCAACTCAACTTTGAGTTGAGTTCCACATTCCACATTACCAGGAATAAATAGATAAAAAGGGAATTTTCTTTTCTGATGTTTCTCTAAACCATGGTTCTTTTCTTGATACAAGTTGCTGACATTGAGATGAAGGATGTTCTCTTCCTACCCCCAACAAGAAATCACAGAGGTAGCTGGGCATATTTGGAATAGACTGTATAAATCCCAGCCTCACCATTTCAACTTCACTGACTCTGAACACATCTGCATGCAGCACCAGTTTGTTTCCAACATGAGAGGCAAGGCTGAGCACAGCCTGTTTGAGCTGATACTGCTTCAAGGGATGATTGTCAGGTTGGCATTGTTATGTGTGGGAATTTCAAAGCCTCAGCATGCACCTGCACGCTCCTGAATAATGACTTGGGAAGTGTCCCAAGGTCCATATGGCAAGATGCATGTAATTTTTGTCCAAAGACAACAGCTACTTAAGAAGGACTAGCAATTTTCTGAGCTTCTCTCTCTGGAACCTCACAGGCAAGTCTGTAAAAAAGCATCTCTAATGTCTTCCAGCATGATACTGCTGTAAAAAATGCACCAGAGTCAAGAACGGGACACTTTTTTCTATTAGCTACCCTAATGACAACTGATACTTACCAGTGGTAAGTCACTTTTTTCCAGAATTTCTCAGAACTATCCATTCAGAAGTGCCCAGAATTAAACATGCAGTAAAGATTCACAATGGATTTGAGCTTTGACAATGGCAGGCACTCACCCCTTCCACATTCAATTTAATCCTGGAATATGTTGAAGCATTATCCACAGTGCATCACTTGAGCAGTAAGGGCAAGACAGCCCAGAACTGACACAGGAGAGGAAGACAGACATGACTAAGCCTTGCTCACTGCCACCAAACTATTTCAGTAATATTTTATAAAGCAATTGACTCAGTCAGTTGTGACTCATGCTAGAGAATAAGAATTATTGCTTTACCACAAGTCTAAGAGAAACATTTAACCTTGTAAAAATATTTTCTGGTCTGGTCTGGTTTATTTAGTTTAAAATGACACTTTGGGAAGTTCTATGCATACACACACCTTAGTGCATAACTAACTTGCACCTAGCAAGGAACATATGTACATAACTTATTTCCTTTTATGTGGATAAATCTTTCAAGAGTCATTTTCCAGGCAGTTTGTGCCATGGTGACTTTTACACAAGTAGACAAATAAGCTTGTTCAAATTCTGCCATCTGTGGCCATTTTTGCCACCAACTTTTTTCTTTTTTTTTTTTAACTGAAGACACATTTATTAGAATTGCAGCAGATGTCAAGTTTTCCATTATATACCTACTTTACATGAGACCAAAATTCTGTTTAAATTCAACAATTAAAGCAGTTCTGGCCCAGTGTTTCACATTCAGCTATATCGGATCTCTATGGGTGATCATTTCTAATACTGTTCTCTTTATTTCATGGAACTTAAAATTACACTGTCAAGTTTGGGAAAATGAAAGAGGCTTTCACAACTCAACTTTTCCACAGTTATTCTCCAATCTGGGAATTCTGTCCAGATTTATTTTCACTTAATATAGGAAATTTCCTCTCAACATATCCAAACATAAGCATGTCAGGAGCTGCTAAAGGTGTTAAGATTATGTTCAGGCAGAGAGAGCAGCAGCACAGGAAGCAGTGGCCCAAGGCGACTGCACTGAGAGCTTGTCCCAATCCATTAAACACCAGTGGAGGTGGCTTCTTTCTCAAGAAAGGAAAGCTCCAGGCTACAGTTCACCTTCAAATTCGTAGATACAGACAAACATACATTATGATCATGTGTAAAAGTTCTTTTATCTTTGTTTTAAGTGTGTATCCAGCCAGTATAACCCTTCCTACATGCCATGATGGAGCCACAGAAAAGTCATGTGAAGGTGATGCCAGCCCACATACAGATCCCTCACTGAAGTCCACAGGACACAGGTTTAGCTGTGTGTTCTGTAAAATGTCACACAGCTGACCTGTTTCCACAGCATTCATTTACAACAATACTCCTACACCTAGCAGCAGCCAGGTGTGCTAACACTTCGGGAAGGTAACTGGGGGCTTTGGCCTACAATTTGACTATTATCTGATTGGTTTGGGTCTCATCTAGATTTGCTCCACTTATCTTTCCCATCTCTGATGAGGAGGAAAATGCAGGAATATTTAGTTTTACACTACGTTTTATTTACTGATCTCAAATTCATTTAATTCACCTCAAATTCATTTAATTGCAAAATATAACGGAAAGGAGTTTTCCTCACCAATGTTAATGGAATATTGTGTTCTTATTAATACTGAAAAAACAAACAAAAACCCCAAAATCAGACAAACAAATAGCAACAACTACAACACTACAACAAAACTACAAAAAAAAACACAAAACCAAAACAAGACAAACAAAAGAAAACCAACTAACCAAAAGAAAACCAACACCACTACAGCACAGGTAACCTGCCCAATAAAACAGACAATGTGATAGAGCAAGCAGCTGCAATATTTATATTGTCTCACATTATATTTCTCCACTGAAATCCATAAAGACATGAATCCTGCTCAAGTGACACACTGTGTACTCATCAAGGTGATAGTGTCTTTATAAATCAGGCATACAGTGACCATTTCAGGCACTGTGGAAAACACAGCAGACATAATATGAGATGGGCTATGAATCTGACAATTTATCCATGTTTATCCTTGAAAAAGGGGGTTCATTTTTATTATCTAAAATAAATCTCAGAACTTCATTAGATCATCCGCCAAAATTGAATGTCAGGTTTATATTACAGTCTACAAAGCACACAGCAGCTGGTAATGATAAAAAACATTTTACCTTGGAGCTCTTTCATAGCAAGTTTCAAAACTGACCACTCAGAATAAAATGCTAAGCCTGCCATACTTGACTAAAACATACAGTTTATGAACACTCCAGAATGAACATGTGCAGAAGTAAAATCAATTTTAGAAAAATTCAGAAGTTAAAATGGTTGATACTTGATTCATCCCTTGTATCCCTTCTTACAAGGAGCTACTTCTCCCCCACAATTCGCTGGTTTAAACTATGAGAAATAAGTAATACCCAGAATTACAATAAACACTGGCTTCAAACACATTTTCTCACTTTCTGCCTTCAGCTCAAAAACCTCTTTCCTTGCAGCTATACCTGACAAGAAAAGTACTCTGTGGTAACACCTTCCAAAATCCTGAGCTTCCCAGTCCCACCAGATTTGAAGGCATTGATTTGCCTGTTTCTGCAGTAAAAGGAAGTTCTGACACAGCTATTAAAGGAGCAATGTCCACTCAGTGACTTTGTACCAACCTGGGAGTGTCCAAACCTTAAAAGTATCTGGCTCCTCTTTTCTTGTCTTCAACCCAGATTTTATCTTGTAGCCTTGAAAATGGTTTCAAACCAAATGGGTTTGTTTCTCAGATATCAAAATCTCCTTTTCCTCTTTAAATCTTTATAAAGAGAGATGGGGCTGGGGAGAAACTACACTGTCTGGTTTTAAATGGCCTGAATCTTCTCAGAACTCTTAAATGCTCCTGCATTTTACACTACCTGCACTAACACCTACCTTTTTGCAGGTTTAGCATGTGGCATAAATGTCAAATGATGCAAAACAGACAGGTCTGCTAGTTTTGAAAATCTAAGTCGGTATGGATTCACATTCTCCCTGACAGCAACCAAAACCTGCAGATATACTCAGCCTCACTAATCCAAATCTGTGGAATAAATGCTAATACAAATCCAAGCAAACACATCCACACTTCAGTTCTGCCTTCATTGACTGTTTGATTGGTAATTAAGGCATATATTTGGTTCCAGAGATGTAGAAAAAAAACCCCAAATCCCAAAGGAAACAGTTGAATCTGAGCCCAAGGTTATTAATCATACTGCCTCTAATTGTATATAAAGTATCTTTACTCCCTCAAAAATGTTTTTTTAAATATTATGGGATTTAAATATGTCACAATATTCTGGATATCTTGATTAGATCTCCTTTAATATACTGCCTCCAAATAATTCGTAATTTATTTAACAGAAATGAGGAACTCTTACTAATCATTAAGATTAAGCAGAATTTTTAGCCTGACTAGACTAGCAACAAAAGTTGATAAGGGGATTTTTTTTCCTTAAACAGTGCTTTTTACTGTCTTCTTGTAATTAAAGTTTCAACTAAGGTCCCATTAGGCTGATAGTGATCCCCCCTGTGAATCAGATAGACCCTCAAGTCTTCAAGTTTCCAGAGTAAAGTCTCATTGCTGACTAGCATCTGGGAAGGGTTTGACTAAATCCAGTGAAAACTCACTAAGATAAAAAGCCTAAAGGATTTTGCTCCTCATTGACATTTAAAATACTTTCTACATCTTTCCCCTGACCTAGCCAGATCACGTGTCCTCACAAAACACCCATAGGGTTCCTTCAGCCTACCTTCCCCTGCAGTCAGCCCTGTACAGGTGCCAATTTCAGGGCAGGCAGCCAGAGTACAGAAAAGCTCACTATAAATACCCTCAGGATTAGGGCACAAAAATCAGTCCAGTAAATGTCAGGGAGGACAGAACCTGTGCCAAGAAGAAAGCCAAGGGAGGGGGAGGGGGAGGGGAAGGGGAAGGGGAAGGGGAAGGGGAAGACCACTCAGAATCCTTGAAGAGAGGAAGAACTGGCCTGGGAGAAGCACTGCAGGATCTGCCCAAGGTAGAAGACACCAACTATACACTGCAGCTGGGCCAGGACAGGTCCTGCAGTGAAAGTGCTTTTTAAGTATTCCTCACACCTACAGAAGCTGAAGCATGGACATTCTTATTTTTTTTTCTGACTTCCATGCCCCTTACATATTTGTAGTCCTTCCACAAGTGTCCCAGCTTTGGAAAAAGCCACCACATTGCTCCTCTGGAAAGGGCAGTTCCAAATTTCCTTTCCAAACTATGGTAACACATCTTCTCCAGAGGGCTTCATCCATTTATCACCTTCTGATCCTGGCTGTCACAGTTTCTCTCCTATGTTACCCTTACACTTCCTATAAGAATCCCCACCTCAGTCGTTTCCCCTTCCCTCAATCAATGTGTCAGATTGTAAGACCCAGCCTTTCAGACTCTCTACTTCATAGTAAAGATATATTATAGAACTGACTGGGCATTGGTCTACCAGACCATCCAAATCAGCTTTCTTCATTTCCTGTTTATTCAGTTTCTCCCCATTATAGCTTCTCTGTAGCTAATAAGCATAGATTTTTGCATATCTGTAAATAAGCATGCTTTTGCAATCTTCCAAGTCATGCTCACACACCTTGAAGAAGTTCAACTTAAAATCCTTCTTCCTAATACTTGTTTCTCTCCAAAAAAATCCAGAAGATTAGCCCACAGGGTGGGCCAGAAGGGCAGATCTACTGAAATGGATAATCAGAGCCTCACACTTGCAGCAGAGATAAAGTCAATCTTGTCTGCCCATCAAGGTCTTCAATAGGGTTAAAGACAGCTGTACAGCCAATCCAGAGATACAGGTAAGCAGAGCCAGAGGCGTTTTCTTTAAGAAAGGGATCCCCAAATGTAAGCAATGAAAGTCTTTCTGTTACCTTATTTATGCATAACAGCTCAGTGCACGGCTGTTTTGGTTTTTTTTAAGCTTTTACCAAATGCACCTCAAAACAACCACAAGCAGAGAATCAAGGACTGCTCTTAAACAAGTATTAAAATAAAAGGACAGTATACCTTTTACCATACCACAACAATATGAGATCTTATATTTACCATAAAGCAGAAACAAAGTTGTATATGCCATTTGACCAGCTGAAGAGTTCACCAAGCCCAGTATTGTGTCTTAGTATTTTCAGCTCTAAAGAACTGAAAAAAATAGTGGCATTGTAGCACAGCCAGTCAAAGCAAAGGGAAAGCAAATCAAAGCACCAAATGGAGCAGAGGTAGAAATCCATACATGCCAGCTCTGCATTCGAAGTTACCTTCCTGCTTAAAGAAAGATTTTCCCTTTCATTCCCTTCTGAAGCATTCAATATAGCTTAATGCCAAAGGCAAGATTTCATATTCACTAGAAGAAAAACTCCGATGTTCTAAGGGAAGTCTCATTCAGCTTGTCCCAATACATTTCTCTGCATCCTACTGCTTGCCTGTGGCCTTGAAGAATAAGGGCCTTTTTAATACACAGGTGATCTGGTGGCAGAAAAGTATAAACTATTTGTGTAAAACACCTTGCTGCAGTTTGCTGAAGACTTCCACATTCCAGTTTTGGGGAAGATAAAGTATTTCATTGGAAGAAGAAGAATTTTAAGATGTAATTAAGTTCCTTAATCAAAAGCATTTAAGCTATTATACTTTTTGCTGTAGGTAGTTAATAGAGCTATTAACCAAGAAAAGAAATTATTATTATTTTTAAATGCAGCCTGTTCTTTCAGAAATAAGTGAAAGAAAGATGCTGCCATCATTGACAAGTATAGTGCCAAGCACAAGAAGCTTAAGTAACTCTTGATCACAGAGTGCTGAACTGCTTCAAAAACCAAGTTACTACAGCCAGGATAATTTGAATTAGAACTGTTACTGTAGTAAGAAGGTGAACAGTTCAATTAGTTCTTCAAGGATAAAAATTGTCACAATTAAGTTTGGCCAAGATGAAAGGTCTCAAGGCTATCTGGGGGTGCCAAGGCCATCCCAGCAAGAAACTCTTTGTTGCTCTGTGGCCAGAACACTCTGCAGAAGTGCTACAGTCTCCTGCCATGCCCTGCTGCTGGTGTGCAGCAGTTCTTGCACACCACAGAGCATTTCATACAGTCCCAGGGAAACTGTCAGAGACACTTTGCAAAGGGCACAGATGGTGCCACTTGAAGAACAGATTTATTGCAAATAAGGAAATGGTCACAGAAATTAGGTATCTGAGCTATTGCTTGAACTGTCACTAATCCTTTGCACTATAAGATACTATAAATGGATTCATTGGAAGTTTCTTGGAATTTTCTATAACTTGAGAATCAACACTTCATATGAGCCAGAATAAGAGTACTTGGTAAATAACCAAAACAGCAACACAGCACATTCCAGCAGAAAGACACCCAGAAGTCAGCTCTTATTGACCACCGTTTTTTCCAAGTACCACAAAAATACATTTCAGAATGATGAGAAAGAACAAAACAAATTTTCATGTTTGCTCAGTCCCTCAGTAGAAGGTACCTATTCAGTCCTCCAGAATGCATCTCCCAAAATGCATCTTCACTACCTATTGCAATTTTTTTATTTTTCTGTCATTCAACCTTATGAAACAAAAGGACCACTTGAAATGAGAACAGGAAAACGCACCTGACAAATTAAGATACTGTATTTATCAATTGAAAATTTACCACATTTTATGATAGGAACCACCTTGGCACACTGTTATTTCACTTCCATTTAATTTTTGCCAAACTCTTCAGGGTCTCTTCCTTTACCTTGTTGTTTCCCTGCAGTCACAGATTATTTAAATATCTGTCTTGGAAGAGGTGGTCTTTTCCTTTGAAAACTGGAAACATTGGTTTGCATCCTAAGCAATAGTGATCTCAAGTTTATAAAGAAGATGGGGGCAGGGAATGAACTTAACCTTTCATAAGTGTTCCCATTGGTTTTGAAAAATCTGGCAGCTGCCCAAAGGAAAAGATTGTCCCAATAACAGAGGCTGTGCTGCTGAAAAATATCATTTCTAAAACTGTTGATCATTAGCAAAATACCATAGATCAGGATCTTTTTAACCAGAAGCACTGGAATAACTTGAGAGGGTGACTAAAGCCAGTGAACAGTATTCCCCATAATTACTGAAAAATGAAACTAATTTCTTTTCACCCTGAACAGCTTTCACCTCTTGCCAGAGGCATTAATGTAGAATAGGGATGTTAATAATGAGGATAGTAGGAACGAGAAGTGTTTTAAGATTTAAAGGCTGACTTTTTAATGGTGTTCCTGTTGTAGCGTGGCATGCCATATAATTAATGCAGCTCCTTTTTGCCAATTCAAAAATGTGTACTTCTCTTCACAGAGCTGCAGTTCTGACACTATTTAGAGCAACTCTTGGCCCTTTTGAATCGTCTCTCATCTCAGATCATTAACTGGTTTAGGTGACACCGTAATGACACAACTTACTTTCATTTTGTAAAGCCTTTAATTTTCAAATATAATATAGCTAGAACTGTAGGATGGTTTATGCTCTCAGCACCCCACCTGATAAATAAGAAGACTGACAAAGTATTCAGTAGAAATGGGCACAGCAAAACTTTCTCCAAGCACTGACTACATTTCTTGTTCTGCTTTCACAATTGCAATCACCCTCATTCCAACTTTAGGAAAACTAGCTGGGGTGTGAGCAACAATACTGGAGCAGAACAAGGCACTATCACAGAATGACAAATTGTGGAATATTCTTGGGCTGAAAACCAGGCAGCTTCATGCTCAGACATACCTGTGTCCTGCAGTTAAATAACATGAAATTATCAAGAAATACGCATCCCTGTCACACTTTTCCTACAGTTCACATACATTCAGAGATGCATAAAGACTGACAGTTTTGCTATTACTCTGTTGAAATTCAATTGATTTGAATCACAGCACACCTAATGCCTTCCCAGGTTTTCTTGGGGAAAAAACAAACAAACAAACAAAAAAAACCACCAAAACACTAACACATACCCCACATGAAAGACCCAATTTTCAAAATTCCCTATTTTTCCTCAATTATTGTAAAGCCAGATTTGAGAAAAATCTCATTTTTTCTTTAGGGTGAGCAGGAAAAGCATACTAACATCTTCTTCACAGCTATATTCCACAGGCAAATTTAGATTAATGACCAGCTAGCTGTCTTGACCCTCAGTTATTCCCTTTACTCCAGTTCCCAGAAAGTTCAGGAGAGTCTACATAGTAATTGAAGAATTTAATCTTTTGTGGCTTTTAATCAAAGAACTAATACTGTTGCATGGCTTTAAAATTCACATATCTATGACTATATTATTTCAAAAGACAAAAGTATTGTTTGTTAATTATTACATCTTGCCACTATCTGAGGCTCTGATCTCACATATTCATTGTAGACTTCAGTCTCAAAGTGTTTTTAAAATACAGGAATGTTTTCATGCACTGTTTAAATGTTGACATTTCTATAGATATAGCCTAAACTAGACTTCATGATATTTGATGATAGGAGAGGAAAAAAAAAAAATAAACACACCACATTCTTGTAACGTTGTAAAACACCAGCACCAAATCCCTAAACATCTAGTACAGAGCAAGGCCAATGGGGCAAGGTTTCCATAAGTCACCTGGAAGCTTCCCCTTTGCATGGACTTTTTCTCAGTCACTTGAATAAGGAACCTACAAATGTCTATTCTGTATCTTCTGTAAGTGATAACATTTCCATGAATAGCACAAATTGACGGGGAAGGTGCCTTCTCTAATTACTCACTGTGAAAGCAGAGAGTCCAAACTGGAATTCATGATCAGCTTAAATAATAATCAGTCTAATGACTAGGTTGGCAACAGAAGCTTGAAGGAACAAGATGAGTTGCTGCAGGGTTATCATGGGGGAAGCTGTTGCTTATGAGCCAGGAGCTGTTGAAAAATCTCCTCTGAGAGTTTGAAAAGACTTGCAGAGGAGGACCACAGAGATCCAGCACCAACTGAAAGAGTTATAAATAATTTTGTACCAATGCACTTTCCATACACGAGCAGCCAGAGGATGCAGAATCCCCAAAGAGACCAGACAAATTTACAAAGAAGAGGAGACTGCAAACATTTTTAATGTACTGCAGCAGCATGAAAGTCAAGGACTGCACAATGAAAACCTATATTGTGAAGGTGTCACCTTTAAGATTTCTACAAATATTAAATTGTGAAAGCTACAAATAGAGCAAAAAGAATGAGTGATTGCTTTCAAATAGATAAACAAGCAGAGACTTATATGGGGTAAAACCAATTGGTTTCTGCTTCATGATGGTCCATGGTTATAAAGACACATACAGAGATGTATTCACAACCCTGACAATGCCTGACTCTGATAATGTCCGTGGCATGGAGAAGCCTTCCCCACCTTTGCTTCAAAACACATTTGCTCTTTGCCTGTGGCTTTTTGTAAAAGATACTGAAGTTTTCTTTGCCATTTCTGGCAGTGGGTTTTACTGTATACACATATTAAAATTTCCAGTTAACAAAAGATGGCACAGCTAAGAATCAGTGATGTTTATCTTCAAAAGGCTCCTGATGCAGTAGGGACTGAATTCTGTACACTTAAGGAACACTGAAAAGGCTGTGGAAGCACTGCTGATCTTTGCATACATATACACCCAGTGTAGAGGGAGCCTGGGGACAGTGTTCAGCAGTGTCTTCTGCATCACTCACTCTAAATGGACAAGGGATGAGGGAGAAAAAAAAAAAGAGGCAGCAGCAGCTCATTTGTTTCATTTGTGTGGTATGCCTTTTCAATCCTTCTCTGGCTTTGCCTCTACATTAGCTAACCTGACCAGAGCATCTCAAAAACACAGGCTTAAATCCTGCTCCATTTCATCTTACTTTTCACCAGTACATATACATTGAAAAGCCCAGGCCTTCTTGTGCTGAAGTCAAACTTCATCTAGCGATTCTGCTCTGACAACTCCAAAACACAAAAAGTAGTGATGATACATTTAGGATGTTGTCCAAAAATACCAGAAAAGTCTGTTTCTTTTATATTGCTGTACCTCATGCTGTGGTTTGAGCAAGCCCACATCAAGACACCGCAGAACCACTTAGCATTCTCCCAGCCATGAAACCAGTCCTACTGCAGAAGAACAGGGGGAACCTTCTCTCCGCATGGCATAACAAATGAAAACAACAGAAACCTTGTCATTTCCACCTCAGAACAGAAGTGAGATGAAGACTGCAGAGCTTCAGGAAAGGTGATTTAAAAACTAGTCCTTTCCCAGGCCTAGGACAGAAGCAGGATCTGAGCAGAGGGTGGTAGATGAGGGGTGAGGGCACAAAAGTTCTCTTTAGGGAGCTGTCATGTTTAGATGACTGCTAGGAATTCTCAACAGACATGGCAGAGCCCAGGCAACCATTTTGGAAAGATCCTTTACTAAGAATACTAAAATACCACAATTTCCAAATAATTGCAAACCCTGTGTATTTTCTGAATTCACTTGTACAACTAGCTCACAACTGAGCAAAGCCCAGCAGCTCCCAGAGCCCATCAGTTCCTTGGGTAGATGGCGCTTAAGGGCAGGTACCACAGCACAGCTGGAGCTCAGCGAGGGCTGGAGGAGACATTTATTCCTCCTGACACTGTAACTTACTGTGTCGGTCACAATGTTATCTGGGTCACCACTACAAGTTTGTGCGGCATCAACAGCAGCCCTGCTGGCAGGCTTCCCCATGGGACTTGCTTACAATATCTAATCCAGGCAAAACTTCAGTTCCAGAAGAGAGAGGGGAATTATCAGCGAACAGTAGCATCATTAAAGCGCATTCTGGCTGTCACACATCCAGCGTGCGGGCAGCCCACCTTTGAGAGCAAACTTACTACGTTTACCTGTTTGTTTTCCCTTCCCTCCATTCGCCTCGTAAACCAGTTGCGAAGCAGCAGAAGGGCCGCGCACTTCAGCCTCCCCGGCGTGCGCAGGGCCGGCGGCGGCGGAGCTGCCGCGCGGTTTCCATGGCAGTGCCGAGCCCCGGGGCTGGAGCAGCCCCGCTGTCTGCCGGCTCCCGCCCGGCTGCCGACGTGCTTCTGCGGGACTGCTGCTGCTCCTTCCTCCGGAGCCTCGCCGCGCTCCGCTGCCATTGTCCCCGCCTTTCCCCGCGTCCCCGCTGCTGCTAATTAGGCCGGCGCTCGATGGAACTCCTGCTCGCCCAATTAAGCAGGCGCGCAGCAGAAGGTGGACTGTCTCCGCAGAAGCCACGCGTGACACTAGAAAAACCTCATCTCTCACAGTTTTTTTTTTTCTTTTCTTTCCCCATAGGAAGGATTAGGAATTAGGTGCACTCAGAATAGACAACCCGAATGATCGGATCTGAAACAGAAATTAGGATTTTTATTTCTTTTAATTAAATGACTTACATTTACAAAACCCCATACTGTATGACTTAGAGAAAAGTCTCAGAGTTGCTAATCAGGTGATTGCAAACATACCTGTAAAAACAAGCAACAGCCATCAAAAATTCACCTGATGACCTTCACCCTCCCTGCTTCCCCCCAGGAGGAAAAAATTGTAACGAGTGAAAAACATTCTTTCAAGTACAAAATGCCCAACACTTGGGAAAGGAAATAAACAGGTATGTGCAAAAGTGACCTCCTGCCCTGTTCTGTAAGATGACATTAAAACAGGAGTAAAGGCTCAGTGTCCAAATCTAGTTGTGATTAGCACAGGATTCAGAGACAGAGAGAAGGAATTTAGTTATGAGGAAAATTGGCTGCTCTTTCATCTGAGCCTTTCTTCTGTTCTTCTGTTCTATCTGAAAAATACGTTACCTCAGAAGGGGAAGAAGAAGAAAAAAAAAAGACAAATTTTGTGTCATTCCCTGTTCTTTCCTGTGACAAGCTGTCACTTCTAGATATGGAAACCATATCACCATGTTGCTTGAGAGAATAAGTGGGGCACGATTTCTCCTTTCCTTTGATATGAACAAAGATTAAAGTAATAAAAAACTAAGAAGATGAGAGTGAAGGAAAAGCAGAATTTTTCAGCAAGCTGATGTTATTTTAGTATGACATTCTATGAAGCAACAGTGGCATCCAGTGGTAAATTTCCATAAGCAAGTTTCATATCCTACTTTCACTAAGTTTTGGCTTACATCAGATTTTGGGTTGGTTTGTTTTTGTTAGGTTTTTTCCTTTTTTTTTTTTTGGCAACAGGTTCTCAAGGAACCTTCCCCCTCCTCCTCTTACTAACACCACCAAAACAGCCACCATGCACACAGTCCTCAATACCAGTAATAGAGACCAAGCTATCAATTTTCTCAAAGGCTGTACATTATATCTGCAAAGTCAGAAATTCCAGTCGTTACTCAGAAGCTGCAACATTGATACAAACTCTTTTAAAAATAATTCTCAGAAAAATAAAGGGCGTTTTTCTCTTGGTGCCCACAAGAGTGCAGCAAATATAATTCGTATCATCCCTTCCTCAGTCCCCCTTCCCATTTTGTGTTTTTGGTTTTTTTTTTTGCAAGGCAAGATGATCATTCTTTTCTCATTTAGTGACATTAAGATTATTTTCACTTTATGATATCTCCTATGTAGATGCCCTAGGCAAAAATAGAGGGCTTATAATTATAAGAGTATACTACAGAATAAAGTCCATTCCGTGAATTTATTATTGTATTTTCAGGCTGAAATCACATCTGAAGTTAAGAAAGCACCTTGTGCTAGCACAAGCTCAGTATCATTGTCGGTTATAATTTGGTAAGAAGAACAACTGTCTCCTCACCAACACAGAGCTGAGAACTAAAACTTGTCAGTCTGGCTCTCAGGTCAATCAAAATTTCTGGTCTATTTTTTTTTTCTTTTTTTTTTTTTTTTTAGTATATGTCTAGAGATCTTTTAAAATAATCTATCTCAACATCACTAATAATTATGTTTTTCACTTACATTTCCAAGAGACTTAAACTAGACTATCTTCTCCCTTTTAATAGGACAATTTCTCTATCTGCAGACCCCAAATTAACCTTCAGAAAGCTACTGACTTACACAATTAGGTTCTCTGAAGGAAAGCATTAGGTTTGTTTCCCTCCCAACATGTTAAAACATAAAACTTCTCATGAAGAAACTGAAGCTGGGCCTGCATCCAGTCTTCATATGACAATAGAGCAAGTGAGTTAATTGGCTGTTAATTGATGTGGTTTCACAAGTATGAGAGTGCCTACTCAACCTATCCCAAGAAACAAAGGCAGGAAATGATAATTACTGCCACCGTGCTGAGGAGGAGGGGGTAGATTAGGAAGAAAGCCTTCGACACTGAACTAACTGCACTAAAGTGATTCAGCAAACTCTCTGCCACAGGCCTCCTACTCAAACCCATTTGGATTATCCAAACCCCTGCCACCAGAAGCAGAGCAGAACAATTCACTCTTTGGAGTAAACAATGTATTTCATTCATCATGGTACCAAAATACCCGAGTTCATGAATATCACCCATTTGTGACTCTGACAGTGAGGTGACCTGAGAAACAGGTTACTCACACTGCTGCTGTTAAATGCCTGATTCTGGCCTTGGCTGACCAAGAAGCCAGCCACCTGAGATGGGTCTACCTCACTGCAGTCTAGAATTGAAATGCTGCGTTTGTGGGTTTAGGTATTTGTTAACTTGTTTCACTTCTTGAACTGGCCAGTTCCCAAAATGCATTATTTTTGTGGGAGCAGGCAAAAACTTGCAGATAGAGTCTGCCCCCAAAGCAGGAAAAGGATTCAGAACTCTTATATTGTTCTAGCAAGTGAGATGCTAACATTAAAAATAGAAAAAAGATGCATGAAGAACAAAAGAAGCTCAAGATTTATGGCCTTCTGATGAAGGGGGAAATCCCACATGATTGGAGCAGGCAGTAATGCACAGGAGATGAGCCTGAACTACAAAGCACAACCACGACTGAACTTGTGCTGTGCTTGGGACAAAGCAATCTTTCAGTAGCAAAGTTGTAACACAGAAAAATCTCAGTACTGACGTGGAATGATCAATATCCTATGGAATGAAACCTCAGAAGAACCAGGTATTTTAAAGCAGAGCTGAAAGATTAAGATGAATTTTCTTCTTTTTTTCTCCCGCCTCTCTGAGCTGAGCTAGGAAGTTCCTGAACATCCTTAATACATAGAGTTCCCAATTAATTGCAGACTCTATTTCCACAACATACTTTGGAAATAAACACAATAAAGCAAGATCTCTGCAGCTCTGAGCCCGCCCAGATTTTATGCAAGTTCTAACTCCAGCAATGTGACACTAAACAAAAGGTAGCTCCAATTCCCCTCCCCTTCTCCTGTAGAGTTCCTCCCTTCCTCTCCTCCCTCCTGCAATACGAGGCTATTCCCATAATCTGCAGGGGAGCTGCCCACTGCCACCAGCTCTAAGGGAGTAGAACAGCAGAACCCAAACAGAGGCTCCAGTGCTGGGCTCCAGTTACACCTCCAAGCCAGAGTCAGACCAGAATCTCCCAGAACAGCAGCATCTAATGATCCTGATCATTTGGGATTTACACCTGGAAGCAGTATGACAGAAGACTCAATAAAGCGCTCAAGCATCAGAAAGCTGCTAGGATCATCATAGTTACTTAGATGACATTTTTCTGAAAAAATATTGGATACCCAAAAGTAGCTAAACCTGTACCATATTAATTTATTTTCAGTGAAGATTAAGAATTTAGGGGAGGAATTTAACAAAATAAGCTTTCTTTGGTAGCTTAGAAGAGATCACTATTCATTAAGAACAAAATCATGTTACCATGTATTCTGGTTTGGACAATATGAACTATGAGATCACAAAATATGTCACTCATCTGAATTTTATCTCCAGCAGTGGTTTCAAACATCATATAATGCGTTTTTGTGCCAAATAATCCCATTTATCACTAATGGATCTCTGCCCCTGATACCATCTTTCCACCAGATGTCACACTTCCCCTTTACCTGGCAATTCCAAACCTCTCAATATAACCCTGTACACAGATGCATTTGTTCTTTGGCTGACCATTTCCACACTCCAGCCTTAATCAAATATTAGCCCTTCTATTGGTTTGCAGTAGCAACACTGCATTAAACACCAAAAAATATAACTTGTGCAGCTAAGTTCAAGACCTCACCTATGTACTGGCACTTATGCTGTCATAAACAGTAAAAAGATCTGCACTGTTCTGTTATGCTCCAAACCCCACACATTTGTGTACATCAACAGGTTATTTTAAATTACAAAGATTCCATTCCTAATGCCCATTTTTAATCAGTATAATTCTTCAGTATCTTATTTTTCAGGCTTCTCAACACTCTAGGTTAACCAGAGGAAAAAAATCCATTCACATTGACCAAATGCACAAAACAGAAGCATTATTTTCAAACCTAAATGCCTAAGTCCCAGCACAAAATAAGTGTTTTATGATACAGTTTAATACACAAAAAAATTGGGAGTTCAAATCAGCAATATTTTAAGCATAAGAGCAAAGTTTGGTCCAGCCCTGCCACCTTCTGAGATGTTTGTTTTACTTTACTGTTTCTAACTGTGTCAGAAGTAACCCACCCATTAGCATTAGCTATCTTTAGAGTCTGCAGCCATCCTCCTCTTTTGATAAATGCAACATTAATGTATTATTCTAGAAAATAATCTATGGAAAGCCACAATTTTGAAGATAGCATTACCTCAGCTTCAGAGTATGCTATGACATGCAATGCAGTGGTTTAGTTTATAGATTTATACAATTCCTTTCCTGTCCTTTGACAATGACCTATTTTTAGACACACATCACACTGAGTCGGTATGTCACTTGATAGAATACCATCCTGAAGATTCAAGTCTGTCATAAATAAATATGTAAGACAAACTGGTACATACAAGTTGCCTCTGAGACCTGCTTTCAAGTCCATTCCAGAATGCAGTGAATGAAAATCATTTCAAATGAATGTCTGCTGGTCTCTGCCATGTTTCTTCTCTGAGAATTGCACATCACAACATAGTCGAGCATTTCCAAACAGACAGCTCTACGAAGGGACAGAGGAAGATAGAAAGGAAACCTTCCACTAACCAGGTGCAACCCTTTCCCAGCTCTTCCCCTTGCTGCCTCTTAGTGGGGAAGGTCTCTATTGAGACTCAGCTGATACATCTATTCTGCAGAGAGAAAAATTACTTAATTAGAAAACCAAATAAACAATAGCAAGACAACTTGCAATAAGTATTATTCTGAGGAGACAGCAGTTGGGTTTTGGGGGTTTTGTTGTTGATATTTTTGTTGGTTTTTAACTCCACCTAGGAAATATTGCCTAGCAACAATGGGAGAACCCTTCTAACAAAATGAATCATGCAGGTATTGGCTGTTTATTCCCATGAAGGGCTGTGTTTCCACCCTGTCAAATGACATCAAGGCCATGTTGCCAGAGGCATTGGGAGTTTTGACCTCTAAAAGGCAATTTTCTCACTGTCTGCTCAGAATTGTAACATTTTTCATATTGAAGGCTTTTATATCATATCTTGTAGGTTTCATATCTATAAATAACATACTAAAATTCTCCAACACAACAAAGCACAGCTATTATCTTTACCTATTAACACTGTAAACATTAGATATCACAAGTTAACACTCTGTTAGCATAACTGTCAGGCATCAACAAAAAAAAAAAAAGGAAGAAAACCATATTAAATTAATAACCAAGTTTAATGGAAATGAACAGAGGCCAAAGTTGGTTTCATAAAAGTTCTGAATTTTAGAAAGTATCTACTAGATCACCAGTAACCATGCAAGATTAACTTTGAGCTTCCTTGCCCAAGTAAGTCATCCCTTAATTTCTTAATGGAGCTATTAAAAAGAAGAGTTTTAAGCTATAGACTGGATTAACAGCATGTAAACAGAATAGCTCAGACCTATTATTTGCACAGAATGCAGAAGTACAAATCTCACCAATAAATGGGCATGTACAGTGTGTGTATGTCCCTTCCCAAATTAATTTTTATTAAAGGCTTCCTATATTTTAATTGCAGCAGCTCTACTAAAAGCAGAGTGAGCCAGTGAGCTTTGGTCCTAAAATTACTGTTTTCTCAGTTGCTCTGCAAAGGATGAAATGTAGCTTGTGACAACTGAATGTATCCAAACACATAGTTAACTACAGCCTTGTACACCACTATTATGTTTTTCAAGTAAGGACACAATGAGAAGTCCCACAACACTACAAGCCTGCTCTGCTGACTGCACTGTTCAATACCATCAGGGGGTTCATTTTCTTGCTTTTGCCCACATTAAAAGAGTCATCAAATCTTTAAGAGAATCAGCATTTGTAAGTCATGGAAAGGTAAACAGGCTGTCCCTGAGAACACCAATATTTTCACCAAATTATTCTGTCTTGGGGGTAATGGTTAATCAAAAGCTCAGCAGGAGCCAGCAGTGAGTGCTCACAGACAAGAAAGCCAAGGGAATCCTGATCTTCATCCCAGGGAGTGTGGCCAGATGGTCAGAGGAGGTGATTCTCACCCACTACTCTACATTTGTGCAGTGCTGCATCCAGATCTGCTGTTCCTAGCACAAGAAGGACAGGGAACTCTTGCAGCAAGTACAGAGGATTGGGGCCTGTCCCCTGTTGAAGACAAGTGAGAAAGCTGGGGCTGTTCAGCCTGGACAAGAGAAGGTTCTGAGAAGGTTCTTCTGTGTGGAGACCTCACAGCACCTTCCAGGGTCTGAAGGGGCTGCAGGAAGGACATTCCATCAGGAGCTGCAGTGGTAGGGCAGGATAGTTACAGACAGGCTGGATATTAGGAAGAATTTTTTCACTGTGAGGCTGGTGAGACACTGGAACAGGCTGCAGACTCCCTATCCCTGGAAGAGTCCAAGGCCAGGTTGCACAAGGCCTTGAGCAAGATGGTCTAGTGAAAGATGTCCTGCCCATGGCAGGGGCTTGGGACCAGGTGATGCTTAAGGTCCTTTCCAATCCCTTAACATTGTGTCATTCTGTGATTCTGTCCAGCTTTTTCACAAAATTTTTCTATACAGCTTACAGAAATCAAAGCTCTACATACCAAAACAAGTACTTTAGACTACACAAGTAGATGGTCAAGAAATTAAATTCCTAGGACTTCAAATCAACTTCCACAGTCACAGGCAATCTGCAAAACAATGAGGTGTGAAATTAAGTAGAAGCACTTTTAGTGGGCTGGCGTTTATAAACAATCAGTAACCATTCTCAAAATATAGAAAGCAATATTGAATTATTAAGTAATCATTTTCCTCAAAAATGCTCAAGAAAGATCATGCTTTGCTTCCAAAGATAAGCTACATATTGCCAACATTTCCCAGATATCTGTACTCTGGAACAGATATTTTGGCTATGTTCTTCAATATGATTTTTTTTTAATTTATTGAAGAATAAAGGCTCAAGACAAATAATTGGTCAGGACTTTTTAATATAAATGCAAAATATTAAAGGGCTTATTCTCCTATTCGATGAATTTACTCACAACATTTTCTTAGAACTGACTCCTATACTGTCTGTTTTCTATCCTAGAAACGCAGTGTAGCTGTTCATCAACCAGGTTACTATACTACTCTGTTATCTTCTACATGCCGCAAAGAAACAGTAACACAATTTCTGTTCAAACACTTGACTCAAACACCTATTTCTGGGAAGCCAAGTGTCAGCAGTGTTGGCACCCTACTCCTTGGAGAGAAAAAAATAAAGAAAAAAAACTAAACAAAAAAATAAACAGCCACAAGAGTTGAGACAAGTTTACCATGCTTTGCAATGCAGTGTGAAATCACAGAGCTAATGTGTAGCTCTATGGCTAGATTTATTCACCCATACTGAATTCAGCTTCTGTATCATCTTCTTTAAATTTGGCTTGTTGAGAGAGACAATCTCCCTTGTTATCAGTCTCAAGAAGAAATAAACTCCAAAATAAACAGACTTGTATATAGAAATCAGGTATATTTCATTAAGTTTTTGCTTGAACTTCCTTACTATAAGCAAATCAGACACATCCTCACCACAAGTATGTGTTTAAGTGCATGGCTGAAACAGAGTATAAAAAGTATATAGCCATATATACTTTATATAAAAAATATATAGCCAAAGAGAACACATATTAAACACTTCCACATGTACTTGAAAAAAAAAAAAAAAACAAACCCAGGGGTGGGGAGGAGGAAGCTTATTATAAAATAAAACGAGAATCTAACACATCATTTTTCCTGACGTTCATGACTTCATCCTAGCACAAATATACCTAGAGGTGTAAGTGTGCTCCAAACTCCAGCCCTAGGAGCAAGGGAGCAGCCCAGGTCCCGAGCAAGGCCGGCAGCAGCAGCACCATGCCCAGGGAGCTGTGGAGCTGCTCTGCTAGCCCGGAGAAAAGCAGCGGCCAGCCCCAGCTCCCCATCACTGCCGGCGCGCCTGACAGGACAGGACAGCGAGCCCGTAGAGTCCCGTGAGGAAGAGCAAAGAGCGAAACTACCGCTGTAACTGCATCAATATTGCGTATTTCTTCTGTGGTACAGCCACAACAGCCCAGCTAAGCGCAACACAGGACCTCGGCAGATTTATAAGGAATTTTTAATTAACTGAACCCTAGAATATACCTTTGTTGCTACAATACTCCAGAGAGCCCGGTAACACAGATTAGGCTACCACACAGGCATTAATTAGAAACAACAATACTCTCGGCCCTGGCCGATCGCACGGCCCGTGCCTCTCCCGCCGGGAGCTGCGGGGAGCCGGGGCGGCCCTGCCGGGGGTGGTCACAGCCCCGCGGGCCCCGCCGCGCTGCCGCAGGAGCCAGGGGCCCTGCGAGGAACGGGACCCCCACCCAGAGGGTCCCGCTCAGCCCCCGGGACGGCTCGGCAATGCCGGTCCCACAGGGACCCCGCAGCGCCGGGCGCATCCCTCGGCCCCTCCTGCCCCGGGCAGCCGCTCGTCCCCGCGGCAACGGCGGGCGCGGGGCGGGCGCGGGGCGGGAGCGGGAGCCGGGCGGGAGCGGGGCTGGGGCGGGAGCGGGGCTGGGGCGGGAGCGGAGCTGGGGCGGGAGCGGGAACGGCGCTCAGGAGGGAGCGGGGCTCAGGCCAGGCTCAGGCGGGAGCGGAGCTGGGGCGGGAGCGGGGCTCAGGCGGGAGCGGGGCTCAGGCCAGGCTCAGGCGGGAGCGGGGCTGGGGCGGGAGCAGGGCTGGGGCCAGGCTCAGGCGGGGCTCAGGAGGGAGCGGGGCTCAGGCCAGGCTCAGGCGGGGCTCAGGAGGGAGCGGGGCTCAGGCCAGGCTCAGGCGGGAGC